>JAKSZU010000007.1:28380518-28880518 GCA_026018925.1 Tupaia tana
ATGGAGAATGATCACACTGCAATTCCTCTCCTCCATCTCTCCCTCCTTCCAGGATTTTGGGCACACATACACATACACCTGGCATATTTATTGAGCCACCAGGTCCTGGTCTCGAACCACAGTCAGCCATGTGGGATCCAGCCACCTTACTCACCACACCACGGGCTCGCCCAGATTCAGTTATTTTATTTTTTTCATCCGCTGCTCCAAGTTTATTTGGCCACTCTGGGTGGGAGACCCTGAGCCTAGAAGAAGGCACTTGGCCTCATGGTGGGGAAGTATGGCTTATGCTGCGGATGCAGGACCAGTGGGACAAAGAGAACTTGATCTTGGAGTCTTGAAACTGCTTGACAGATGGCTGGCCGGACTTGCTGGGCCCCAGTTTCCTCCAGCTTCATGATCTGGATGGAGTGGGCACCGGTGTGGAGCTGGGTGCTCATGTGTTCGTTTGCAGAAAGGGCATTTGGGTGAGGCCGTTGACATGCGGACAGGGATGAGCTGGCATACCCACCAGGCCCAGCAGCTGCCTAGGGGTTCCAGCCAGAGCCAACAACTCCCCAAAAGTGAAAAAATCCACTTGCTGTCTGCACCTCTGTTTAAACTGCTGGCTATGACCAACAGTGACTCTTGGGTTGAGGTGAGAATATAGGTATGATATTAATAAGTGATTCCATATTAGATTGTTGTTCCCTTGAATAAAGACAGTGCTGATTATATATTTTAATTATTTAAATACACTTGAATGGAAGGTTTATGTTTGTTTAAGAACCATATTTTTATTCATTCATTCATTCATTCATTCATTTATATTTTTAGAGAGAGATTTTTGCTATAGGGTATGTGCGCTTGCCAGAGAGACAGAAAGCAAGAAATCCCCACCCATTGAGGCCATGCCACAATCTCTTCTCTGTTTTTTTGGGATTTGGGGCATATCTGCACATGTTCCCAGCATGAGTTTTAAGCCACTGGGTCCGGGACTTGAACCACAGTAGACTATTTGGGAGTCCAGCAACATAACCATTATGCCATCTGCTGGTCCCAAGGGCCAAATTTTTAAGTGGAACATTTGGAGCCAATAAAAGACTAGAAGTTTATGTCTCAGAAGAAAGCAAGTGACACTCCTTTTCCCCCACCAAGAGTGCTTCCCAGCAGTCAGAAAATATTGCTGTTTATGTCTATCACATCAATGAAAATGAAAAATTCTGAGACAGTGGGAATACTGAGCTTATGCTAAAGTTTAGGGAAGATTAATTGATGGTCATTGGGGTTACAAACTGAGGAGACTAGATTTCATCCCCCTTAACTTTCCCTGTTTATCTGAATTACATCCTGTCCTTATTTATGTTCCATGGCACATCTCTAACCCCAGTAGTTCTCAGCAGAGAGCCATCTTATACCCAGGGGACATTTGTAAAATCTGGAGATACGTGTGGTTATCATGAATGGGAAGAGGATGCTGTTGGCATCTAGTGAGTAGAGGTCAGGGATTCTGGGAAACATCCTATCAATATAATGCACAGGACAGCACTTACAGCAAAGAGTCATCCAGCTCAAAAGGTCAAGAGTGCTCTGCTGAGAAATCCTGACCTGAATCGAAATCTACCTATCTCCTTCTCTTACCCTCCTTCTTCTGTGTTTATTTATATCCTTACTTACGTAAGTATCTAAATTGAATTTACAATGGACATCTTCATAATACTAAATACAGGTGAATATAGGTATTTGTGTGTGTGTGTGTGTGTGTGTGTGTGTGTGTGTGTGTGCATGGCCTTGCTGCCCTTCACTTTTGCTTGAAGACCAGTCTTCCCTTCCCTTTTGCAGAACTGTGTGCTATTTTGAAGCTCATGCTAATGAGCTATAGCACCCTCCCATATGCCTTATTTTCCTTTTTTTTTTTAAGAGAGATTTTTGCTATTGGTGTGTGTGTGCTTGCTGGAGAGATGGAGACAGACAGAAAGCATGAAATCACCCACCAGGGGAGGTGGCCATCCACAATCTTTTCTTTCCTCCTTTTTCCTCTCAGGATTTTGGGCATACACACAAACACACACACACACACACACACACACACACACACAGGTGTCCAGCGTAAGTTTGAAGTCACCGGATCCCCAACCCTAATTGTGGATTGGCCATGTGGGAGTCCAGCAACGTAACCATTACACCATCTGGTCCCCCTGTATATCTTATTTTCATCTTCTGGGTTCCTGTTTGTATCCTTTTCTTCAGTGACTATATTATCACTGCCTCTAGTTATCTTTTTGTTTTAAACCATTAGATCATGCCTTAATTCTAGAAAACTATAGCATCTAACAAGTAGAGGAGCTCTCAGTTCTATAACCAAAATACCAATTACTTTTTTTTTTTTTACTTCATATCAGACACCCACTCCTTTTGGTCAGTTCTGGACTTACTATTGGCAGAAATGGCATTGCCTTTTAACCGTTAAAAGTCCCACCCTGACCAGTTTCCAGTCATCCTAGCTTGCCTGCAGAAGTAGCCCACTGCAGTAGTTCTTAACCTCACAAAGACATAAAATCTGTTGATCTCACTGACATCTAGACATGTCAGTCTTTCTTTCTTCCCATCTTAGAGGCTATGTTTCATCCTTTATTTTCTCCTCCTGAAAATACCTCCAACACTTCCATTCTCTAGATATTTGTTAGGGCAATCCCTAATGACTGTTCTTGTTAACATCATGAAAAATCCACTGAGATTTCAATTGTGCTTAAATCAAATTCATAGGGTTTGTTAGGGAAAAAGGACACCTTCATAATACTGAATTTTATCTACAAACATAGTTCATCTTATAATTAGATTCCTTCCCCCTTATTTTAGTGATCTCCTTTTAAAATTATTTTATTGACACATAGTAATTGTACATATTTATGAGATACAATGTAATTTTTTCAGTATGTGAACGCATGCATAATGATCAAATGGGGTTAATTAGCACATGTGTCATCTTAAACATTTATCATTACCCTCCCCAGCCTCTAGTAATCACTATTCTATTCTCTGCTTCTATGAAAACAACTTCTTAAATTTCTACGTGGAAAGTGAGAACATGTGATTTTTCTCTTTCTGTGTCTGGCTTATTTCATGTAAAATAAGGTACTTCAGGCTGTTCCAAGTTGCCTTGACTGACAAGGTTTTATTCTTTTTTAAAGCATTAAGATTGTGTAGTTGGAAAAGTCATGATACATTTTTGCATTAGAAAACAGAAAAAAATATGTCAAGACTTTTCCAGCAACCCAGTAGTATCCATTGCATGTGAGTGTGTGTGTGTGCATGAGTGAACACATACATACAAAACATATTTTCTCTCCTCTAGCCACTTACTGATTCCATGACTTGGCTATTGTGAAGTGAACGTGGGAGTGTAGATATATCTACAACGTACTAATTTCCTTTGGCTATGTGCTTGTAGTGGGATTTCTGGATCATATGGGATGGCCATGCCTCAGTCTTTTCTCCTCCATTCTTCTCTCAGGATTTTGAGTGTGCATGCATACACATCCAGCATGAATGAAGCTACCGGGTCTGGGACCTGAACTGCTGTCAGCCATGTCAGAATTCAGCACCTTAACCATCATGCCACCTGCTGGCCCCAGGCTTCCCACTTTAATTACATTGCAGTGACTCTACCTCAAGTTCAAGAGAGCTAAGCAAATACATTGAGTATGGATTGCTGGGCTGAATGTTATAAAGTCAGGTGGTTGAGACTGACTGCTTGACATTTGAGCAGGCACTGAAGAGGAGGAAAGCACCTGCCACAGAGCTTAGTCATGCCACAATCACCTTCATCCTGTCCTCCAGCCCATTGTATGCCCAGCATATGTTCAGACTGACTAGGCCAGGAACTCCTGCTGTGGTTGATATTTGGCTTCCACCTCCACAGTCTAGTAAGCTTCTGACTGTGCCACAGAGACTGGGCTATAAGAAATTTTAAATAAATCAAGAATAACATAGGGGCCAGCAGGTGGAGTGGAAGTTAAGGTAGCTGGATTTCACATGGCCAACTATACAGTTCAAGTCCTGGGCCTGGAGGCTTGAAAGACGTGCCAAGTGTGTCTGAGTGTGTGCCCCAAACCCCGAGAGGAAAATGGAGGAGAAGGGATTATGGCATGGCTGTCTTCTCACTACCCACCCACGGAGTGATTTCTCTCTTTCTTCTCTTTCTTTCTCTCTCTTTCTTCAGTGAGCACACTACACACCCTATAGCAAAACACTAAAATAAAACAACAAAAAAAAACCCCATAAAACCAAGTATATCTAGATTAGCTTGTAAATTACGAAGTTGAATAACTCAAAATGTAGGATGGGAACATACAGTTTAAAGGAATGCCTTTGTAAATGAAAAATAGCTTTTATAAAGTGAACAATTACTAGACTTTCTCTATTTTAAATTTTTAATTGGGTCTTAGATTCATATGCAAGATGACTTGAAATGAGTCTCCTGGGCCAGCAGTGAGGCAGAGACACCACTTCCCCTAGGGGGCGCTCCAGGATTGCACTACCTCCATACCTTTCACAGAATCTCAGGGGTATCTCAGCAGAGTTACACTAACCCTTGGTCCTTCTCACTTCCTGGGAATTGTGTAAGGGTGAGAAGGAATCAGCAGTAAAGAAACCCAGGGTGGCAGGTCCAGGGCAGATGCCCCAGTGCCCCAATGTCCTAGTGCCCCCTGGCCAAAGACACTGCCTTTAGCTGTTCCTCAGTGAAAGTGTGGCAGTGCCAAGCTCCTAGAGCTAGGGCATCCAGGGTGACAGCCTCTGGGTTAGGATCAGACTGTAGGCCCTCCCTGAGGCGCTGAGCTGGGGCAGGCGAGGACAGCCCCGTGCCTTCCACCTCTTCCCCAGCTGAGGGCACATCTGGAGCAGCAGAGAAGATGGGGCGGTGATTATGGCTCCACCTACACCTGTGCTCTCGCCAGCACTAGAGCCCTGGTGGTTTTTCTTCCTCACCCTGGTTCCTGTATTTATCTGAACTTCCACAGCCACGCCTGCAGAGCCAGGACTGCTGGGAGCTGCTTGCCTCCCTCTCCTCGCTTTCCTAGACATCAGCTGACTGGGAGCCCAAACCAGTGAGGTCTGAGGTGTGCAGGGAGCAGTTAGGACATGTGAACAGAGCAATGGCAAGTGGGGAGGTGTGCCCCTGCACCCTCCCCGTCCTTCCCCAATGAGCTGGTGGGCTCCGGGGGCAGGCACCTGCCACGGACTCAGCTCACACACTGTAGTACCTCCATTAGGAGACCCCAGTACGGGAACAAGAGTGTGACGGATACCAGACTTTCCAGGAACATGACCTGGGTGGGACAAGTCCCCACCAGTGCTCTGCAGCATCTCCTCTCCCCAGCACCCCTCCATGTTCATAAATCACAGCAGAGGGAAAGTCAGGAGATGGGGTCCTCCACGGGCCGAGCTTCAGTCCATGTCAGCACAGCCGGCGTGCAGACATTCCACAACGCAGATCTATCAGAGACAAGGGCACTAGCAGAAGTCAGAGCCAGACTTGTGCTTTTTGAACATGCAGTTCCTTGGGAGCCTTTTGAGTCATCCAAGATAAGATAAAATCAGAAACTACAGAATAAAGGAATGTGCTGAATACCAGGAACAAGTGACGCTGGCTCTTTACGCACACACACAGCTATTCCTCAAAGCACATCTCCAGATTACACAGAAATGCAGAGTCCCCAGAAGCTGCAGGCCCAGTACACGTGAGATGGAATCACATCCCCGGCCAGCTTGTAGGTTTGCCTCGTGCCCGGGGCCCTGGTCAGACCATCCCTCAGGGCCGCAGGCCTGCATCGTCCAGCACTGCCATCTATTGGTTGTGTGCATCAGTTATTACCCAGACTGCTTTCTGTTCCGCAACTGTGACCCAGAGCCCTGAGACCACGCAGATCTGCCCAGGACTGAGAGGTGGACTGCAGCTGGGAGAAGCTGCCCAGTGCTCCGTGTATCGACATGGTGTGAGCTCCATGGAACCGGCCCCATCAGGTAGTTGTTCTCACCCACATGGCACGTGGAGAAGACAGGCAAGTGGAGAAGATAGCCTCTATCTGAAAAGATCACGGCTGAGCAAGACCACGTTCTGAAGGATGCAGTTGTGCCTACCCCTTTGAACATGCTAATAGTTCTACAACACAGAGGAAGAAGTTGTCTTTACATGGGTGCAAAGCAACTTCAGCAACTGTGTTCACCAAGCATAGTACTGGGTGAAAACAGAAATTTCTTAAAGCCAGAAATGTTTACACTTTTCTGTATAAAGGAAAGAAAGCACTTTAAGCTGTGTAGTACATTACTTTATAACTGTGCTTAAAAATATATGTACAGGGTTAGCAGGTGGTGTAGAGGTAATGTGCTAGATTCCCTCATGGCTGATTTAAGTCCTGGACCCAGCAGCTTGAAAACTTATTCCAGGTGTTTGTGTGTGTGTGTGTGTGTGTGTGTGTGTGTGTCCAAAATCCAAGGAGGAGAATGGAGAAGAGGCTGTCTCGTGTTGTGTTCTTACTACATTAAGAAAGAGGAAGCACGGACCAGCAGTTGGCATAATGGTTATGTCGCTGGAATCCCACGTAGTCGACCGTGGTTCAAGTCCCGGACCCGGTGACTTAAACTCATGCAGGGCGCACGTGCGTGAGTGCCCAAGATCCCGAGAGGAGAAAGGAGGAGGAGGGATTGCGGCGTGGCCATCCCCCCTGGGGGGTGATTTCTCACTTCCTATCTCTATGTTTCTCTCTGTCTTTCTGGCGAGCACAAGTGCCCTATAGCAAAAACCTCTCCAAAAAAAAAAAAAAAAAAAAAAAGAAAGAGGAAGCAGAAGCCACAAGGATACTTGGAAGGGATGGATATATTTATGACTTTGATCACAGTGGTGATTTCATGGGTGTTTACTTCTGTCTAAACTTATTAACTTGTGTGTGTGTATATATATATATATATATATATATATATATATATATATATATATATTTTAGAGTTTTTTGCCATAGAGCACGTGCGCTCACCAGACAGACAGAGACAGAGAGACAGAAAGTGAGAAATCACCCCCCAGGGGGGTGGTCACACCGCAATCCCTTCTCCTCCATTCTCCTCTCAGGATCTTAGGCACTCACACATACGCGCCGGCATGAGTTTTTAAGCCACGGGTCCGGGACACGAACCGTGGTCGACTATGTGGGAGTCCAGCTACATAGCCATTACGCTAACTGCTGGTCCCAACTTGTATATATTTAATATGTGCAGCTTTTGTGTATCAATTATACCTCAATAAAGCAGTTAGAAGAATTTAAAGTAGTATCCAGGTGACCAGCAAAGTGACTGGGTCCTGTAGAAGAACTTACTTCAATCAAGTAAGACACATCCCACTTTCAGAGATGTTGACAGGAGGAACATTGGGGAATGGATGACTACAGACACAGAAACCGACTAACTGCCTGGGGTCCACAGGGTGTGTATAGTCTAGGGGGATATGTAGTAGGTAGGGGATGTGGATGAATAACCCTCAAATCCGCAGATACACACCCCCAGTACTTCAGAAAGGCCCACAGAGAAAGCCCTGACATGATTAAATGTGAGACGATAGAGAATCATACACTACACATGGGCTGTGTGAGTCAGAGAAGGGCGAAGGCAGGTCAAGCTGAGAAATTAAGAAGGTTGTGTTTGTTGCCTTTTTTTGTTTGTTTGTTTAAGAGATTTTTGTTATAGGGCACGTGTGCTCACTGGAGAGACAGAAAGAGAAATCATCCCCCAGGGAGGATGGCAACACTGCAATCCCTTCTCCACTCTCCTCTTGGGGATCCTGAGTACGTGTGCGTGCAGACACACACACACACACACACACACACACACATCCAGTGTGAGTTTCAAGTTCTGGGTTTGGGATTCGAACCGCAGTCGGCCATATGGGAATTCAGTGCCTTAAACCACTGTGCCACCTGCTGGCCCTTGTGAGGTTTGCGTAGAAGTGGTGGGCTCTGCGATGGGGCTCAAAGAATTAGAGCACCTCCTGTACCCAGAATCGTGAACTGTTCACCTCCCGTCTGGGCAGCTGTGCCTGGTGCTGCAGCTGCCAGCTTCTCAGCCAACCTCCCCACCCTCATGTCTTCAGGCAGATGCCCCAGGATGCCCCATCTGCAGAGTATGTGGACAGTGCAGGCCTCAGCAGCCACCCCCTCCCCAGTCCAGGCCAAGGGAGACACCCTTGATTGTCCCTACCCTCTAGCTGGCTGAGTACCCATTCTAGGAAGAGCCAGAGGGTGGGCAGAACCTTCCTGAATGCACAGGCCTGGAGATGGGAGGCCAGTGCCCATGGAGCTAGCTCTGCTCAGTCCAGGCTCTGCTCTAACATTCAATCAGACCTTCACCCACAGAGCATCCTGCCAGACCTCATTCTCCACAAATGCAAAGAGAGCATTTCCAGGTAATAATAAAAATGAGGAGATGGGCAGTCACCAGTAACACTCATATGAGTTTAGCTAATTCTAAAGGAAGGGAGAAAAATAGACTAGTGTGTGTAGACACAGGGGCCGTGACTGGCACAAGGGCAATGTTAGAGACCCCTTTCGCCACTCACATGGAAATCCATCACTTGAAGCCTGGAAGGCCTAGCACCGTATAGCTGTAGACCCTCAGAGCCAAAGGGAGACATCGTTTGCACAAGATGGTAACTCCCACCAACAGCTGAGCTGAACAAGAAAGCAGGTGCACCCCACAGGGCTGGGGCTGGATTCCCAGAGGCCCAAAGGCTGAAACACACAGGGTGGTGTTTTCTCTTTGACTGTTTTATAAAATCTCAAAGCTCATCCACTGACCTCCCACAGTACTTTCTACAACTAAGCAAATAAGCCCAGAAGTTTCTAAAAGGAATCTACAAAGACCCCACTCCTAAAAAGGCCCAAGATCCTCCTCACGCAATACCTCGACATCACGACCTTGGACAGCACCCGTCTACTTCCACTCTCTGAACCTCTTGCTGGTCTCAGAAGTCAGCCTGATTTCTGTCAGGCCTGGGACAACCTCGGCTTGCATGAATTTCTCAAGGCATGTTGCATTCCTCAGCTTGGGGGTTCCACAGCAGCCCCCAGCCCCAAGCTTGAGCCCCTAGTCCAGAAGAGGGTGTTGCCATCATTACAGACATCCCCTTGGGGGACTGTGAGAGAGTTAAGGAGAGACCTGGAAAACGTGTCCTCGAGAAAACAACAAGGGGAAGACTTCCTTGCTCTTGATGGGGAGGAAGCAGAGATGAGAAGGAAAGGGGATCAAGGCGAAGAGGACTGGGAGGGGAGGGGAGGGGAGGGTGGTGAAGAAGTGGAGAGGGAACCAGGAATGGGAGAGATGGCATGCAGACATGGGGCAGAGGGGGTGCTGGCAGGACCACACAGCCTTCACCCTGTCCCCTCGCCTGGCCCTTCCTCTGCGTTCCCTGGGAGCAGCAGATGCCTGGGCTCAGGAGTAGAAACAGGGCCCAAAGGACACAGGGACCTGGCTGACTGTCAGGACAGGCTTCCAGGCCTCATCTGTCCAGAGCGAGGCAAGGTTAATGGGTTAGGCCAGTCAGGTTCTGTGCCCTTGCCTTTCTCATGTTATGCCTCCTGCCTGAGCCTGGGGATGCAGGGAGGGCTTGTCAGGGCAGGAGGGACAAAGAACAGGCCTTGGAGGCGTGGGCGGGAGCTGCGCAGAGATTGGCTGCTGGGCTCAGGCCACTGCTCACCCCAAGAAACCTGAGCCCTCCGCCATCTGCCCCCTGGAGGGCCTGGCAGGGCATGGCTGGGAGGCTGCCAGGATCCAGAAAGTCCAAGGGAGGCTGCTTCGCCTTTGCCTGAGGCTTCACTGGCCCCTCACCCCATCACCTCCCAGAGAAGGCCTCCACTCGTCCCCACCCACAGTCCTCTCGCCTTTGCCTGAGGCTTCACTGGCCCCTCACCCCATCACCTCCCAGAGAAGGCCTCCACTCGTCCCCACCCACAGTCCTCTCGGGACTCCTTGGTGCTTCATTAACCAGGGCCATTTCTGGCAGCAAAGAACCAGAAAAGCTGGGAGTTAGATAAACAGAGTGCTCCCTAAGGCCTTTGACCATGGTGGGCCTTGGCATGGTCTGAACCACTGTTTCCGTTTACCCAGGGGCTCCCATCTTCCACCCAAAGGCTCAAGTTTTTATGAGAAACAATGACATGGGGAACTCCAGTGCCAAACCTAGAGAGGGGTCAGGGCAGGGAGGGCTTCGGGGCCACCCCATCTACAGTAGCGCCTTCCCTGGGTGTCGCTGGGCCAGTTAGGGCCCTTCCGCCCACGTCTGTCCTCTAGGGCAGACCTACAAACATTGATTGGCAGCTATCCACCCAGCATCCTGTCTATCCAGACCCCCAAAGCTCTATCTAGTGCTGGGTATGTATTGATATTTGTCCATTGAGGACCTGTTTGGAGACTCATAGCCTTGATTAGAAGATTCTACCAGAATTCTGGGCACTTCATTGAGATCACTTGGTCAACAAGGCCTTCAGGTCATCCTGCCTCAGCTCAGGATTGCCCCAACTGCCAGACTCCACAAGAGGAGCCCTTTCACCTCCTCCATGGGCCACAGGGCTGTAGGACAGCGAGGGGCCCCAGGAGTGAGTGTGTGCATGCATGTGTGTGTGTGCATGTGAAGCTGTTTGCCCTGTGCAAGGGGTCTGCAATGGCCAGGGCTAAGGGCTCTGCTTGCCCACCTAAGGGAGGCCACTCCATCACCCCCTTCCACCCAGGCAGTCCCTCAGAGCAACAGATGGCCTGCAGCAGACCAGCTGGGGTCTACTCAGGGTAGCTGGAGCAGACTGGGCTGAGCATTTGGGCCCTGATGCTGCTTGTTTCCTGATCACTCATTTCCGCCTTTGGTGGCCTGAATTCATATCCCAGGTGCTGCTGCACCTGAGGAGGCAGCAGCTTGGGAAGAAGCAGCTTTACAGGTAAGAAAAAGGGGAAGGGAGAGCTACATAAAACAACAGCTGGTATTTCCTGGCAGGCCTTCTGCAAAGCTCCCACAGATGCACCAGGTGGGACCATTAGCAACCCCCTGTTTTCAGACTAGGAACAGGAGACACAGCATGGATGGGAGTTGCCCAGTTCATCTAAGGTGGAGGTAGGATTTGAACAGGCAGCCAGGCCAACACAAAGCTTCCCATTGCCACCAGGCCTTGTACTGGGCACATGGACCCCACCTCACCCTTCACCCAGCATCCTGCATGGTGTCTCCTGGAGTCCCTCCAGCCCTCCCTAGACTCCCCACTCCATCCCCCAGGAGATGTCCTGCAGCCAGAGGCAGCCCTCTGTATGGCTGTGGATAGTTCTTTCTCCTCCCATCCCCAGCTCCTGTTTCTGGCCAGGCTGTAAGCTCCTCACTCTGGAGGCGTTCACATGCTCATGGAGACAAGAAGTCTTGGATTTCCAGCCTTGGGCTGATCCTAAATAAGCTGGACCATGGTTGCCAAATCCCACGTAGGCATGTGATCCCCCTACCTTGAGAGACACCCCCATCACTCTGGCAGCTCTTGGGGAAAATAAAGGCTGGGGTCCCACAGTGAAGTAAGTTGGCAAATACCAAATCGAAGTCATAGGTTTCTTCATTGTGAGGCTCCTCAGAGTTTTTAAAGGGTTGAATACTCCCTGGTCATCTGTAAGAGGATGAGGAAATATATTCATCTCCTGAATCAGGTTTCTCAAAGGAAGGGACCTGGGAACAAACCCTTATGACTGAGTATCTGAAGGGAACCCACTTTGAGAAGCACTGCCCAGGGTACCTTCACCACAGTAATTAGTCCTGATCTGACAAATGGTGTCTCTGACTCATTATCCAATGCAGAGTAGCAGAAGGAACCTTTGCAGGGGTGGTTGGAACTTTTTTTAATAGAGAAAATTTTTCTGCTATATAGGATGCGTGTGCTCGCCAAAGAGACAGAAAGCAGAAATCAGCTCCCAGGGAGGATGGCCATGTCACAATCCCTTCTCCTCCATTCTCCTCTCAGGATTTTGGGAACGTACGCACACGCGCCTTGTGTCATTTTTGAGCCACCATATCTGGTAGCTCAAACCACAGTAGACTACATGGGAGTCCAGCAACATAGCCCTTACACCATCTGCTGGTCCCGGGTGGCTGAAGCCTTCTGAGACTTCATAGCCTTGTGTCCCCAGTTAGGAATTATTCAACTCAACCTCCTACCACCTTTTCTCTTAGAGTTCGTCAGCTTGAACTTGTGACAACTTGTGGACAGTTTATATTCTGGAAAGCCACTCAGATCAACCAGTCGAAGAAAGGGCTTCTAGACAATCAAGAAGCTAAATCATCCCTGGAAATTCCGAGCTGATTTTAACGGAACCGGGGAAACAGTGGCTGGGAAAACACAGGCTTCGTGCCACCCGGAGGCTGGTTCAGGAGAAAACAACCACTCCTCAGGTTGCAGGCTGCTTTTATCTATGTTTCTTTATTTGACCTCTGTGGTGAGTAAGACGCCATTTGCTGGTTCTATTATAGAAACTGAGGCCCAGAGAGGTTTAGTGACCTCCCAAAAGACACACAGCTGTTGTGGGGATGCTAGAGTCACTTTGAAGCTGGGCCTGGGGCTTGCTCGTCGGCCACCCCCTCGAGGTTTTCATGTTAGGCGTTTCATTCAAGGGGGCCTAAGTGAATGTGCTCTTGTTGAGGAGGAAGACTAGGTTTCACTCACTAGGGCATGAGTGCCTTCCTGTACAGGTCAGCCCGTGTGCAGGGTCAGAGAGGGAGATCTGGGAGGCACAGGCCATGACGCTGTGGCAAACGCATGACCACCTCCTCCAGAAGCTGGCCACGTAGCTGGCCATGTAGCCTGGGAGGTGAGGCTGAAACTCTGCAGCCCACACAACATCCACTTTAACCACATCCTCTAATATGCACAGGTTCCGGAACGTGGCCCAGATCATGAGAGGCCCGGGTCTGACTCCAGCCCCAGCCTTTTATTTATTTATTTTTTGAGAGGTTTTTGCTATAGGGCGCGTACGCTCGCCAGACAGACAGAGACATAGAGGCAGAAAGCGAGAAATCACCCCCCAGGGGGGATGGCCACGCTGAAATCCCCTCTCCTCCACTCTCCTCTCGGGATCCTGGGCACGCGCGCACACTCGCCTGGTGTGAGTTTTAAGCCACCGGGTCCGGGACTCGAACCGCGGTCGACCATGTGGGAGTCCAGTGACATAGCCATTATGCTAACCGCTGGCCCATCCTTTTATTTTATTTTTTTTAAATGACTTTTACTTAACTTTATGTATTATTATTTTTTAATTTGCTATAGAGTACGTGCACTCACCAGAGATGGATTGAGAGAAAGAGAGAGGGAAAGTGAGAAAGCAAGCCTCCAGGTCCAGGAATCAAAGTGCAATTAGCCATGTGGTAGTCCAGTGCCTTAACCACCATGCCACCTGGGCCCACCGGCCCCAGCCTTAGGTGCCACTTCCTTCATCATTCCCTGAACTTCAGCCTCATCAGCTGTAAAGCCAGACAAGTAGCTTCGACCCTGGTGCTTGGCCCAGGAGGGGACGCTGGGCTGCCAGGTGCTGCTGACGCGTCTCCACAGCTGCTGTTCCCTGGGCACTGGGCTGCATGCGGGAACCACAGGACAGGTCCCTCCTGCCCTCCCAGGTACTTCCATCCTTGATGTTTCCAGTGAGCATGTCAAAGGGACTCAGCGTTGTTTTTTGCCTAATGGATGTGGAGCCAAGTCCTGTAGCCCAAGGCCAGATGGAGTAGGCCAGGGGCTGACCCACTTCGAGGAGCACCTTCACTGTGTCCTCAAGAGTCACCAGCCCGTTATAGGGCACATGCACTTGCTGGAGAGAAAGAAAGCGAGAACTCTCCACCCTGGGAGGATGGCCGCACCACAATCCCTTCTCCATTCTCCTCTCGGGATTTTGGGCACACATGCACACGCGCCTGGCATGAGTTTTAAGTTGCCAAGTCCAGGATTCGAACAGCAGTCTATCATGTGTTTTAAGTTGCCAAGTCCAGGATTCGAACAGCAGTCTATCCCGCACCTTAACCCACTATACCACCTGCTGGCCCCAGGCCGAGAGAGATCTAAAAGGAATGTGAACACAGTGCAAGCATTAGAGGTGGTGGTACAGGCTGCCCACTGCTCCTCGGCTCTCAGTAGCCCTACCCGTGATGCAGCCAGCCCAGTGGAAACCGTGTCATTCAATCACACTGTCCCCGCACATCTTCTGGGCTGACATTTGTGGGCCGATCATGTACAGGACATCCTGTGTGCAGCGGGGTCTTCCGTACCCGAGGAGCTGATGGACACTCCCACCCCATGATGTCTATCTGCACAACTTCAGCGTTTTAGGGTGCCTGCTCAAGGTAGTTTAGGGGCACTGGCAGGCCGGCAGAGATGGTCTGAAGCTAGTTCCCCAGTTTCCCCCTCAGATCAGACCTGAGCCCTGTGGGGAAATGGTGCACACAGGGCCAAAGGAACTTCTTCCGGGCAGCCCTGAGGGCCTGAGCTGCACGGCCGACATGACAGATTGTTTCCAAGGTAGAGACACACCCCAATTCCTGTTTGGAAAATAGGCAACCTTTGTCTTCTGTGCTATGAAAGGGGGCATGACTTGGAGGACAGGTGGCCTCCCGTAAAAACGTCTCTCCCCACCAGGCTCCCTTCACTCCAGCTTAGGCTTTACTACCAAAGACAGCAATGGGTTAACTAAGTGCTCTCCAAGTGTCTTCTGCAGAACACCAGGTCCTTGGGATGCATATGCACGTTAAACACAAAGTGCTTCTGGGGTGGCCAGTGGCGTGGCAGTTAAAGCAGCTGGGGCCACGTGGCCAACTGCTCAGGTCAAGTTCCAGGCCCAGCGGCTTGAAACACACACTGGGTCAGTGTATGTGTACAAAATCCTTAAAGGAAGGAGAAATGGGAGAGAGGAAATTGCGTCATGACCATCCCACATAGGAGTTGCTTTCTGACTCTCTCTCTCTCTCTCTGGCAAGTGCATAGCAAATTTTTAAAAATTATTTATTTTATTTTGTTATTATTATTATTTTTAGAGAGGTTTTTTTTTTTTTTTTTTTTTTTTTTTTTTTTTTTTTTTTTTTTTTTTTTTTTTTTTTTTTTTTGCTATAGGGCATGTGTGCTTGCCAGAGACAGAGAAACAGAAAGCAAGAAATCATCCCCCAGGGGCGATGGCCACAGTGCCATCCCTTCTCCTCCATTCTCCTCTCAGGATTTTGGGCACGCACGCACACGCGCCCAGCATGATTCCAAGCCACTGGGACTGGGACTCAAACCACGGGACTCAAACCACAGTCAACTACGTGGGAGTGCAGTGATGTAGCCACTAAGCCATCTGCTGGTATCATTGTTATTTTTTAAAATTCGCTATCGGGCATGTGTACTCACCAGAGGGACAGGAGAGAGAGAGGGAAATTGAGAAAGCAAGCCAGTAGGTCCAGGACTTGAATCCAGCACCCCACCACCATACCACCTGCTGGGCCCTCTGGCAATTTTTTTTTAAAGCCAGAGTATTTAAGGGATATGGTGACTGAGACATGTGACATCGACAGAAAACTGCTCAGGAACAGACCTGCTCACTAGCCAAGCCTAGCAGAAGTGACCTTACGAATCAGTGGGAAGGGGATGTGGTGTAGAAATGCCCTTTTTCCATCTGGGGAAAAGCAGGTTATCTCATACCATTCCCAAAAATCAATTCCAGGTGTATTAGCAACCTCAATCTCAAAAATAAACTTCAGAATAAAATATATTAATGGAAGACTATCTTCCTAAGCATGACAGAAAAAAGATTTCTGAAAGAAAACACAAAAAGCACAAATCATAAGTGAAAAGATAATGATTTGATTGAATTAAAATTTAAGCCAAAAAGATTTTTATTATAGGGTATGTGCACTTGCTGGAGACACAGAGAGAGGGAAAGTGAGAAATCATCCACTGGGGAGAATGGTCACACTGCAATCCCTTCTCCTCCATTCTCCTCTTGGGATTTTGGGCGTGCACACATGTGTTCAGTGTGAGTCTGAAGTCGCCAAGTCTGGGACTTGAACCATGTCTCCTAAGGTAACTGATGACCAGAAACAGTTCAAAGCAGAACTCTAGCATCAGTGACGTTGGCTTTAGGGCCAGTGTAAAGAAATCTGGGTAAGGGACCAGCAGATGGCATAATGGTTACATTGCTGGACTCCCACATCCAACTGTCGTTTGAGTCTCGGACTTGGAGGCTTAAAACTCACACCATGTTCATGTGTTCACACGATCCCAAAAGGAGAATGGAGGAGAAGAAATTGTGATGTGGCCATCCCTCCATGGGGTGATTTCTAACTTTCTGTCTCTCTGTCTCTGTCTCTCTGGCAAGTGCATGTGCCCTATAGCAAAAATTTCTCTACAAAAGAAAGAAAGAAATTTGGGTGAAGAGTACAGGGGTCTCTGTATCATTCCTTACAACTGCCATGTGAATCTATGATTATTGTGGAAGGTTCATAAGAAAATAGGCAAGCAAGGGTTAATAAAGAGGGCCTGATGGGTCCAGCAGATGGCAGAGTGGTTGTGTCACTGGGCTCCTACACAGCTGACAGAGGTTTGAGTCCTGGACCAGGTAGCTTCAAAATCATGCCGGCACGTGTGCATGCATGCCCACAATCCCAGGAGAACAGAGGAGGAGGGATTGTGGTGGGGCCATCCCCCTTGGGGGGTGATTTCTCACTTTCCCTCTCACTGTGTCTGTCTCCCTCCTTCCCCTGTAGGCCAGCACACATGACCTAAGGCAAAAACGTCTCCAATAATAATAATAACAATAAATAAAGAAGAGGGCCTAAGATGAGCCTTACCTAAGAGCATGAGCAAACTTGCTCAGGTTAAGGGTCCAAGATAAAGCCCCCACACCACAGGGGCTCCGCATTCCTGAGAAGTGAGCAGCAAACCCTTGCAGACTGGAGCTTGCAGAGTGTATCCTCACCCTCTTCCTGGGATTGAGACCCTAAAAAGGAGACCCTCCCCACCAAAAGTCGTTAACCTGCAAACTTGCTCAGGTCTTGCCCCGGGTATTCTCGCCTGGTCTCTCCTGGCTGCTTGCACCTGTGCTCTGAGCTCTAGTAAACTTACTTTCTGCTCATGCTCATGTGTCTGCCTCTGGTAAATTCTTTTACTGCCTATGCACCGGCCCTAGAACACTGCACCTCTGCAGTTATCTCAAAATGAAAAGTTTAATTACAGGGAAAGTTTGTCTGATGCATGTAAAACATAGCACCTCATTGTCTCACTGTGTTTCTTTGATAGTAATGAAGTTGAGCACTTTCATTTGTCACTCAGAAGTATCTGTGTTGTAATCAAATGATGAAACTTCAGACTTCTTTTTGTTGTGTGTATAGAGAAGTGTGTGTAAGGTGTAGAAGGCTTCCCTTCCCCAAGGTCATCAGTATAGTTTATATTTCCTTCTCATATATTTACAGCATTTTAAAATAATTTCAGTTATTTTTAAAGACATTTTATTTAACTCTATTTATTTAACTATTTATTTTAATTTGATCAGAGAAGGACAGAGAGAGAGAGAGAGAGGGGAGAGAGAGAGAGAGAGAGAGAGAGAGAGAGAGAGAGAGAGAGAGAGAGAGAGAAAGCGAGAAAGCAAGCCATCAGGTCTGGGACCTGAACCATAGTCGGCCATGTGGGAGTCCAGCACCCTTAACTACCACACCACCTGCTGGCCCCATGATTTCAATTTTTAATCTCTACCCCATTTATTTTTGTGACTGGCATGAGGTTGGGTTCAAATTTAATTTTTTCCTAATGGATAAACAAGTATCCCAACACTAGATCATGTTTCCTTTTATGCTGACTAGAAACGATGTCTTTTAATCAAATATTAAATTTCCATACATACGTGAGTTTGTTTCTAGGTTTCCTTTCTTATTTCATTGATCGAGTTTTCTATTCCTTACTAATAAAATTATTTACTTCTTCATTATTTCAAAAGACAAAAATATAACAAATTTAGTTTAAATATCATAATTGACTTTATTTGTGATTCTAGAATTGGGCAACACTTCATTCCATAAAGTTCATTAAGTGCTCTGATAAGCTGAACAGAAGAGGTTGGTTTTATAGACAGAGATGGGGTGACAGAAGTAGGGGAAAAAACGCAGATTGGTCTTTTTAAAGTCTCTCTTTTTTTTCTTTTTTTCTTTTTTTTTTTCTAAGAGAGATCTTCAGTATAGGGTGTGTGCACTCACCAGAGACACAGAGAGACAGAGAGAGGGAAGTGAGAAATCACCCTCCTATGCAGGGATGACCATACCACTCTTCCAGTTTCCTCTTGGGATTTGGGGCACACAGGCACATGTGCCAGGCGTGAATCTCCAGTCACCAGGTCTGGGACTTAAGCCACGATCGGCCATGTTGGAGTCCAGTGCCTTACCCACCACACCAACTGTTGACCCCCAAAGTCACTTTCTTATAAGGCAGAGACTGAAGTCAGAATAATAGAAAGCTGATTGGTTAATGCTGGGTTACTTTTTGTTTTAAGAATTAAAGGCAGGGACCAGCAGTTGGCATAATGACTATGTCGCTGGACTCCCACATAGTCGAATGCAGTTCGAATCCTGTGACCCGGTGGCTTAAACTCACGCCGGGCGTGTGTGTGTGCGTGCCCAGGACCTAAGAAGACAGTGGAGGAAAAGGGATTATGGCGTGGCCATCCCCACCCCCGGGGAGGTGATTTCTCGCTTTCTGTCTCTCTGTCTCTCTCTGTCTTTCTGGCAAGCACTCATACCCTAAAGCAAAAACCTTTCAAAAAAAAAGATGGGACTAGCAGTTGGCATAATGGCTATGTCACTGGACTCCCATGTAGTCGACCATGGTTCAAGTCCCAGACCCGGTGACTTGAATTCACACCAGGTGTGTGTGTGTGCCCAAGATTCCGAGAGGAGAATGGAGAAAGGATTGAGGCGTGGCCATCCTCCCAGGGGGTGATTTTTCTCTTTCTGTCTCTCTGTCTCTTTCTGTCTTTCCAGTGAGCTCATGCACCCTATAGCAAAAACCGCTCCAAAAAAAAAAAAAAAAGAATTAAAGGCAAAGGGGGAATTTCATTATCATGCTGATTGCAATTAGCCTTTTTAGGACATTTGGCTATCTTTCTTTCCCCTAATTTCTCAGAAGGTCAGTTAATAATTTAGTTTTGTTTAGTTTTGTTTGGGAAACAGAATTTTAGTCTGAGTAATTCCAGACTTTTAGTCTGGTCTATAGGGATCTAGTGTAGGAGCTTAGTCTGAAACAATGGGCTCCTGTAAGTTTTTATAAAGTTTATTTATTTTTTTCTTCCATGAGACAGAGAGATGGACAGAAAAAGGGAGAGAGGGAGAGAAAGAGAAAGAAAGCACCCTCAATGGGGTATTGATGCCACGATCCCCCCCAGCTTCAGCCGGCCCTGGATCGTGGGCACGTGTGTGACAGCGTACTCAGAGAAGTCTCCAGCTGCAAACCCGGAACCTCCCTGTGGAAATCCTCTCTCCTTGGCTTTGTAGGGACAAAGGAAATTCCCTTTCCCTTTAAGGTTCCTGAAAATCACTGATAATAGACTAATCACAGAAAAGGCATGTGAGGTACTTCATCTCAACTCCACATGACACAGGAACCTTAAGACTGAAGACCCAGAGGTACAAGGGAAGCTCTGATCTGCTTAGGGTCAATGAAGCAGGCACCCCAGGGTGGAAAAGTAATTAGATGAAGGGTGTGAGCCAATGGGCCTAGACCAAGGGTGGAAACCTAGCAAGGCCTGTATAGATTCTTCTTGGCTTCTCTGTGCAGTGTTCCTACTTCCCAGGTGTGAGGCAGGATCCCTCTGGGATGAAGGTCTTATAATCTAATATCAGACACGGTAGGTTCGAGAATTTCTTTACGGCTGACATACACAGAAAGACAATGGAAAGTAGAGCAATAGATTAGGTGTTATGGTTGGCTTTGGGGAAAAGAGGGTTCTGGTTTCTGTGCCCCTCCTTAGGGAAGAGGGGGTTCCACTTCTATGACCTCGCTTTGGGGGAAATAAAGGGCAAGAGACCAGAGGGCAGGAGAAGGTCAGAGAGGAACTCTGCTTCTGAGGTCTTCATTTAGGGGTATCATTTTTTGAGCCTCAACAGCATCCTTATCATTACTCAGTTTTTTTATAACTTTTTCACCCCTCCCCTCTCCTTTTCTTCTTTGCATTCCCTAAATCTAAAGGCTCCCCAGGGTGTAAAGCGTGGCCCCACTCGTGTGTATTGATGTGCTCTTCCTTGGACACTCCATCTGCCTCCTTGTTCAACACCCCTCCTGTGACCCTCGGATCTGCCTCCCACACCTGACCCCTCTCTAGCCCTACAGGTAGCACCGACCTGCTCCATGAGCACCACCTACTCCAACTGCGGACGCACCACCAGGGTTGTCACTAGGAAAAGGACAGCACTGGACCACCCCTTATACCATAGATCAGAGCAAGTCCCAAATGATGAGAGAGCTGGATTTCAATAACGAGCACATGGAAATATTAGGATAAAGACTAACCTACATGACTGGAAATACATACCATTTATTAGGAAAACTCTGTAACGATAAACCTTTGGACATATTCTGGCTAAACCATTAAATTTAGAAGGGAAAAAATCTCTTTTATTCATATTCAGGACAAAAATAAATCGCAAGGAAAAAAATAAGGTTGGTTTCAGATGTCTTTCCAGCTGCATTCAGTGCCAGGACAAAGGAGAAATGTCTAGAAGGAAAAGCAGGTATGATCTGAGTCGATTCTTCCCAGCCGAGCTGGGGCTTAAGATTAAAGGCGAGAGCTCACATTTTTAGACATGAAAGGACTCAGAAAGTACAACATCTACGAGTCCTTTGAAAATCTACTTATGGTAAAATCTTGTTAACTAAAGGATGAATCAGAATAGAGTCCTGTTACTCTGAAGCCATAGAAAATAGGCCTGGTGGGGAGCTCGGAATCCACTTAGCTGTAGGAATGCTATTTGACACCTGAGAAAATTATGGTGCAGAAAGCAGAACGGAATGCTGTAAACTCTGACAGCATTAAAATCATGTAAGCATCAAAATCATCCATGAGGGAAAGAGGGTGGGATGGAAGATGTATCTAAATATTAGTCTCTTATGCTTCCTAGCAAGTAAACAGCTAGCCTCTCTATATGGAAACCTCACTTTTATTTTATTTTATTATTTTTTTAAAGGTTTTTGCCATAGGATGTGTGCTCACCGGAGAAAGAGAGTGACAGTGAGAACTCACCCCCCAGGTGAATGGTCATGCTGCAATCTCTTCTCCATTCACCTCTTGGGATTTGGGGCATGAATGTACATGTGCCCCGCGTGATTTTCAAGCAACCTGGTCCAGAACTTGAACTGTCGTTGGCCACGTGGGAGTTCAGTGTCTTAACTACTATGCCACCTGCTGGCCTAAAACTCACATGGCTTTTTTAAAAGCCCACAGAGATTCCAACCTCTTCAATGCCTTTAAATTTAGTGGCATAGTCTAGAAATTTATTTCCCTTGTAGAAAAGAACAATTATCTGAAGCGCAGTTTGATCTAAGCTTTTGTTCTTGCTAAATTCATTTAAAATTAAATATAGTTATTTATTTAAAAAAATATATTACATAGTATGATAACATCTTTATACAATTATTTTCATCTGTGTCAGTGTCTCACTCTAATCTTTCTCTCTGCCTCCATCTCTTTCTCTGGACCTGTCTATACATGAGAGCTGTCTGGAATGCCAACCAATGTTGTCATCAGTCATTTTTGGCAATTTATTTTTTTGATCACACACTTTTTGGTATTTCTTAATTTTTAAAATAATAGTGTGTATAGTTTATAATAAAATAAAATACTTTAATAAAATAAAGACATGGATAAAGAGATATCGAACAGATGTACTCAGACAGAAAGCAGGAGTAGATGGATAGGTTAATATCAAAGTGAAATTTAAAGTCAAAAGCACTGATCAGTGTTATGAGAGACATTGCAGTACTGTAGAAGATACGTTTTTTGATGAAATTATAACACCTGTGACTTTGGATATTCCCAAAAGTATAGCTACAAAATGCATTAAACAAAAACTATTAAAAAATATAAATACTTGGGGCCAGCAGGTGGCGTAGTGGTGAAGGGACTGGACTCTCACATGGCTGATGGCAGTCTGAGTCCTGGATCTGGTGGTTTGAAAATCACAACAGGCACTTGTGCATCCGTGCCCTAAATCTCAGGAGAATGGAGGAGAAGAGATGGTGGCATGGCTATTTCCCCAAACATGGAAGGGTGACTTCTCACTTCCCTCCCTCTCATGGTTTCTGTCTCCAGGAGCACACACCTCCTATGGCAAAAAAACAAAAATAAATAAGATATTCAATTTAAAAATTTAAAGTGCATGCATGCATGCATATGCACATACAAAGTGGTGAAACATTTTAGTCTATCTACTTCTAAATTTGAAAATCTAATAGAACAAAATTAATGAGGTAGAGGATCCAAATATATTGCTTCAGTATATACACAGAATTCAATGTCTTACCAGTGAAAAATAAATATTATTTTATTTTGCCTTTGGAACCTTTGGAAAAATTGATCTTGTATTGAACTCCAAAGAAAATCTGAATAAAATACGAAAAATGGAAATGTACAAGCTTAATTTTTTCTGAGCATCAACAAACACAAAAATACATCACAAAAGCATACTTTTTTTTTTGAGAGAGGTTTTCGCTATAGGGCGCGCATGTCGCCAGAAAGACAGAGAGAGAGACAGAGAGATAGAAAGCGAGAAATCACCCTCTAGAGGGGATGGCCATGCCACAATCCCTTCTCCTCTCTTCTCCTCTCGGGATCTTGGGCACACATGCACACGCGCCTGACGTGAGTTTAAGCCACCGGGTCCAGGACTTGAACCGTGGTCAACTACATGGCAGTCCAGTGACATAGCCATTACACTAACTGCTAGTCCCACAAAAGCATATCTTAAAACATCTTCACTATTTAAAATTAAGAAACACTCTTCTGGGGCCAGCTGGTGGTGTGGTGGTTAAGGACCTGGATCCCACATGACTGACTACACAGTTCAAGTCCTGGACCAAGCGGCTTATGAAATACACTGGGTATATGTGCATGCATGCCTCAAATCCCCAAAAGACAGAGAGATGAAGAAGGGAATTGCAGTACAATCACTCCCCTGGAGGGGTATTTTCTCACTTTCTTTCTCTCTCTCTCTCACTTTCTGGAAAGCACATCTGCCCACTGGCAAATCTGAAAAGAAAAAAGAGAAAAGGAAAAGAAAAGAAAGGAAAGGAAAGGAAAGGAAAGGGAAGGGAAGGGAAGGGAAGGGAAGGGAAGGGAAGGGAAGGGAAGGGAAGGGAAGGGAAGGGAAGGGAAGGGAAGGGAAGGAAAGGAAGAAAAGAAAAGAAAAGAAAAGAAAAGAAAAGAAAAGAAAAGAAAAGAAAAGAAAAGAAAAGAAAAGAAAAGAAAAGAAAAGAAAAGATTTTTCTGTAACTCCTGTATCAGAGGAATTCAAGTATCTAAAAATAATAAAAATAGACATGAATGTATGAATAACTGAAAGAAAGAAAGGAAACAGGAAGGCAGGAGAAAAAGCAGAGAGAGGAGGAAGAACTAACCTAACCATGTTTTGGTTATTAAAAAAGCCATCAGTTGGTGTCAATTAATGAAGCCACAGTGTGAGTCAGCAGGTCTAGACTCTGGCCCAACTTTTGGCATTATCTCAGCAACTCATTTCAGACCTCAGTCTCCAAAATAATAGATCCAACAGATGTCACCAGACCCTCTCCTGCTCTAGTTCATTTTGTTCATACAATCTTCTTTAAATATCCCAATTGGCTGCTAATACTTACATATTGGAATACTTGAGATAAAATCCCATCTCTGCCTTCTTTTATTTGTTTATTTATTTTAGAAGGATTTTTGCTATAGAGTGCATGTGCTTGCCAGAGAGACAGAAAGAGACAGAAAGCAAGAAATCACCCTCTAGGGGGGATGACCATGCCGCAATCCCTTCTCCATTCTCTTCTTGGGATTTGGAGCACGCACGCACACATGCCTGGTATGAGTTTTAAGCCCCTGGGATGGAATTGCAGTCAACTATGTGGAAGTCCAGTGACATAACCATTACACCATCTGCTGGTCCCATTGCCTTCTTTTAAAAACCAGAGGATATGGGCCACCCCATGACGTGGTGGTTAAGACGGCTGAATCTCACGTTGCCGACTGCACAGTTTGAGTCCCGGACCCCATGGCTTGAAAAACACACTGGGCATATGTGCATGTGCCTAAAATCCTGAAAGGAGGATGGAGAATAAGGGCTTGCAGCATGATTTTTACCCATGGAGGCTGCATTCTCACTTTACCTCTCTCACTCATTCTCTCTTTCTTCAGTGAGCACACGTGCAATCTGGCAAAAAAAATTTTTTAAAGAGGATGAAGTGACCCTCCTGGGTCTGGATGAATGAAGGTAACCCTTTAGAAAGCCACCAGAATCACTGTCCACCAGCTTCACTCAGATCTGTCTGAACTGTGGGTTTCCAGCCTTTTGAGTGGGTGGAAGGAGCTATGTTGTCACCTTCACCCAAGAAAACTCAGGGTTCACTCTTCCTTTTTAGTCTTTCCCTTACAGTGAATATTGGGTTCAGGGAGAACAAAATCTAAAACTTTCTTTTTCTTTTTTTTTTTTTTTTTTTTTTTTTTTTTGCCATAGGGCACATGAGCTTGCCAAAGAGAAAGTGAGAGGGAAAGTCAGAAATCACCCCCTTCCAGGGGATGGCCACACCACCATCCCTTCTCCTGGGATTTCGGGCACTCACACACATGCGTGTGGTGTGATTTTCAAGCTGCCAGGTCTGGGACTTGAACTGTGGTTGGTCATGTGGGAGTCCAGTGTCTTAACTACCATGCCACCTACTGACCCCTAAAAATAATTTTCTAAACTAAATTATCATTTTGGTTAAAAAATTCCATCCAGGCACAGTTTAAATAAGTCCAACTATTTCCAAGAAATTAGAACTAAAAGCTGACAAAATCTCTACCACCCACACCAAGCCCCAAGACTTTCAAGTGCTTGTTATATGCACAAACCAGCTGCCCATCTGGATCCCGGGATGTTTTAGGGTGGCTGGGGTGGAAAGATACCATCTGGTAAAGAATTTAATGTCATTTGGCTGAATTGCATATGTAAAATTTTTATTCTCAAAAAAAAAAAAAAAAAATCTTGCACAAGATAAGGGCTGGGTTGGAATAAATGTTCCAGAAAGAAAAAAAACAACAAAAAAGATAACAAAAATCCACATAAACATCTGTCATTGTATCTTCTCAGGACAGCCTAGGAAGAAACCAGGAAGTCTCTCCTGGTTTCTAAGGTGCCAACTTAAAACTGCTGAGATAATTTTGTTTTGAATTTTGCCTGAGGGCATGTGCACTCACAAGAGAAAGAGAGAGAGAGGAAGAACGAGAAAGCAATCCCTAACGGGGCACGGTCACGCTGTAATCCGTTGTCTTTCATTTCTCCACCCTGTTGGGGTTTTGGGCAGACACACACACACACACACACACACACACACACATACAATATTATTATTATTATTATTATTTCTAACTGCTGGGGCCAAGATTTGAATGGCGGAGTCAGCCACATGGGATCCAGCTCCCTCAAACACTAAGCCACAGGGCCGGTCCTCAATTTAAAACTTTTTTAAAGATTTGAACTGGGACCAGGAGATGCATAACAGTTCTGTCACTCCCACACGGTCAACCACTGTTTGCATTCCAGACCTGGTGGTTTAAAACTCATGCTGGGCCCACGTGCATGCGTGCCCAAAATCCTAAGAGGAGACTGGAGAAGGGAAGGCAGTGTGGCCATCCCCCCCAGGGGGTGATTTGTTGCTCTCTGTCTCTCTGTCTCTCTGGTGAGCACATGTGGCTTATAGCAAAAATCTCATTGAAAAAGATTTGCATTTCTCTGATTAATGTAAGTTGGAAATAATTAACTTTTCATGATTATTAATCAGTTATATTTCTTCTTTCATGATATACACAGTCTTGTCCTCTTAGCTTTTCTAATTAGTCATAACCGGAAAATAAGTGCTCATTTTCTAATAGGAATATTATGGCTTTGTAATTTTATTTTTGCATTTCTTTTTTTTCAGTTTATGGCTGGTCTGTCTACTCTAATTTTGGTGATTTTTTTTTTTAAACCATGCTGTGGTTTTCAATTTCTTTTTTTTTTTTCTTTTTTTGGAGAGGCTTTTGCTATAGGGCGCGTGCGCTCACCAGACAGACAGAGAGAGACAGAGAGACAGAAAGTGAGAAATCACCCCCCAGGGGGGATGGCCACGCCGCAATCCCTTCTCCTCCATCCTCCTCTCGGGATCTTGGCCACGCATGCACACGCGCCTGGCGTGAGTTTAAGCCACCAGGTCCGGGACGCGAACCGCAGTCAACTACGTGGGAGTCCAGTGACATAGCCATTACGCTAACTGCTGGTCCCATGGTTTTCAATTTCTATGTAGACATGTCTTCAGTCTGTCCCTCCATAGAAAAGAAGACAGATGCATGTTAACAGGTGGAGGGGCCAACATGGATTGGGCAGAAGGGTCCCCTGACTGGAGCCTCGTGCAGCGTGGCACTCATCTGTGTGTCCTGACCAGTTGCCTAAGCCACAGGCCCGTAACCTCTGGCCATGGCGAGCAGTGGACAGCCTGCATGCCACAGGTGAAACAGGTTCATAGAATGTTCATAAATGGAATAACCAATTAAGTGGCAAATACACATTTGCTAAATGTAAGTTTGAAGTAATTTCTTTGATGACCACGTACTGGGGCAAAAGGCAAAAAAGGTTTTTTTTTTTTTTTTGATAGAGGGTACGTGCACTCGCTGGAAAGACGGAGAGAGACAGAAAGCAAGAAACCATCCCCAGGGGGATGGCCATGCCACAATCTCTTCTCCTCCATTTTCCTCTCGGGATCTTGGGCACACATGCACACGTGCCTGGCATGAGTTTAAGCCACCAGGTTCAGGACTCAAACCGCAGTCCAGCGACATAGCCATTACACCAACTGCTGGTCCCCAAAAAAGCAAAATTTTAAATCTCCGGATAACTGACTTCTTTTTCTTTTTAATCAAAAAATGTTTTAGGAGGCTGGCAGGTGGTTAAGGGGGCTGGGCTCCCACATGACCAGCCACAGTTCAAGTCCTGGACCTGGCGCTTGTTTTCTCACTTTCTCTCTCTCTCTCTCTCCCCCCCTCATTCTGTTCCTCTCTGATCAAATTAAAATGAATAAATCATTTTTTATTTAATAAAGTTAAATTTAATTTTTATTTAAATAAAGTTAAATAAAATTCAAAAAAAAATTTAGAGGGGTCAGAGGTAGCATGGTGGTTGAGACACTGGACTCACACATGGCTAACAGTGGTTTGAATCTCGTACCTGGAGGCTAGTTTTCTCACTTTCCCTCTCTCAGCCTGTCTCTCTCTGATGAGTGCATGTGTCCTATAGCAAATTAAAAATACTAATAATAGGGGCCCTCAAATGATGTTATGGTTACACCACTGGACTCCCACATGGCCAACTGCAGTTCAAGTCCTGGACCCGTGGCTTGAAAATCATGCCAGTGAGTGTGTGTGCATGCCCAATGCTCCAGGGTAAGAACAGAGAAGGGGTGGTGTGACCATCTCCCAGAGAGTGATTTCTTACTTTCCCTCTCACTGTCTCTGTCTCTCTCTTTCCAGTGAGTGCATGCACCCTAAGGCAGAAACCTCTTTAAAAAAAAAAAAAAAAATCCCAGGAGGAGAAAGGAGGCAAAAGGATTGGGGCGTAGCCATCCCACCTGCATGGTGATTTCTCACTTTCCCTCTCACTGTCTCTGTCTCTCTTTTTCTCCAGCAAGTACACATGCCCTATGGCAAAGACCTCTTAAAATCTTAATAATACTAATTAATAAAATTAAATAATTCTTTTTAAAAAATAAAATATTCCTGAGTCACAGGGCCCAATAAAGTCTATTCACTACTCTCACCAATCTATTCCTCTTCTGGAAATTTTATGGAAAGCATATATTTCAAGTGAAGTCAGTAAAGAATGATAATAACCAACTACTGGAAACCAGCTTCTCTACTCTGAAAGGCAAAGTGGTCTCCAAGGACAACATCCATGTCCCCAGTGAGAACAGCCAATTGCTCTTTGCATGCACAGGTGGTCCTCCACGCATGACAGGGGTATATCCCAGAGAACCCATCAAATATCTCAAGTCAAAAATGCCTAGGATCTTCCCCCTGTGTCACAACCAAGAAAGTCTCTTTGGCCAAGCAAGTCTCTTTTGGCCCACCATCACTGGGACTGGTCCAAAGCTACTGAGCCAAAAACTGGCCCCGAGTTCAATTCGTCAATTACTAATAAGAACTTTTCAGACTCCTTCCCTTCATTTCCATTTCTCAACTTCTCTCTCACTTCTTCTGACCTAAAATGGATGACAAGAAGTCTCGCCAGTCTCTTCCCTGGTTTGACATCCCCACTGAGATTGACTTCACCCCCTTTCATTATCTTTTCTTTTTAGGTTTTTGCCACAGGGCATGTGCACTCACTGGAGAGAAACAGAGAGAGACAGTGAGAGAGAAAGTGAGAAATAACCCCACACCCACCCCCCGTAGGATGGCCATGCTGCAATCCTGTCTCCTCCATTTTCCTCCTGAGATTTGAACATGCATGTACGTGTGCCCAGCATAATTTTCAAGCTATGGGGTCCAGGACTCGAACTGCAGTTGTCCATGTGGGAGTCCAGTGCTGTAACTACTATGCCACCTGCTGGCCTATTATCTCCATTAGTTTTGCCTTTGTGCTTTGGCTGGTGATTGCACCAATTTCTGCAGAGCACACTTGGCCTATTTAAAAGTCTGCAGCCCTCTAGGTAGTGTCAGTGTGATGGGATTAACACGGTCTTAGAGAAAGAGAACAGGATGGAAAGTCTGGCTCCATCCTAACTAGCAGTGGGACCCTGGGCAAGTCAACACAAAGAACCTTTGCACTGAGAAGGAGCTTGAGGGGCACGTGGGCCTCCACCCTGTGCAGGATTCCAACAGGAAGTTACCCGACTAAAAGAGCATTTCAAGACGCAGCAGCTTTTTGCTTGGGAAAACTTGTTTTTATAAGAAAGTTTAGTGCTCTTAGAATCAACAGTTTGGAGCCTAAATTCCAGTGTTCACTATCCTCATTTTTTAGGCAAGAAAGATAAGGCTGCCCAAGGTCAGCTCATTTGCCCCACGTTAGACTGATCAGACCCAGATTTTGTTTTTATTTTTTAATCACCAATCCCCATCCATGGGAAGGGTTTATTCATGCAGTCCACATTTACTAACTCACGGATGTATTAAACATACACACATTGAATGCCTTCCAGAAGTTAGAAGATAGACACCATGCTAGCATAGGGACAGAAAAAAAAAAGTCATAGTCCCCATCCCAAGGAATTTACAATCCAGCAGGAGACAAGCCGCCACCAACAGCAGCATGCTCTAGTAACGACTGTGACGTGGAGTCGCAGGTAGCTTCTGAATGCTTCGGGTGGTTGAGCAGGGCCTGTGCTCTCGAGCTAGGCCCCTCCAGGCAGCCTGACAGCATTGCAGGGCACAGAGGAGGTCTTCTGAATAGAACCCTCAACCAGCCATACAGGTAACCACTGCTGACTGATGGCGAAGGGGGAGGACCGCGAGCTCCGATGATGTGTCTTTGGGCGTGGCACTTAGATCCTCCTGTTTTCTCATTTTCACACTTGCCTGCCTTTAGGTCCCACCTTCTTTCCCCTTTTCTCCATGGAATATGTATGAAGGATCGTGTGCACCTAAGAGGAATACACGGGTCTCCCAGGAAAGGGTGGGAAGGTTCCAGAAGACACAACACTGTAAGATGTGTAAAGAAGAGAAGTCACCATGATGGTGACAAGAAGGAGGCCTTCCTGAGAGAGGAGGCAGGGTTACAGGCCAGGAGGGGCAGGAAGGCTGGACAAGACGCTGGGCAGCTCAGCCAGGGCTGCCCGAAGGAGAGACCCAGTCTGCCTGTATTCGGTGCTCTCTCGGATTCCTGAGACCTCACCAAATAAACAATGTTTTCTTATGCCCCACCTGGGAATCCTCAAGTAGACAAACACAAATATCGAACTCACAAATATCAAAGCCTCCCAAATGGACATTGGAAAATTCTCTTCTCTAAGCAAAACATCCAAAAATTCCTGAGCTCAGGCGGCCGAATTGGATCCAAGCTCCTGTGCAGGAGGACTAGCCCGTGGGGAACCCGCAGAACCACGGTCACCCCAGCACGGCCAGCGATGACTGGGGAAAGCTCCCGTCACTCAGCAGCGCCGTGCCTCCAACCTTGCTCCCTCATTCACAGTCCCCTCCTGCTCTCGTCTCCCCACGCCGAATTCCAAATCCTAGGTATGTGCTGAACCTCGCACGGACTTGCGTAAGTGCACATACCACTGTGTGCTGTGTGTGGCTCATTTAATAACATGTTCCGAGTCTATGCATTCCTGGAAAGCAGGAACTGTGTCCTAATCGTCGTTGTTCCTCTCCCCCAGCCCGACACAGCCCACGGATACAGTGGTATTCCTGCCTGATACACACGGAGGTGTTAACCTCGGCTGGACTCAGGGCTTCAGAGGAGGGCACTGGTAGGAGGTGGGTCAAAGAATGATGGTGAAGGTAACAGGGAGGGCCAGCCCCGTAGCCTAGCAGCTAAGGGAGCCAAACCCCACATAGCTGACCACAGTTCAAATCCTGCCCTAGTGACTTTAAAAACACTCTGGGCACTTGTGCGCATGTGTGCACTCACACACAATCTCAACAGGTTGGAGAAACAGAGAAGGGATTGCAGTGTGATCCTGCCATCCTGGGGAGTGCTTTCTCCTCTCTATCTCTCGATCTCTGTTTCTCAGTCTCTCTCTGGCAAGCATACACACCCTCTGGCAATTTAAAAAAAAAAAAGATCAGGGAGATGGCTAATTTGGCACCTCAGTGTATACTGCAAATCAGAGATTATCTGTCTCAAATTTGTTATGTAGAAAAGGGATGTTCCAAGTCTCTTAGGCTAAAAAGTTCTAAAAGAACTTCAGGTGAAGCTTGATCCAGGAGCTCAAACAGTATTGCCGAGAGTCTCTAACTCTTGCTTTTGTTGTCTGAGCTGTCTTCATTATCAGTCTCTATGTGGAGCAAGGGTTGCATGGCAGGCCTAAACTCTCACTGTCCAGATCGTGTGTAATGAGGAAAAGCATGCACCTGACTTCCAGTAAGTCTGACAAGGTGATATTGATTATCCCCGACTCTGCTGAAATTCCTCCCACCTGCAGCAATCACTATAGCCAGGGGGTTGAAACGTCAAGTTTATGGCTGTCCGACAAAGATAACGACCAGTCTGCAGGTGCTCTGCTCAAGAGCTGTCTGGTACACACTGGCCTCGTGCAAGTTTATGCAGGGCACTGTGGTCGAAAAGCAATGGATCGGACCCCCAGCCCTGCCAGTGATTAGCATGTGAAGTGGACAATTCCCAGACTTTGCTTTCCTCCTCTGAAATGAAGCTGTGCTGTGGCTCTCCATGGCCCCTCTAACTCCATCTCTCTCCTGGGTAATTACCTGCTGCATTCCACCCTATGGAGACAGCATCCTGGAGGCCTATCTGCCCTGGCCCCTGCCCAGCCACAGCCCTGGTATCCCCTCTGACCATCCCCACCGCCAGTCCATGTGTCTGACCTCAGGTGTCAGGACAAGTTTGCAGCCTGGTGCACTTGGCATGGGTTTGGGTTTGTGCCTGTGGTTTCCCAGGAGCTGCTGCCTGTCCCCAAGGCCTGGATTCCGAGGACAGAGCTTTGTACCGGAGAACCCAAGATTAAGGTTTTGCTGATGTCTGCACAGCATCTACGCTGAACTGCTGGAAAATGTCTGAGGTTTTCTGACTCAGGAGCGGGCTGAGGGAGCACAGCTAGTTGGAGAATTTTAGGGTCGATCAAGGAATAAAGCCACAGGAGACAGTAACGGACCACAAGCTTCATTGGTTTGTCCCAGCAAGAGACATGCCAGAAACAGCAGGCAAGGTGACCACTCAGAAAGGAGTAGGGGGTGAGAACTCCTGGGGAGAAGGGCAAGGGAGAGGGGGCTTGGCCGTCTAGGTGATGCCACTCAGCGCATGGTGGCGGTCTCTAGGTCAGAGAACTCTGGGGGACAATGGTGGTGTGGGGTTTGTCTTCTCCGTGGTTGGCAAATGTTGAGTGGAGTTTCATGGAGTTTGCAAAACAGGCTCTAAATGGCTGGAAATACGTTTGTCTGGACTACATTGAAAGCATCTGGATGTGTGAAGATTTGAGTTTTGCACAGATAGGCTTTGGGCTAAAGGTCCTGGCCTGCTGTGAATATGTAAACAATATGGCAACCTTTTAGGCCAATATACTGAGGCCATATTCAGCCCACTTACAGTGCTGAGATCCATCTGGACCTGTGTCCTTGGCAAGGGTTTGTCCAGCAAGTTAAGCCAGGTATACAAGTTCTACGAGAGGGCCAGCCCAGAGGCCTAGTGGTTAAGGGAGCCTCATGCCACATGGCTGGCTGCAGTTTGAATCCCAGCCTAGGTGTTTAAAAGGAGAAAATATGTGCATGCACACACATGCCCGAAACCCCAACAGGATGGAAAAATGAAGGGGAAGAGATTGCTATGTGATACACCCACGGGGAGTGCTTGCCCCTCTTCCTCTTCCTCTCTCTCTGTCTCTCTCTGTCTCTCCATCATCTCTCTCTCTTGAGTACACATATCCATAGCAATTAAAAAAAAAAAAAAGTTCCCCTGGAGAAGTTGAAACAATCCCCAGGAAACTCAGCCCTTTAGGGTCCGAGAGAGTTCCCACTGATTTTCTTTCAAGGAATTAAGTAAATAATAATCCTTTAAGTGTGGGTGGAACTTTATCCTTTTCAAAGTCCTTTCATATTTGATTCCTACAACATTCTCTGAAAGAATCAGGAAAAAAAAAAAAAAAAAGGACGAATCAGAGCAGGAGTGCCCCCCCCCCACCCCGGTCCTAACCGCCAGCATGTAGCCGGTGAGGACACAGGCGCAGGTGTGTGACAAGGACATCTGGAAACAGCACAGTGACAGCTGCACTGGGATCTGGATTCCTAAGCACTGAACTCCAGCCCTTCCTGTTTCGGGGAGCCGCTGGGAGTTCTGATCAGTGTCATGACTGAGAGTTCACGACTGCTCTTTTCTGCCTGGGCCTCCTGCCTTGAGCAAACGACAAAGCTTTTACACCGCGATTATGGGCCATTTGTTTTTTCTTTTTCTTTTTATGGAATAGAACAGTTCTTGTAGAGATTCAAAGTCTTTGCTTTGTCTTACCCAGTGTCTCAGAAGAGTTTTTATTTTGTTTTCTTCCAAGTGTTGTTTTGTTTTTCAAATCATTTATATAACTTTACTTATTATCATCATTATCTTTCTACTTTGCTACAGGGCACGTGTGCTGACCAGAGAGAAAGAGAGAGAAAGGGAAAGTGAGAAAGCAAGCCACCAGGTCCAGGACTCAAACCATAGTTGGCCACATGGCAGGCCAGCGCCTGAACCACCACGCCACCTGCTGGCCCCGCTAGATGAGTTCTGAAGAGCGGTTGAGACATTTGACAGATTGGAGAACTGACGCCCAAGAGGCAGTCTCACCCAAGGCCCGACAGCTTGGGATAGAAATGCTCCTACACCATCCCCCCTGGGGGGTGATTTCTCGCTTTCTGTCTCTATGTCTCTCTCTGTCTGTCTGGCAAGCGCACGTGCCCTATAGCAAAAACTTCTCAAAAAAAAAAAAAAGAAAAGAAATGCTCCTACAGTGCATTTTCTGTAAGGGGTGTATTCCAGCCTTTGGACCATGGGAGTGCGGCTAGCCTCACCTTTCCCAGAGTCTAGAGCAGAGAAAAAAACCTGGAGGAGAATGTCACCCACTGAAAGTCCCCATGGAAGCCGATCAGCCTCCCCCTTTCCAAGACCTTGTTCCCTAGTCGTTTGTTCCCCCATGACCCTGGACCCCTCCAACAGAACACAGTGTGCTGCAGCCCACTGGGGCCTGACTTCCCTGCCCACAGGAGCTTAAGGGGCTCAAGTTGTTTTCCCCAGAAATGTCTTCATTCTCCCAAGTCATTCCCCTACACCTGGAAAAAAACTCCAGGGGTGGCCCCAGTCACTACCACCTGGGATGCCCTAAATTCCCTTTCAGAAGCAATTCCTTGTCCTGTGGAGACCCAGTATTAACCCTGAACAGCTACTGCCTTCAGCCAGCTGGATCCAAGTTTTGAGGGACACTGAAGTTCACATAGCTTGCTAAGAATGGGCTTCTATACCAAAAAAATTAAAACAAAACTAAACAGTTACACAGACTAAATGCCCCAATCCCCTAGGAGGGCCCTGCCAGTCAGGAGCTGAACCCTCAGTCTAAGCAGGCTGGAGGTCTCTGCAGGTGCCTCACTTTAGGGGTGGCTGGAGCTCCCACTGGAAAGCAGAGCGGCTGTGATTATTTCATAGGTAAGACACCTGATTTTAAGCCTCACTCAACAAGATAAGGTGAATTCTGCTTCACTCTTGGCCAGAGTGCTGTTAAAATGTAAGGCGAGGGTCCAGCGGGTGGTGTGGTGGTTAAGGCGCTGGGCTACCACATGGACGACCATCTTGTGAGTCCCAAACCTGGCAGTTCGCTTTCTCATTTTCCCTCTTTCTCTATTTCTCTCTGGTCAAATTAAAAACAAAACAAAATGAACAAAATACAATAATACATAAAATTAACTAAATAATTTTTTTTTTTTTTAAATGTAAGCTGAAGCACAACAAAGAAGAGCCTGTGTGAGGAAAGCACAGTTCAGGAGTCCAGCAGCTCCAACCCTGAGGAGGTTCAGGAGCTCCACTGGCAAGCCAATGGGGAGATTTTATAGGATAAACATGTAAATAAAACAAAGAAACTATATAATTAGTTACAGTTACATAGTTGCTTAATTTGGCCTATCCTTTTGCAAGGTCTCTACTTATATATAAGTTTATTGGCTACTTCTTTTTTCCCCCTAACTTTTAAAAAATAGCCTTATTGAAATGTAATTCATGTAACATACAGTTTACCCCAAAAGTTTTATTTTATCTTCAGTTGACACATTATAATTGTATATATTTATAGGGCATGGTGTGATGTTTTTGATACCTGTATACATAGTGTAATTGTTGGTTACTTCTGATTGGTCGAGCTTCAGTTCCCCTTTTTCTTTAATATAGGTATTCACAAGAACTATCTCGTGTAAAGTTTGGCTTATACAAATCAAGCAAGATTGATTTTGTCTGCTTTGAGATTCGTCAGGCCTGGGGCTATTTAAATGTAACAGTGGGAAGTTCTCTGGCAAGTAGGCTGGGCAAATTCCTAGTTACCTCCACTCTCGCCAGCCCAGCAAATGCCCAAGGTCAGGGTCCCCACAGATGCCCACAACTTCCCAGGGATATTAGCCCTGGCCCAGACTTCCTGCCATCTTGTGTGGCCAGCCATTTCCAGAACCCTCCTGGCCTAAGAACTGAAACTTGTGGGTCAGGAAATCCCTTAGTCCTGGGCAAATTGGGACGGTAGCAGCTGTACTGCCTGCCATTCTCCCCCTCACGGCAGGTTGTCTCTGGCCCAGGTCTCAGCCCAGTCCTCAGAACCCAAGCTCGGGTTTTGATTATTACTCCAAACAACGGGCTAAGAGGCTCTACCTGTCAATCCATGTAAGAATCCACAAGGGCCTGCCTGGTGCCTAGCTATGCCTTGACCAGCCAAGGAAACAAGGCTTACTTATAATTTTAGCCAGCGAGGAAGAACTTTGTAGGTGAGATAGGATGGTACCGTTGCCAGAGTAAATAATAAGAGTAGCCTTATGAAGTCCCTAATAAGTGCCAGGTTCGACACTGAGAGCATTGCATAGACTACTGCATTTAACTATAAGGGATGTATTTTCTGTGCTGCGTCTACAGATGGAGACGTGGCAGTTCAACGATTTTAATCAACTCACCTAAGACTACCACAAAAGCAGGAGTTCTCTTAACCGTGTTACCTTGACGGGATATCTGGCTCCTTATCCCAGTGTTTCGTTAATTAATAGCCTACCTTGAGCTAGTCCCTTAGAGTCCTGGAGCCTCAGCTTCTCTGAATAATGAGAGATCTAAGCGGGGTCAGCTCTAAAGTCCTTGCAGGGGTGTAGCTTAGTGATAGGACACGTGCCCAGACAGGGCTGAGCCTGAATGTCAACTCTGCTGTTTATCTTACCTGTGACCTTAGACAAGTTCCTTGACCTGCCCTCACCTGTGAAACCAGGGCACTACCTCAGGTAGTTTGCAGCAAGGATTAAATAAAATAATTCATGTTCATTCTGCACCAACGCTGGTGTATATTAAGATTTAAAAAACAATAATATTGGCAGAGGGCACGCACACTCACCAGAGAGAGGGAGGAAGAAACCCTGAGTAAAAACCCATTCCCTCCATTCTTCCTTCCTGTCAGGATTTTGGGCATGCATGCACACACCCCTGGCAAGTTCCCCAAGCCTCTGGAGGCCAGGACTCAAACTGCGGTTGGCCATGTGGCATCCAGCTTCCCTACCCACTGAGCTACAGGGCCAGCTCACTACATTTTTTTTTAATTTAACTTTATTTATTTATTTATCTTTAATTTGACCAGAGAGGAGCAGAGAAAGAAAGAAAGTGAGAAAGCAAGTCACCAGGTCCGGGACGTGAACCGCAGTCTACCATGTGGGAGTCCATGATCCTTAACCACTACACTGTCTGCCGTTCCCAAGACTTCATTAAAAAAAAAAAAAAACAGCCCTCTTTGTTCCAATTCTAACATTTGAGGACACTGCATGGCCCCCCATCTCCATCCCCTTTGACCAAGCCCTTAGGACATTTGTAGTGCCCAAAATACATGATATGCAGAGATAACTTTTTTGCTCTTTTCTCAGCTTTGTTTGCAGAAAACAGAAAAGATGTGTCCACAGGAAACAGAGGGTGGTGGCCGTGGCCTCGGAGATGAAGCAGAAGAATGAACTGGCTCAGGACTAACCCAGAAGATAATCTGGGGTGCCTGTGGCCAGAGCATTCCCAGTTACCATGAGAGAATGAGTACATTCTCCCTCTTCAGAGAACTGAGGTGCGGGGTGGACGTCATAGCTTTCATGCAGGTCTCTGCCCTCATTGGGCGGCTCTGGGGCCACCTGCCAGGCCCAAGTCTTAAGATCCAAAGTGAGAGTGAGTTGCTACTATGGAAAGTGTGACTTTTCGGTAGGATTAAGAAGCCTTCGTGCTTTTTAATCACAGCTGCCGTCCCAGGATCCACTAGCCGGATAATCTGAACCAGGTGTAGAACTCGTGGCCTGTTCTTTACGGGCAGACGCTCACACACACATTTTGCTGGCTGTGCCACGGACTGTCTTTTTCATTTTACTAACCCAGTCGGAGCTCTCCTCCGAACTTCGCAGACACTTTGGAGAAGCCATGCACACTGCCAGGGCTGAGGAGAAGCTGGGAGGCCACGTGGCAGCGACAACTCCACTGTCCCCTGAGCCAAGCCATTGCTGCCAGCCAGGCCTGCTCCCTTCCAATAGGATCAGACCAGTTTTCCTCCATGGCATCAGGAGATGCTCCCAGCCAATGCGAGGCCAGACCCCATGACTCACCCCATGGCCTGTGGTTTGTCAAACAGATGTTCCAGGACCACATGAAAGCTGTCGCATTTAATGTTCTCTCTTTTGTTAGAATTCCAAATATGAGGAAGTGAGGGCTGGGCATGGGAGGAAGCATCATTTTACAGCCTGGCCCCTGTCTCTGGTGGCTCAGCTACTGTGGCCCTCCAGGCGGAGCAGAGGACAGAAGTGCTGGCCAAGAGCATGTCTGGGGCCCCTCCTCCCCCTCCCATCCAGGACATGAATTCTACTGGAATTCACTCTAGTATAGCAGAGGGGGGCAGAAGGTGGATAGGAGGGGGATGGCCCCATGCAGCTTGCCTATAACCGCCGGGGCCTGGGGGAGCCCCATGGACATACCTGGCACTCTGTTGGGACCAGGGCACTGGTACCAACTCTCCAACTTCCAACCTCCAGGGTGAGGACTCAGCTAGGAAAGGTGGGTAAAGTCAGAACGCAGAACCAACCTCCCTCTTTCCTCCACTCTGAGATGCACTCTGTAAATTTTTTCAATTTATTTTTGTTTACTTCTTAAAATGTTAGGCCAACAGGTGGCATGGAGGTTAAGGTGCTGGATCCCACAGGACCAGCTTCACGGTTTGAGTCCTGGATCTGGTGGCTTGAAAATCACACCAGTCGCATGTGCATGCCTACCCAAAATCCTGAGAGGAGACTGGAGGAGAAGGGATTGTAGCATGGCCATCGCCCCAGGGGGAGATTTTTCACTTTCTCTCTCTCTCTTTCTCTCTGTCTCTCTCTGGCATGCACATGCACCCTGTAGCAAAAACTACCAAAAACAGAAAAATGTCAACTATATTTAAAAATAGAACAGCATACCGAGAGCCTCCACACACCCATCACACAGCTTCGATGATTACCCATCCTTGGCATTTCTGAGACTGGGATGCATCTTACAGTCAGGGGCGCATCACCAGCCTGTGTCATGTTTCTCTCTCTCCTCCCACACTCAGAACTATCATTAACTCAGCAAGGTGTCTGGCATGATGATGGAGAAACAGGCTGATGCAAAGGAACAAAGAAGAGAAACCAACCCGGAAGCAGCCTTGCCCTTGAGCAGGTCCCCTACATTTTTACCATCTGCTATCCTTCTGCTATTTTCTACTCATTAGCCTTGGGTGTTGGGGTTTTTGTTCTTTTTTTTTTTTTTTTTTTTTTTTTTTTTTTTTTTTTTAACATTTTTGCTATAGGGCATGTGCTTTAGCTGGAGAGAGAGAAGGAAAGTGAGAAATCACACACACCCCCCCAGGAGGGATTGGCCACACCAATCCCTTCTCCATTCTCCTCTTAGGATTTTGGAGTATGTGTGCACACATACCTGGCATGTTTTTCAAGCCACAGGATCCAGGACTCAAACCATGAAGCCAGCCATGTGGGACCCAGCATCCTAACCACCATTTCACCTGCTGGCCCCTGTTAAAGATTTTTATCTACCAAATTCCATTAGTTGCCCTGTTTTATTTTTATTTTTTTAAGTTTATTCATTTATTTCTTTCATGAGACACACACACACATACAGGAACCTCCAATATGGCACCCGTGCTACAATCCACACCCAGCCTCAGCCAGCCAGGATCATGAGCATGTGCATGGCCAGCGTACAGAGAGGCCTTGGATGTGACGAAGGATCTTTCATATGACCTCAGCCTCATGAAGCACTGTGCTACTGCTGTCCCACTGAGGCTGACAGTCCCCATTTTAAACATAATTAAAAATGAATAGTAATTTATACACCAGTGTGCCTAGCAGCATTATTCACAATAGGCAAGAGCTAGAAACAGCCGGGCTGTCAACAACAGAAGGGTGGCTAGACTAATGTGACATGTTATATTCATACAACAGAATGCTAGCCTTTAACAGGAGTGATACATCCTGATGCATGTTACAACCTGGAGGAAACGTGAGGACTTTATGCTGAGTGACATAAGCACATTAGACCTAGCTTGGCCAGCCAGGAGCTGTGACAGGGGCACACTCCATGGCTCTTTAGCTCCAAGACCTGCTGGGGTGAGGACAGCTCCAGGGGGGATTCCTAGTATGGGTTCTAGGCCTGGTTCCACCTCTGGTCTTATTTTCCCTCCAGTCAAGGCTGTAACTTCCATCTGTCTTTTCTTCCTCATCTGTTAATTAATAATTCTGTGAGAAAATGCAATGTCATGGTTCCCTGGGAGGCCGAAATGCCACCCCAAAATGAAGAGCCTCAGGTTGATGCAAATAGGAGTCTTTGAGAGCAAAGTGCAAATGACACAGAGAGGTGACCCGTGAATGCCAATGCCCTTTACATGGTGACAACTGCCCCAGACCGAGGCTGTTGAAGGTGGGTGAGTCAAAAGTGAAAGTCACTGATAAGGAGCAATGCTCAACCGCCAACTGACGCCTCACGCCTGATAACACTTCACCCTCTGGAAACTGTCCAGTGTTTCTCTGAAAATTATGAAGGGAAAGGAAGAGCCTCACCATAGGCGTTTCCTCACTTCTATTTAAATGTTCAGACTGTCAGGTGTCCCAGTGCCACCCCAACCTGCCATGCCACTAGCATTCCACAGTGGTCCAGCCCTCAGGGTCCCAGCATGAGCCTCAAGGTGGAATGGACCGACTGGATCTCCCTTTTAGTTATGGCTGTGAGAAAGTCAGAGCCATGTTTCAAATGACCTTTCCTCCAATAATTTTCCCCAGACTTTTTTTTTTAATGAGTGCAGATTTTCTTTAAATCCTTCAAGAAAATGACAGTAAATAAAACAAACAAACAAAAAGAGATCAGGGCCAGCAGGTGGTGGCATGGTGGTTAAGGCACTGGACTCCCACATGTCTGATGGCAGTTAAAGTCCCAGACCCAGAGGCTTAAAAATCATACGGGGTACATATGTGTGCGTGCATACCCCAAATCCCAAGAGGATAATGAAGGAGAACGGATTGCAGTGTGGCCATCCTTCTCAGGGATGATTTCTCACTTTTTCTCTCTCGTCTCTGTCTCTCCTCAGAGAGTGCATGTGTCCTATGGCAAAAAAACTAAAACAAACAAACAAAAAATAGAGGTGGTAAGCAAGACAATGACAGCTCTTGTCTGAGATAATACAGAAATACATAAATCTTAACACAACACAGCCATTGATTGTGTGTCAGTGTAGAAATACTGATCTGAGGACAGCTGGTGGCACGGTAGTTAAGGCTGCTGGATCTCTCTGGCTGACTGCACCATTCAAATCCAGAGCTGGCGGCTTTAAAGAAGACATGCCAGGAGCATGTGCGTGCACGCCCACAATCCTAAGAGGAGAATGGAGGGGAAGGGTTTGCATGGTGGCCATCCCCCCAGGGGCTGATTTCTCTTTCCCTCTTTCTCTTTCTCTTTTGTCTCTCTCCAGGAGTACACATGCCCTATAGTCAATTAACACACACACACACACACACACACACACACACACACACTCATATATATATTGGTCTGGGAATTACTTCAGTCAAATTGCTTTAATTGAGTCATGTGGTCTTTGAACCTGGGTACTTCTTGTGTTAAATGGGAGTGATACTGCTTCCCAGAGGCATTGTGGAGACCAAATGAAATTTGCTTTAGCAAGTTCCAAAACCCCATATGGATGAAGCACACAAGGATCCAACCCTAACATAACATTGGGCACAGAGAAGATGACCAGGTTATTGCGAGTTCCATGCTGTAGAACTGAACGTGGATGGCTGGAGTATGAGCCAGGACTGCTAGTCAATAAGGTGTTGGTCTACTCTAGACTTGTCTATGCCTGTTTTCCTTCCAGAGCTTCCTACAAGGTAAGTTTATCTTGTGGTTTGTTGTTGCTATTTATGTATTTATTCCCTGAGTTAGAGACATGGCCAGCCCCATAGCCTAGAGGTTAAGGCAGGGAGAATCTCACATGGCTGCCTGCACAGTTCGAATCCTGGACCCAGTGGCAGGAGAAACACACCAGGCTTGTGTGCATGCATGTCCCAAATCTTGAGAGGGTGGAAAAATGAAGATGGGATCCCAGCATGACAATGTGCCATTGGGGGCTACTGTTTTCCTCCCCTCCGCCCTCTGGTGAGTATACATGTCCTCTGGAAAGTCATAAGAAAAGAGAGAGAGACAAAGAGACGGTCTCCCCAACAAGGTCTTGATGCCATGATCTACCCCAGCGTGAGCCAGTCCCAGATCACGGACACGCACATGTCTGGCCGACTCTGCTCTCACAGTATTATTCAGTACCCACGCACACCTCTGAGAACATCTCTTGCGAGGGGCTTGTGCGCATCCGTGCATGAGGACCCCCTGTCTTTAGAAGACAAGGTCCTAAAACTAATTTTACGAAGGCTTGCTTGTGGTAGCATTTGGTCTAAGATTTGTGTAGTGAATAAAAAAATATTTTTTCTCACTCATTGGCAGGTTCATGACTGAGGACTCAATAGAAAAAAAAAAGCAAAACAGATTAACAAAAGAAATACATAAAAATTTATTTAACATAAATTTTATATGCCACAGGATCCTTTAGAGAGGAAGACCCAAAGGAACATGTAAACTTGTGTATTTTTAAAAATTATTGAATTAATTTATTATTCTTCTTCAATTTGACCAGAGAGAGACAGAGAGAGAGAGAAAGCGAGGGAGAGTGAGAAGGTAAGCCACCAGGTCTGGGGCTCAAACCAGGGTTGGCCATGTGGGAGTCCAGTACCTTAACCACCTCACCACCTGCCAGCCCCAAACTTGTGTATTTTTATACTTAGGTTTGATGCAGAGTGGTCAGTTCTGGAAAAATACGATAGGATAAAAGGGACTGGCCTAATGATAATAATATGGGGACATTTAGCAAGACCTATGTGTGCAGTTCCTTTGGCTCCTTCCTCCGGGCATAGAGGGCACCTCTCAGACAAGGATTTTATGGCCTTCTTCAGGTGAGAAGGGCAGCAGAAAATGAAAGTGACCTTTCTGCTCCTGCTGTTTTCTCAAATGCCAAGGGGTAGTATGTCTTGAACTCTATCATTGGCTTTTATTGTAACATGGCACTTGAGAGAGAAATTGGAGAAGGAGACAAAGTTCTTCTAGCTACTTTCCAAGGCTGGAAGCCACTGAGAGCAGACTGAGGCACATGTTGAAAGATCAGATTGGTCTAGGTTATTCCCCAAACTCATAGAGGCTCCATCTTGTCCTGAAGTCAGAGTGAAAGTAGGAAATCAAACTAGGTTTTTAAAAAACTGCCCTTGAGGGACCAGCAGTTGGTGAAATGGCTATGTTGCTGGACTCCCATGTAGTTGACTGCAATTCGAGTCCCGGACCCAGTGGCTTAAACTCACTCTGGGCGCGTGTGTGTGCGTGCCCAAGGTCCCGAGAGGAGAATGGAGGAGAAAGGATTGCGGCATGGCCATTCCCCCTGGGGGATGATTTCTCACTTTCTGTCTCTCTGTCTCTCTCTGTCTGTCTGGTTAGCGCATACGCCCTATAGCATAAACCTCTCAAAACAGACAAAAACAAACTGCCCTTGAAAATCCCTAAAATTTCCCCCAAAGTACACCATACATGGTTCTGTATTTCCAGCTCCTCATCAGTTCCTGTAATTGTTAATCAAGACCTCTCTCTGACTCTTATTCTTTCATTTTTTCTTCAAGGACATTGGCAAAACCATTACCTACCTGTCTAGCCGCTTGCAGATTGGCTGGACTCCCTCTGCCCTGGGTTGGGAACCATTGAAAATGACCCACACATTTTTTCCACAGGTCTCCCAAGCACTGGTTCAGGCCTGACCGCCTCCATGCTCTCTCCCATGAGTGATGTAAAAGGAGAGATGTCCCGAGGGTGAACCTGAACTCTTGTGAGGTAAATGTGCTTAAGGAAACAACTTCTGTGCCTTTCACGTAGCATCCAGAGAGGAGTCCAAGGAGGCAGGAATTCTTCAAAGATCTCAATACCAAAATCCAGGACAAAGACAGCTACATGGGGGACTTGGAGCCAAGCATGAGAGGGAAAGGCAACACATTTTTTAAAGGAATAGCTCTACTAGAAATAAAAGCTTAAATTAATGTAAATAAGAGAAAGTTTTAAAGAAATTCTGTCCCTTAATGTTCTATAGACACTAAGATGATAAATGGAGGCCACAGAATTACAAAGAAAAAAATGCTTATGGCACATTGTTAATGGGGGGGGGGGGGGAGGAACATTCACTCTGACGTAAGCTAAGCAGAGACCCTAACCTATGAGGGAGTATACACAAGTGGTTTTGTTACACTGATGAGATTATGAGTGGACAGTTTTTTCTTTTCTCTGTCTTCCAACTTCCTATGATATGATTATACTACTTTGATTATTTCCCTGCATTAATATTATAAAAGTAGAGAAGTTACACAACAAGTTAGACACAGACATAAAGAATAATGGTAGTAGGGAATCTTCTAGACCCTCAAAACAACTGAGACAGAAGCTATTTTAAATCTGAGGTGTGTCCTGGTGTGTTCAGGGACACATCTGAAGCTATGCTCTAAACTCCATCTTCTAGACCCCCGAAACACTGAGACAGAAGCCATTTTCAATCTGAGGTGTGTCCTGGCTTGTTCAGGGACCATGGCAACTGAAGCTATGCACTAAATCCCATCCTCTAGACCCCCAAAACACTGAGACAGGGTCACTGAAGTCATCAATGCTTATTGAAACTCCTGTCTTAAGGAAGAAACTTTTTTTTTTTTTTGAGTGGTTTTTGCTATAGGCCACGTGCACTTGCCAGAGAGACAGAAAGTGAGAAATCACCTCCTGGGGGGATGGCCATGCTGCAATCCCTTCTTCTCCACTCTCCTCTTGGGATCTTGGGCACACATGCACACGTGCCCGGCATGAGTTTAAGCTACCGGATCTGGGACTTGAACCACATGAGAGTCCAGCAACATAACCATTATGCCAACTGCTGGTCCCGGAAGAAATTCCTTTTTATAAATCTGAACTAAAAATCTTTTTGTAGATACCACATTGCAAAACACAGTAGAGGAGAGATTTTGTCACAGGATGACCAGAAACCACTGCAGAGGCACAAGAAATATGAGAAACCAAGAAAATATTTCTCCCCTAAGTGAAAAAAAATAAACAATCCTTCATCATTTACAGAAAGTACAGTAGAATTTATGAATATATCTGATAGACAATTCAGAATATTCATAGTGACAAAACTAAACGAGATGCAAGAGCTGAGAGACAATGAACTCCAGAAGATGCAGGAGAAAAGAGACAATGAGTTTCAGGAGGTAAGGAAGTTCTTGCATGAGCTGAATGAGGACCTACACAACATAAAAAAAGAATCAAATGGAGCTGTTAGAGATAAAGGCTGCAATACAGGAAATCAAAACTTCCTCGAAAGTATTAAAAGCAAGGGGCCAGCAGGTGGCATGGTGGTTAAAGGTGCTGGACTCCCACATGGCCGACTGTGGTTCAAGTCTCAGACCTGGTGACTTGCTTTCTCACTTTCTCTCTCTCTCTGATTGAACTGGAAAATAATAATAATAATAATAAATAAACTTAAAATAATTCTTTTAAAAAAGTATTAAAAGCAGATTAGTTGGGGACCAGCAGTTGGCATAATGGGTGTGTCGCTGGACTCTCATGTAGTGGACCATGGTTCAAGTCCCGGACCCAGTGGCTTAAATTCACACCAGGCACATGTGCATGTGTGCCCAAGATCCCGAGAGGAGAAGGGATTGCGGCATGGCTATCCACCCTGGGGGATGATTTTATGCTTTCTATCTCTCTGTCTCTCTCTCTTTCTGGTGAGTGCACATGCCCTATAGAAAAAACCTCTCCAAAAAATTTTTAGAAAAGCAGATTAGTCCATGCAGAAGATTGAATCTTGGATGTTGAAGCCAAAACCTCTGACCTAGAAAAAATAACCAAAAAGTTTTAGAAAATAACCCCCCAAAATGATATAATATACAAGAAATACTAGATACCATTAAGTGCCCAAACATCCAGATAATTGGTATCCCAGAAGGTAAAGAAACTAATTGATAATCTATTGATTGATAATCTATTCCATAAAATCCTACAAGAAAACCTCTCAAATCTAGAGGCATTCAAAGATCCAGATCCAAGAAATGTAAAAGACCCCTAATAGAATCAACCCAAGAAGATCTTCTCCAAGGCACATCATAGCCAGATTGGCAAAAATCCACCAAGACAAGATACTAAAAGTGGCAAGAGAGACACTGGGTTACTTATAAAGGTTATCCCATCAGGCTAACATCAGACTTCTCATCAGAAATAATGAGAGCAAGGAAAGAATGGGAAAATATATTCAAAGTGTTAAGAGAAAAACAATTTCAACCCAGAATACTATACCCAGCAAGATTATCCTTCATATGGGAAGAAAAGATAAAAACATTCTCAGATAAACAAAACCTGAAAGAATTTACCAACACTAAAGCAGCTTTTCAAAAAGTTCTGAAAAAAAGTGCTTTACCAGGAAAACTAAAGACACACATACAAATATACGAGAACAAAAAACAACCAAGAAAATGACCAACTTAATGCTAGAGATAAGAAATATCAATAATAACGTTAATGTTAACTTCCAGGATTGAAACGAAAGATCGGACCACAGTAACACTGCAGAAGAGAGATTAATTACATAAGACTGAACTGGTAAAATAGAATTTTATGATTTTTGACTAAAACATTACTGATTTTTTTAACTATGCTTCCCCACCCCCCATATAAGGATTTTACTTCCTTTTGAGCTGTTGATGGGTTCAGCAATTTGTTAAAAAGTTTTTTCTTCTTGTTTGTTTGTTTTTTTATATATGGAACCAAACTTTTCTCCTTTCCTGACCCCTCTGGAATTGGAAAATATTTGGGAGGATTCTTATTTGTGGCAGAATGGTTATTTGCATAAGTTCAATAATACCTGTTGCCTTGAATCAGAAATGGAAACTACTCGTTATTGGATGGGACTTTGACTAGAATTTCCTATCTGAAGATTAAACCAGAAAACTATGGAACTAAGGTAGATCTCAAGTAAATCAACAGAAGCTCTTGAAAAGATGGCCTGGCACCATATACAGTTCTGCCTGGCAGAGAGGATTAGAGAAGCTATATGAAAGAATTTGTATCATAAAATAACCTGGACTTTTCCAGTCCAGCATTGTAATCCGTAGAGATTACAAAAGAGCAACCACAACCAGAGGATTACCATGAGGAAGACTTTGAAGGAAGAAAAAGAGACTGATTTTTGCTAGTAGGTGGTATATCACAGAATACTTGGAAGGCAGGGCAGAACTGAGAAAACTTATTTATAAATTGTGTGCTGAGTGTTTGCTTTTCAACAGTTTGAGTAGTTGACACATAAATATTTTCTCAAAAATATTTAAAACCACAGTGTCTCTATTGTTATAGAGTCACAAACAAAATTATAACAAATATTTCAAACGTTATGTTTAAAATTTAGTTTTTTTTGGAATTTTGAAAGTTGTTTATTAACTGTCAAGAACTGTGGAGCATGAGCAAAAATGTTCTGATATGTAAATGTTTGTGGGAAAATGTAAAAATAAATAAATAAAAAAATAAAATGTTAAAAAACGGAATTAGAAATGAGAAGGAATCTAGAACACACACACACACACACATACACACACACACATACACACAAGAATAAAAGTAGTGGGGAACCAGCAGGTGGCATGGTGGTTAAGGCACTGGACTCCCACATGGCTGACCATGGTTTGAGTCCCAGCCTGGCAGCTTGTTTTCTCACTTTCTCTTCTGTCTCTCTTTCTCTCTGTCTCTGGTGAATTAAAATTAATAATAATAATAAATAAAATTAAATAAATAATTCTAAAATATTTTAAAAATAACGATAGTTAACTCCAAGTGACTGAAAGCCACCAATGGATTGTGTTTAAAAGTTTTGATGAATTTCTGTTCCAAATGCGCAAGAGAAAGATTGACATTGATTTAGTCCTTTAAATTAAAGCAAATCTGTTAGAAGAAAACTAAAAAAGGCCCAAGTCTGCTGCATGTTACAGGCTAGACCTTGCCTGGCTCTTGGTAGCAAAGGCACAGGATGCTGGCTAGAGCTGGAGCAGGCAGCAGCAGGCATTCCATCACTGGCTGTTCTCCTGCTGTTCCCCTCCACAGCCTGCACAGAGAAGCCTGCACTTCATCTGCTCCTCTGCTCCTTAGCAGTCCCCTTATCAGTCTCAGCCCCTTTCTGGTCATGGCACAGGGAGCCCATGTTTCCCCAGAGTCTGAAACCTCCCAGGAAATGAAGAGCCTGGCCATGACCCAGAGGAGCTTGGCAAGGTACAGTCCTGGGGTCAGGCTCAAGTTTCTGGGAAATGCCTAGACTTATGGGCCTATGGATTTCTCAGTATAAAACCCACACTTCCCCCCTCTGACTCCGGGAAGCAAAGAAGCTGAGTGTGGGAGCAGCTTGTAGCGAGGACTGGGAAGTAGGAGTGCCACGTGGCCTCTCAGTGGACTTGCTGGCATCCTCTTTCCAGCCTCTTATCCTCCAAAGAGGACCCGGTGGAAGTGAGTGAGGCCTGGTTCCTGCCTCATAGAAACCATGACCAAAGTAGAAACCATTCCCAGACTGATCACTGAAGGCCTATTATGTGCCAGACACTTTGCAGGGCTCCAGGCTAGTGGGAGAGAGGAAAGGTATACTCTGGATCCCATTTGGACATACTAAGTGCCCTCGAGGTTCCATGATGACCCAGAGGAGGGAGTTTCTAACTGTCTAGGCAAGCCAAGAGATGCTTTACAAAGAAGCAGGGTTTTGGAGGGAAAATAAACAGTTTGCCAAATAGAAAAGATGATAGTCTACATAGGAGAAGTGACAGAGCAAAGGGATGGATGCTCAGAGCCACTTCTCCCTCTATCTTTCTGTCTTCATGAGGGATAAAAGGGGGAAGAAAGAGAGCCAGAGATGGGTATTTTTGACAAGGTCTCATGTCATGATTCTCTTGCCCCAGTCTCTCAATTACTTAGGATTATAGGCACCCACACCATGTCTGGCATGACCAGATTGGCTTGGGAATCTAATCCAAGCCTCCTATGTGGCTTCCAGCCTCCCAAAGTGATCATGGTACCTATGTGCCACAACCACCTGTATGCCACCACAGTTGAGCCCAAACCTTTATTAAATTGAATTGTAGTTACAGTGAGATTTTTAATAAGTCACTCCCTAAGGCCACTTTCCCCCCCACTGGACTCTCCTAGCACTGATACGCTCCTTCTGGAAACTTACAAGGGATTTTATTTATTTTTAAGCTTAAAACACAGCACTAGTCCAAGAGCCTGAATTACTCTTTGAAAACAGAAAGACGGGAAAGGGTACAGGCAGGAGATATCCACCTTGGCTTCCAGTGTGAGCAAAACACATAAAAATACTTCAAGACTGAGTCATGTTACTGAAATGTCTTGAGCATGTCAGTCTCAGAGGTAGCAAACTGCAGCCAAGAAGTCTCAATGCTCACTTTTAATGTGTTGGCCTCATACATATGCGTCCTTCTGGGATTGGAAATCTAGTTACCAGAGCGGCCCAGAGATGAGACCTGTGGGCCTGCAGAAAAAACCCACTGAGCTCAGTCTGCAGACAGGAAACTTGATCAAGTGAGTTACTGGGAACATCCACATGCCTTTAGAAAGCCTCTTTAAACCATGTGGATTAATCAATAGCAGTATGGGGGCATTTCCAGGAACTGTCTTGATGCTGAGCAAGTACAAACTCAGCCAGACTGGGTCTCCCCACTATTTGGAAACAAGCAGGGTCCCCCACCTGCAGACTGCCTCTACCTTGTGCAGGGGCTGCCCTCTGGCCAGAGGCAACTAGCCACCCCTGTCTCTTGCTTTCCCAGCCATCTGGAAAGGAATCGAGAACCTTGTGTACTGCTGGTGGGCATGTAAACTAGGGCAGCCGCTGCGGGAAACAGGTCATGCTTCCCTAAAAAGCTAAAGCTAGGTTAGCATATGACCCAGCAGTCCCTCATGTGGGTGTATACCCAAAAGAATTGGAAGCAGGAACTAGCAGATATGTGTACACCTCTGGTCACAGTAGCATCCTTAGCAATAGCCCAGAGGTGGAGGCAGCATGGTGGCTCCCTGGCAGAGGCAGAGGGAGACAGGTGTGGTGTATACAGACAGGGCTAGTATGCCTCCTACGCACGTTAGGAGATTCTGACATGTGCCACTCCACACGTGTGAAACTTGAAAATGCAATGCTAAGGGAAACAAACCAGACACAAAAGGACGAATGCTGTATGATTCCACTTACGGGAGTGACTTAGCATAGTCAAAGCCCTAGAGACAGGTAACAGAACGGGTTGTCAGGGTCTGGGGGAGGGACGAGAAAGTACAGAGCTTAGGTTTGGGAAGACGGAAAGGTTCTTGGGGTGGATAGTGGCAATAACAGCACAGCAATGTGAATATGCTCAGTGTCACTAAACTGTACGCTCGAAAATGGTGGCAGCAGCCAATTTTAGATGATATGGCTTGGCTTACCATAATTAAAAAATGAAAATGAACAAATAGTGAAAGAAAAATGCACAGACCTCTTGGAAAGAGTTAAAGCAACAGTTCTTTCTTTTTTTTTTTTTTTTTGGCTTTAGAGGAGAGAGGGAACCTTGTGTATTGCTGCTGGGTATGTAAACTAGGTGAGAACTCAAATTCCAGTGACAGAGAAGGTGAGAAACCACCCCCCACCCCACCCCCATCCCCACGGGAGGATGGTCACAAGAAATCCCTTTTCCTCCTTTCTCCTCCCAGGACCTTGAGTATGCACGCACATGTGCCTGGTGTGAGTTTCAAGACACTGGTCCAGGACTCGAACCCCTATCGACCATGAAGGAACCCAGTGACATACCGCTACACCATCTGCTGGCCCCCAAGCACTCCATGATTACTCCTTGATTACTCCATGCACTCACCACAACCATTGCTTTCAGTCTGAGGTGGATCCTCTCTGCCAGTTTAGAAACAGTTTCAGTAGTATACAGACACATGCAATTCGCAGATTTCTATTTTTATTCGATTTTTACATAGCTATTGTCATAGTGATCATCATGCTCAATTAAATTACCCTCTGCCACTTTATTCTCATATTTATTTCTGATCTTCTCATTGGGCTTTTGTTTTTTTAAAGTTATGCCATAGGGCATGTGTGCTCACCAGAGAAAAAGAGAGACAGTGAGAGGGGAAGTCAGAAATCACCCCCAAGGGTGATTTTGGCACACACACACACACACACACACACACATGTGCCTGGCATGATTTCCAAGCAGCCTGGTCCCAGGCTCAAACCGCAGTCAGCCATGTGGGAGTCCTGCACCTTAACCACCACGCTACCTGCTGGCCCCTCATTGGACTTTCTTACCATTTCTTCCTCTCCTTGATATACAAGACTTAGTTTAAACCCCTTTCCTTTTTGCCTGCTGATTCTGGAAGGATCTCCTTTTTCTTTACTTCCTCACATTGCAAAATCACACAGGAACTTGGAAAGAGCTTGGCGTGGCTCCTGAGTAGCACCTAACTGCCCACACCCTGATCCTGCCCTTCATGACACCCTTTCTTATCTCTGAGTGGATCATGGTCCTACTCAGCTAGGAGCTTCCTGCACGGTTCCCAGCACCTGGCACAGTCCTGAGCATACAGCAGGTACTGGAAACAGATTTTTTAAAAGTAAAACAATCAAACCAAAAAACTTATTGCTTGATTACTTTCCCAGTAAATCTCCCAGTTCTGCCAGGCACTTAGAGGCTCTTGGCAGAGAAGCAAAGAACCAAATGTCTGCCTTACTCCTCTTACACCTGGCAGCACACGTGTGTGTGTTTCATTTCATTTAAATATCTGGAAAATCTGTGAGCCTGCCCCTCCATCCTGTCTGCCGGCTGCACTGTGACCCCTTTCCTGGAAAAGTGGCTCCCAGAGGACAGATCTCAAGATGGTGTTTTCAGTGAGCCCCAGACCACCGAGAAAACAATCTGAAGAGGAGGCAAAAGTAAAACTGGGACAGCCAGTTTACGTAGTTATTGTCATAGTGGTCATCAGGCCCAGTTAAGTTACCCTCCACCACACTTTATTCTCATATTTATTTCTGATCTTATCATTGGGCTTTTTTATTTTTCTTTTTAAGCTAGACAGCTCAGTAAAACTGGGCCAGCCAGTGGCGTGGTGGTTAAGGTGGCTGGATCTCACCTGGCTGACTGTGCGGTTGGAGTCTGGACCTGGCAGCTTGAAAAACATTCCAGGCTTGTGTGCGTGTGTGTCCCAAATCCCAAAAGGAGAATGGAAGAGAAGAGATTGTAGCCCTCCCCACTGAGGAGTGCTTTGTCACTCCCCCTTTCCCCCATCTCTTTCAGACAAGCACACAGAGAGACCAAATTAAAATCATAAGTAAATAAAATAAAACTAAGGGCTCACCCCCCTGGTGGTATGCACTATTAAAGCACTGTGCAAATTTGTCAAAAGCCAGGAAAGGAAACGAATGAGAAATTGAAACAACTTCTAGAACAGCAGCCTGCCTCGCCGTCAGAGCTGCGTGCGCCATGAACCACATTTCCCAAACCTTCTTCACTCGCACCAGCACCGGCCCTCCCCCAGACTATGAGATGCTCAAGGAAGAGCAGGAGGCATCTTGCTGGGTGCGCCCCCACCCGCGGCCCCAGTGACGTCCACCGTGACCAACATCCGCAGAGACCTCGGTGCCCGTCCATGTGGTCTGGTCCCTGTTCAACACGGTCTTCATGAACTGCTGCTGCCTGGGCTTCATCGCCTTCACCTACTCCGTGAAGTCTAGGGACAAGAAGATTGTGCGTGACGTGACTGGGGCCTAGACCTATGCCTCCACCGCCAAGTGCCTGCACATCTTCGCCCTAGTCATTGGCATCATTCTGACCATCATGTTCATCATCGTTTTCACCACGGCTTCAATAATAATTGCAGATATGATTCAACTGATGAAAGAGTCTTTCCAAGGCTAATACTCGATGGCCATAGCCTGCAGCCATGTCCACCAACACTACTGGCCTGTCCCCGGGGCCTTCCCACCTGCCCCTTGCTTTTTACTTTTTTCTTTTTTTGGAGAGGTTTTTTGCTATAGGGCGCATGCGCTCACCTGAAAGACAGAGAGACAGAAAGCGAGAAATCACCCCCCCCAAGGGGGATGGCCACACCGCAATCCCTTCTCCTCCATTCTCCTCTCGGGGTCTTGGGCATGCACGCACACGTGCCTGGCGTGAGTTTAAGCCACCGGGTCCGGGACTCGAACCGCAGTCGGCTACATGGGAGTCTAGCGACATAGCCATTACACTAACTGCTGGTCCCGCCCTTGCTTTTATACTGCCGCTTCTCCTCACATATCTGACTATAATGGGATTCAGTAAAGTGAACATGTTTGTAAAAAAAAAAAAAAAACACTGTACTCCACAGGCTGGAACCACACAAGAAATCTGGGTTCGATTCCCAGTCTAACCTAAAGGCAGGCATGGTGGTGTGAGTCTGTAAACCCAGCAACTCAGAAGGCAGAAGCAGAAAAATCCTGACAGTAAGACCATGTCTTGAGGAGGAAAAGCCAAAATGAGTGTGAGGGCTGAATTACCTGAAAGGTTTACTAATGAGCATGCAGCCAGCCTTGCAGGTGAGAATATACCAAAAGTCAGGCCTATGAGACTCTTTCTTTGCAGCCACTTGGAAAATTTCTTCCTTTTTATAAAGAACTATCCATTTAATTTTATTTATTATCACCATTTTAAAAAATTTGACCAGAGAGAGAGAGAGAGAGAGAGGGAAAGCGAGAAAGCAAGCTACCAGGTCTGGGACTTGAACTACAGTTAGTCATATGAGAGACCAACACCCAACCACCAAGCCACCTGCTGGTCCCTAAAAATTTCTTTTTCTTTTTTAAAATTAAAAAAAATTATTATTTATTAGAGATTTTTTTGGTATAGGGTGCAAGTGCTTGCTGGAAAGATAGAGACAGACAGAAAGTGAGAAATCATCTCCCCCCCCCCACCGCACCCCCCCAGGGCAGATGGCCACAGCGCAAACCCTTCTCCTCCATTCTCCTCTTGGGATTTTGGACACATATGCACATGCGCTCAGCATGAGTTTCAAGATGCTAGTTCCAGGACTCGAACTGCAGTCAACTACATGGGAGTCCAGTGATCTAACCGTTACACCATCTGCTGGTCCCAAAGTTTATTTCTTTAATGTGAGTGAGAAACAGAGAGAAAGGGAAGAGAGAGAAAGGCCCTTCAACCTGCCACCCTTCCAAGTCAGTCAGAACCATGGGTGAGTGACCGGCACATATAGGTCAACCAGGGAGCTAAACCTGTGATCTTCCATGTGGACCCAGCTTCGCACGAGCAGCACATTGCCATTGCACCCCGAACTGACTTGCGGGCACTTAAAAACAGAGAACTAGGTTCTAATGTTATTTGTCAGCAAAAGGGGAAAGAGGTTTTCTCACATACCTTTCCAAAGCATTGAACACCAGTGGGACAGGAAGTGGGTTCACCGTTGATCATGGTCTCTGCAGAAAACAAGGTCATGGCACTAGTTTTGGTGAGACTTGGAGAGAGTTTCTGTGCTTTGTCAGCTAATTCTCCAACATGATACAATCTGGTGGCCTTCTTTTTCTTTTACAACTTGATTGCAGTGCAATTAACCTATAATAAACCATGTATATTTACAGTGCACAATTGATATGTTTTGATACTTGTAAACAATTATAAAACCAGCACCTTAATCAAGATATCGACCATTTTCTCATACCCCTAAAGTTTTCCAACACCCCTTTGTAATCCTTCCTCTTTCCCCACCCCATCTTCAGACAACCACTAGTTGTTTTTTTATCCCTACAGGTTAGTTTGTGTTCTCTAGAATTTTATATCAATGGAGTTGTATAGTATATCCTTTTTTGGCCCTGAATTATTTACTTTGGCATAATGGTTCTGCGATTCACCCACATGGTTGCAAATATCAATAGTCCGCATATTCCTCCTTGTTGCCAAGTAGTATTCCATTGCACGAATGTACCACAGCTGGCTTATCCTTTCACCTGTTGATAGACATTAGAGCTGCTTCCGGTTTGAGGCTATTCCCACAAAGACTGCATGAGCATCTCTGTACAAGCATGTGCGTGAGTATATGTAGTCACTTCTCTTGGTACATACCTAGGAGTGCAATAGTTGGGTCCCATTTGTGGGTTTAAAAGTATGGCTCAGAGGAGGCCTTGGGGACTCTGCCTAGACTGAGAGCAGAACATGGGGGACAACGTTCCAGTTCCCATTTCGGACACAGCAGCAAGTCCAAGAGTATCCTTATATATTTGCTTCCTTTGTCAGTGTCTCCTTGAAGAAAGGTTTTCACAGTCAAGAAAAAATGTAAATAGAAAAATCCACTTCTCCTTCTCATGATCCCTGCCCCCTCTTATTTTATAGGTAAGTAAACCAAGGTTGCCAAAAGCCCATGGCCAAGGCTAGTGAGCTGAGCCTGACTTCCCCAGGCCACTGACCATGGCCTCTTCAAGCTCAGTATTTCTGCCCCTGGGGAGTTTGCAAGCCATGGGCAGCATTGGGGTGGCACCAGAGAAAATCATATATCCCAAATATGTGGACATTTCCTGTGAAGCCGGATACAGCAGACAATTGAGGCCAAGGGGTCAGGTAGGCATTGGTAGGGGTTTTCCAGAGCTGCAGAGTCATCTAGAGAATCCCACTGGAGCCCTCCTTGGAGGCAGGTCAGAGCCAGACTGGGGGAGGAGAGCGTTGATTGTGCCTGTGTGTCTTTCACTTGCCAGGAAAGGGAGAGAGGAGAGGATTCTTGGATCCACCCTCACTTCACTGCTCCTTCAAGAAAGGTGAAAGCTTTTTCTCCAGGTCACGTTCAGAAACCACCTCTTCCTCCTAAATCGAGCAGCTGTCAAATACACACGTTCCTTGGTCTCACCTCAGCGACCAACCCCCATGAGCTTCTGAGGTTGTGAGCTTAAATGTTTCCTGTTTAACAAGATCCCAGGTCATTCTGATGCCTCCAACTAAGGCTTGAGAGGGACCAGTTGCCTCTGTCTTTTGCCAGCATCAGCACTTTTGTGAAAGTCTGAGAAAAACCGCAAAGGCTTGACCACCCAGAACCTTCTCAGAATGCTGGGCAGTTTTTTGTTAATTGGGCTGTGGAGAACAGGTTGCATGAAAAGAAACTGCCACCCATGCCAGTGCTGAAAGACCACCCTGGGCTCGGGCACTCTGGGTCCTGGCATTGCTCCGATGCTGAAAATCAAGCCATGTTCTTACCTAGGAGCTTGCATACCCATCCTGGGATCAACTCTGCTTTTTATTTTTCCATAAATTTAGTGACAAGGACTTCCCAATTCTGAATGGCACGTGTAGCTTTTCCTTGGCAGCATCTCATGGTATCTTCCCAGAACTAGGTGTTATTTCTCCACTCAGCAGAAACTGACATGCAGAGAGGCAAAAGTCACCGAGTCAGACAGGATGGGGCCAGGAATTGGGTGATGAGGCTGGGGGTGGGACCAGGTCTGTGGGTTGAAGGCCAGAGATTGAGTTCTTCTACTACTGGGAAAAGGTAGCCTCTGCTTCTCCCCCAAATCATCTTTAGCTCCCAGGACCTTCTTTCCAAGAAATGTGAAAAACAATGCCGGGACTTTTCACTCTCTTGCAAGGCTCTCTGAGACAAAGACTGGCAGAAACTTTCATTGTTGGAGCTATTCCAAGAAGAATTGGAAGCAGCTAGCAGCCATCCTATTACCAATGTAGAGGGTTTGCTGGTTTTAGAACTCAGGATTGAGAGGATTATCTGAATATTTCATCAAATAATTATAACTCAAAAATATTTTTTCCATGAATTACATGAATCAATTATGGAATGATGAAGGCAGATCAATAGGCCAGTTTGGTTTTTGCCCATGTAGAAAAGGAAGCAAATCTACCATGGGCATGTGAAAAATCAATGATTCAAACAGAATTACATTTTATTTCATTTTGACATATATTTATTCAGTACTTACTATGTGCCAGGTAATGTACTGAAAACACTCCGAGGAATGAAACATAGCTATGCCCTGGTCTCTGATGTCATGGAGTTTACAGATGAGGCCAGAGAGGAAGGCCAAATCATGTAGAACCCCACAGGCTCAGACTTGAACTTGGGAGCAATAGGAGGCCACGGAAAGGTCTGTGCAGGAAATAGCCTGGTCACATGTCAACATTGCTGAGCATGACCTAGAGGCAGGGGAATAGTGACAGTGAGGTCTCCAAAGCTACCCCTGGTGAACAAGACCAACGAGGTAACATGTGAAAGGGTGGTGGTGCAAGCACCCTGTGTGAAAGCCAAGATGTTGGAACAATTCATTCTAATTGGAGGATTCAGAGACGTCTTCTTGGAGGAGGTGACATTTAGGCTGGGCCTTGAAGAGTCAGGTGGTTTGGAAGAGCAGAGAGAAAATAGGCTCAGAGGCCTGGAAGTAGAAGGCAAACCTTGGGAAATAAGTAGTCCAGTACGTGGCCTGCAGCAAGCCAATCTGAAACCTTCCAGGAAAGTCATGAATGGATAGGAGGACAAGCGGGTTAGGACAGGACAGCACAGCATGTCGAATAGTACGCTGCAGCCCTGTGTGTGGAGAGGTGGACTTGAAGTTGAACCTTATTTGTGCCCTTATCAGGGACTGGTGCATGGCCAGCCACCCAAGCAACTCAGTTCAAGAGTTACCTGTGGGGATTCCAGAACACCGATCCTTACTCTTTTCCACTCTTAGGCCCTTATTCAGATCATCTCTGAAGAGACAGAGCACTAAGGCCACAGAGCTGCATGTTTTACCCACTCCCATTACTTTTATTAAGGAAGATCAGGTTATAGGATGCAGGGCCAGACAATAATGAGTATGTATCAAATGAATTAATGAATGAGTGGATGACTACCTAATTATTTGGTTGTCAGGGACGTCATGATGGATTTTTGCACAAAAATGACGTTCCCAAGAACGTAATAAAATCTTCAAAGGAAAGCTACAGAAAGATAACGTGTGTGTGTGTGTGTGTGTGTGTGTGTGTGTGTGTGTGTAGAAGGAACGTGGTGCAATGTCGCCCTGTGCTTTGGAGTAACGGGGCCAAGAGAGCTTCTGATGAATGGAGGATGCTCAGACAACTGAGCAGAAACCTCAGAGCTGTCACCCGCAGCTCCAGCCCTGTCACCACTTTGACCATCACACTTCTCAACCCCGAATCTCCACACGCAGGGCCAAGGCCTGGACTCCCGGACATAAGGGGGACACACCTCGTTGTTTAGGTACTAACTGAGCCACTTCCCAGGCTACGAGGACTCTTCTCTCTCATGTAGCAGCGAAGGGCTCAGTGGAAAGCTTCTCATACTTCTCCAGCCATTGTCCTTGTTTTCCTCTAAGGTCCACTTCCCTGAGACATCGAATCCATGGGTGAAACTTCCAGCGAAAGCGTCAGCTCACCCAAGCCTTGCCAGATCCTTCCCCATCACCCTAATCTCCTCTGTTACTCTTGTAACTCAGACCTGAGCACAGGCTGAGGACAGAGGGCAGCGCTGCCTCCTCTCACGGGGTCCTCCCCGGTAGCTCGCTCACACATCCGATCTCCGGAGGTAGCGCAGTGTGGCCGTTCCTGTTCAAGGAAGGTCCAAAGGGGGAACCCCAGGCCCTGTCCTCATTCTCTTGTAACCTCTTCTGCAAACAGGACCAGTAATTACGTCACAGGATTATGAGGACCGAACGGCAGCACGCTATAAGAGAAGTGGTTGCCAATTCAGTCCACGAACAGGTGTGAGCAAATTTTTTTCTTTTTCCTTTCCTCTGTTAGTTCAACTCTGACTCCTGGTTTCTGCTCTAGCTACAACAAACTAGAAAGAGTGTTGCTCCCACCTTTCAGCAACAAGAAAGCTGGGAAAACTGCAAGTTTACTATTTTGATTGAACCCATCTGACTGCTGAGTTTGTAAGCAACCAAATAGCCTGAAATCTAAGAAGACAGCAGCATCTGTATGGAGAGATGGGGCATGAACACGAACTCACCTGGGACAGATGCAGCTGCACACCAGTAAGAATTTAGCTGGAATTCTTGACAAGTGTCAAGTCCAAAGTGGGAGTGTGCACCCTCTTCCAGGATTCTCTGCATGTATCCCAAGGTTTGGGGAAATACTGAGAAAGCGTCCCTCATACTCCAACAGGAGGGATACAGAGCTCCCCCCACGTGTCTCTTGGCCATCTTCCCTATCAAACACCATAGACGCTAGAGCACTTGTCAAAACCCTTTGGAGCTAAGAAGTCACTAGCAAAGATAAATGTATTATGGATCATACTTCATAAAAACACTTGTGAGCTCTCGAACCTTTTGCTTTCCTCCAAGAGACCCTTGATCAGCTTATAGCAGATTTCCATCCCACAGCCATCCCTCCTTCACATGGAAGCTCTGCAGGAGATATCTGGGACCCTGCCAGGTCACTGTGAGTGCATTTGCAGACATCCCTGGTTCCTGCCCCAAGTCCTTCCAGTTCTCTGCCCACACGCACTCTTCCCTTTCCTGGCTTTTCCCTCACTTTACCCCCACCCAAATTATGGCCAGTTGATTCTAATGAGGCTATTTCCCATTTAATATGAATGGTAAATTTACGAGGGGAGAGTAAGGTGAAATAATTATTTCGATAGAATATCAGGAAACAAGGGTCATTATACAAAAAGTTTTTGGAAATCAAGTTGATTCAAATGACTCAAATGGCATTCATTTTTCCCTCACTGCAGTTCTTTTTTTTTTTTTTTTTTTTTTTTTAAGGTACTATGGCCCTGGGGTGTAGAAACAATTTCTGTGTTTATACTGAACTTTGAAGTGGTTAAACAGTAATCGCTTTTTCCGCAAGTTTTTTTTACTCTACTTTCCTTTAGAATTGCTAGTGGATGAAAGCTTTTAATGCATGATTAGATTTTAAATTCTTAGTTTGCCTCACTAGAAGTACAATTCTGTACATATAATTGAAAAATGAATTAGAGTGCCCCCATAGAACAGCAGTTAAGTGCTGCAAGAGGAAGCCAGATTCCACATGGGTGATCAGGGTTTGAGTCCCAGCTTGGTGGCTTGAAAAAGATGTTGAGTATGCACACACATGCTCAGGATCCTGATATAATGAAGAATTGGGGAAAAATGGATTGCAGTGTGACCCGGCCCTGTTGGAGGGCTTTCTCTCTCTCTCATTCTCACCATTTCTCTCATGTGTATACATGTGATTTCTGCCATAAAAAAACATGAGTTAGTTCATTCAGTTTTTTTTTTTTTTCAATTATCAGCTCATAAAGTTTTTAACAATAGGGAGCACTGAATGAACTGGAAGGTATAATAACAGGGAAGGCAACTGCAGATACTAGAGACAGTATGGGAGAGGTAATGGGAATAAGTAATTGAGGGCGGAAGGGAGGGATTCAGGGAACAAACAACACACTTAATAGACACAAAAATGAAAAGTTGTCTGTTGATGATAATGTTTATGGTAATATTATTGTTTTGACTAATGTGCACTGTATTCATGCTGGGAAAAACCATGTTGTACACGGTAATGAGGTGCAATGATTAAATGTAAAAATAATAATAAAAAAATGAGTTAGTTGTGGAGTGGCTGAGTGATGATGTAATGGGAGATTGCTTAAGGAAAGTCATGTGATGTTTATCTGTATTTGACTCTGGATCACTGATCCAGCAAATATTCAAGAGACATTTAAGGGACCAGCAGGTGGCGTGGTGGTTAAGGTGCTGGACACTCCCACATGGCTGACCACGGTTCAAGTCCTGGACCTGGTGGCTTGCTTTCTCACTTTCTCTCTCTCTCTCTCTCTCTCTGGTCAAATTAAAATAAATGAATGAATAAATAAAATAAATCTTTAAAAAAAAAAAAAAAAGAGACATTTAAAACAATTTTTAAAGAATTATTTAATTTTGGGCCTGGCAGGTGGCGCGGTAGTTAAAGTTGCTGAATTCTGACATAGCTGACAATGGTTTAAGTCCTGGACCTGGTAACTTGCTTTCTCACTTTCCTTCTCTCTCTTTCTCTGTCTCTCTCTGATCAAATTGGAAAATAATAATAATAATAATAATAAATAATACTAATTCTCTTTCTTAATAATTATTTTATTTAACTTTATTTATTGTTATTTTTATTGTTATTATGTCTGGAGAGGGTGTGTGTGCTTGCCAGAGAGACAAAGAGAGACAGAAAGCGAGAAATCACCCTCCAGGGGGGATGGTCACACCGCAATCCCTTCTCCTCCATTTCCCTCTTAGAATTTTGGGCATGCACATTTAAGCTGTCAGGGCTGGGACTCAAACCATGGTCGATTATGTGAGAGTCCAACAACGTAATGATTACACCATCCACTGGTCCCTATTGTGATTATTTTTTGATTTGATGAGAGAGAGACACAGAGAGAGAGAGAGACAGAAAGTGAGAAAGCAAGCCACCAGGTTCAGGACTCAAATCACAAACAGATATGTGGGTGTCCAGCACCATCACCATGCCACCTGCTGGCCTCTAACATTTTTTTTAAAGTAATTTTACATATGGAAAAGTTATAAAAATAATATAAGGTACCCTTCATTCAGCTTCCCCTAATGTTAACATTTTACGTAATTTAGCCTCTCCTATTATTAAAAGCAAGAAATTGACATTGATATAACACTATTAACTAAACTATAAATACCAGTTGAATTTCACCAGTTTTCCCACTAATATCCCTTTTCCTGTCCAGAATTCTATCCAGAATTCCACACTGCATTTAGTAATTATGTCTACTTGATCTCCTTTGGCCTATGACAATTTCTCAGTTTTGGGGTTTGTCTGATGATTTCTTATGATTAGATTAAGATTATGCAATCGTGGCAAGAACACCACAGAAGCGATGCTGGACTTTTCTCTATGCATCATATTGTAGTAATTACATCTTAGTGCTGGTGATGTTAACAACCATTTGGTTAATGTGGTAAGTTTCTCCACTAGAAAGTTATCATTTTTTCCTTTGTAAGTAATACATATCTTGTGGGTTTATACTTTCTACTGTGCAAATATTATGCTTTTCATCATATTTTTCCCTACTGATTTTAGCATTCATTGAGGGCTCTTGTTTGATAGTGTAATGTTGCCCAATGATAATTTTCTATTTTCCCCTTCCTTTTGTATGTATTAATTGAAATAGTATAAGGAAGAGCTTTCCCTTCTCCCCAACTATTTCTTTCTTTAATGATTTACATATAACAATGTGAACTAATGGATATTTATTTTATTCTATCTGGTAATTTATAATTATATAGTCTAATACTTGAAGTTTTTATAATGTTGCTCAACTTCTTCTGCCTTCAATCAGGGGAACTCCTCCAGTTTGGGTTCTCTGTGGGTTTTTTTGAGCACTTCCTTACTTTCTGACATCATAAGATATTCCAGGCTCATGTTGTATTTTCCCTGCCCCAGACATGGATTCAGATGAACCATAGTTCCTTTCATTGGAGAATGGTACTTGGAAGCCAAGATCTGGACACTAGATGTAGTCATTGCTAATGTGATGTCATTCCTTCTAGATCCTCTCAATAGACATAGGAAATACACATGCATGCCCCCCCCCACACACACATGCCTCTATATTTATTTCCATATTTGCCTATTTCAAAAAACATTTTCTTATTTGCTTAGTCCTAGTGTAGCTGTAACTTCAGAAATGTTAATCATCTCCCTGTGGAGTTCTGAGCGGCCCCATTCAGGGATCAGGACCATCTAAGACCCTCTGCTCAGACTTCATCCTCCTGCTCCTTCCTCCCCCACTCCTGCCCCCTGATCTAGCCAAGGATCTAGGCTAGGGCACTCTACTTATTATCTCTCTCTCTATGTATATTTTTAATTTTTAAAAAACTTTTTAAACTTCTTAGCTTGCTGCCTCTCTTTTTAATTCTTACCTTTCTCCCTGCCCCCATAGGATAAGCAAAACAGCAGCCATCTGTATTTGAGTTCTGCACACCGTGTGGTTTACATTTTTTGCCAAAAATTATTTGATTTGTTTTTCTTTTTGTCTCTTTTTTGGTTCTCTCTCTCTCTCTCTCTCTCTCTCTCTCTCTCTTTTTTCTTTTTACCTTTCTCACTTTTCTGCTCAGCCTCCACACACTGATTTTCTTGACAGGTCTAGATGCTCAGTAGCCAAATATCTGAATACTTTAGGTTAATATCAGATTAATCCTCAATTTTCACCGAATCAGCTGTGCAAAGGGAGAAAAATGGTACTGTTTAGAGATTGTATGTCATCTCCTTCTGCATTCCTCTGGAAGTTCAGATTTAACTCCAAAAACTAGGAAAAAGTGTATAATCCATTAGATGAACAGAAACCACCACAGAGGCACAAGAAATATAAGAAACCAAGAAAATATATCTCCTCTAAGGGAAAAGAATAATTCCTCTTCCTCCACAGAGAATATAAGGGAAATCATGGAAATGTCAGATTAGGAATTTTAAATATTCATAGTGACAAAGCTAACAGAGATGCAAGAGAAGAGAGACAACGAACTCCAGAAAGTGCAAGAAAAAAGAGACACCAAGTTCCAGGAGGTGAGGAAGTTCCTGTCTGATCCGAAAGAGGAGATACACACCATAGTAAAGAATCAGATGGAATTGTTAGAGATGAAGGCTGTATTACAGGGAATCAAAACCTCCCTTGAAAATATCCAAAGCAGATTAGATCATGCAGAAGACTGAATCTCAGATATAGAAGATAGAACCTCTGACCTAGAAAAATTCACCAAGATGACTGAGAAAACAAACCCCCAAAATGAGAATAACATATGAGTAATAGATACCATTAGATGCCCACACATACAGATCATCAGTATCCCAGAAGGTGAAGAAACTAATCAGGGCATTGATAATCTGGTTCATGAAATCCTGGAAGAAAACTTTCCAAACCTAGAGAGGCACTCAAATATCCAGACCCAAGAAATACAAAGGACCCCACATAGATTCAACCCAAGAAGATCTTCCCTCAAGTCACATCATAGCCAGATTGACCAAAACCACAGACAAAGACAAGATACTAAAATTGGCAAGAGAGAAACATCAAGTTACTTTCAAAGGATATCCCATCAGGATCAGACCTCTTGTTGGAAACAACACAAGCAAGGAAAGAATGGGAAAGTGTATTCAAAGTGTTAAGTGAAAAACAATTTCAACCAAGAATACTATATCTGGCAAGATTATCCTTCACATGGGAAGAAAAGCCCAAAACATTCTTAGATAAACAAAACATGAAAGAATTTACCAACATCAGCTCTTCAAGAAGCGCGGAAGGGAGTGCTATACCAGTAAAATGAAAAACAGACAGAAATAAGAGAACAAAAAAATGACCAAGAAAATGGCCAACTTTATGGTAGGGACAAGTTCAGAAATATCAATAATAATGTTGAATGTTAGCTTCCAGGATTTAATGGAAAGATCAGCCACAGTAACACTGCAAATTCGATAGAAGAGAGATTAATTACGTTAATCTGCACTAGTGAAATAGAATGTTTTGACTTTACTGATTTTCGACACTTTGATTTCCATATTTAAGGAGTTTTGTCTTCTCTTAAACTGTTGATAGGTTCATCTACCTACTATTTGAACTGAGTCCTAGCCTTTTTTTCCTGACTTTAAGTTTTAAGCAAATTTCTCTTAACATTTTTTTACTTTGATCTACTAAAACTAAAACTATTTTTCTTGAAACTAAAAAAATGCATTGAAAAAAACCTATTAATATCTTTTTAATGAGTGCAGTAAGCTATATAGCCCCAGTGAGGTGCTACTTTATGGTATGTTTATTTTACTCACTGAGGTTTACTCCTAAAGTCAGACATGTATCTGTAGATAAGTATATATCAGCTGTGCTTGCTATTGAAAGTTTTTAACTTAATTAAGACCTTTAGTGAATCAATAAAATATGAAAAAAAAGAGACATGGGACCAGCAGTTAGCGTAATGGCTATGTCGCTGGACTCCCACGTAGTCGACCGCGGTTCGAGTCCCGGACCCGGTGGCTTAAACTCACGCCGGGCGCGTGTGCGTGCGTGCCCAAGATCCCGAGAGGAGAATGGAGGAGAAGGGATTGCGATGTGGCCATCCCCCCTGGGGGGTGATTTCCTGCTTTCTATCTCTCTGTCTCTCTCTGTCTGTCTGGCGAGCGCACGTGCCCTATAGGAAAAACCTCTCAAAAAAAAAAAAAAAAAAAGAGAGACATGAAAAAAACTGTAGATATGAGATAGTGTGAGATAAGGGAAGGAATTGGCAGAGGGTGAGAGTAGAGAATCAAGGGGAAAAATTTTAAAAAGCAAAATGTATAAGAAACAAGAAATAGAAAATTATTTGTTGATGATAACATGTATGGTAATATCCTTGATTGAGCCAATATATAATATATTCTGAGTGGGAAATCTCATTTTGTATACTATTGATGTACAATGAGTGACTATAAATAAATACATTTTTTAAAAGTTGAAAAAAAGGGACCAGCAGTTAGTATAATGACTATGTTGCTGGACTCCAAAGTAGTCGACCGCAGTTTGAGTCCCAGATCTGGTGGCCTAAACTCACGCTGGGCGCATGTGTATATGTGCCCAAGATCCCAAGAGGAGAATGGAGGAGAAGGGCTTGCAGTATGGCCATCCCGCCTGGGGGGGTGATTTCTCGTTTTCTGTGTCTCTGTCTCTCTCTGTTTCTCTGGTGAGTGCATGTACCCTGTAGCAAAAAAAAAAAAAAAAAAAAAAAAGAAAAGAAAAACCTGTTGAAAAAAATATTCATTGTGCAACTATTTTAAAAATAAAAAAAGGTATGTTAATCATCTTCCGATGAAAAACACATTTACTAATTACAAAATAAGGTTTGTATACAGGTTTTGTTTTGTCTTTATCCTTACCATATGGAGACAAATATTCAGTCTGAACTATTTTTATTTTTATATTTAAGGGTTTTTTTGAGAGTTTTGTTTTGTTTTTGTTTTTGGTTTTAGGGTACATGCACTCACCAGAAAATAGAGAGACAGAAAATGAGAAAGCACCCCTCGGGGGGATGGCCATCCTGCAATCCCTTCTCTATTCTCTCAGGATTTTGGCCATGTACACTCATGCACCTGACATGAATTTCAGGCAACTGGGTTTGGGACTCAAACTGTGGCCAGCCACCTGGGAGTCAAGCAACTCAACCACCAAGCCACCTGCTGGCCCTAAGAGATACTTTTATATTTTTGTCTTTGATTAAATTTTCAGTTCATTACTTTCCTTATTTTTCTATTAGATTTTTGATGCTTGTCCCTCAATTTTTGAGAGTTCTTTATGTATTAGGAATTTTAGCCCGTCATTGGTGGCATATTTTGCAAATACTTTCTCCCAGTTTGTCAGTTGTCTTGTGTATTTGTTTAAGGTGATTTTTGTTAGTCTGTTTGTTATATTTAATGTAGTCATGTTTTTATTCTTGTTTCTGGATTTTAAGTCAGAGTTAAGTTGAGTTAACTTCTTAGGTTAAAAGGAATTCACCCATGATTTATTCTCTGGTACTTTTATGGTTTCATATCTTACATTAACTCTCTAATCCATCTGGAATTTATTCTTGTGTATGGTATAAGGCTCTAATTTTATCTTTTTCCAAATGAATACCCATTTGTCCCAGAACCATTTATTTATTTACTTATTTATTTATTTTGGTTACATAAATTAACCCATTTATTATAGGCTAGTGATATTCCAAATGTCTATGGAGCTCCTACTGGTCTTTCAATCCCTTCTGATGGCGGACTTCACTGTGACAGCCGAAGTGGTGGTGTAAGTCCAGGCACCACCAGCTACCGTTTTCATGCAGGAACCACAGTGCCAGACTCCCACAGCCCGTCTCTTCATCTTAGTTTTGCCACAGAAGGAGCAGGTGTACTTGGTGTGCTGACTGATTTCAATTTTCTTTACCATTTTCCAGAGGGAGGCACCATAGCAGGTCCCGTATTTACCGACGATGCCGACCTTCTTGGTGCGTTCAGCCATAGCGCTGCCAACTAGGTCCGAGCCCAGAGAGCAGAACCATTTATTTAAAAGACCATCTTTGGGGTCAGCATGTGGCATAGTGGCTGGACTCCCATTATTGCCTACCAGTTTTTGTCCCAGATCTGAAGGCTTGAAAATCATACTAGGCTTGGGACCAACAGTTAGCGTAATGGCTATGTCGCTGGACTCCCATGTAGTCAGTCGATCGCGGTTCTGTCCCAGACCCGGTGGCTTAAAACACGCCAGGCGCGTGTGCGTGCATGCCCAACATCTCAAGAGGAGAATGGAGGAGAAGGGATTGTGGCGTGGCCATCAGCCCTGGGGGCTGATTTCTCGCTTTCTGTCTCTCTGTCTCTCTCTATCTGGCAGGCGAGCCCACACCGCCCTATGGCAAAAACCTCTCCAAAAAAAAAAAAAATCATGCTAGGCTCATGTGATTATGCACATCAAATCCCAGGAGGATTTGACCATCCCCCATGGGGAGTGATTTCTCATGTTCCTTCTCTCTATCTCTCTTTGGCTAGTATAGGCACCCTATAGAAAAAAAATCTTTGCTTTACTAATGTGAGATACTACCTTTATCAGACACTAAATATTTATATTAACTTATGTCTATTTGTGGAATTTCTATTCTTTTCTACTAGTGTATACTGTATTTATATTAATACATTGATACCATGCTTTTAAAATTAAAGATGCTTTATGGTAAGTTTTAATGTCCAGTGAAGCTAATCTCCCCTTGTACTTTTTTCTGTCCACTCTTATGTGTTTGATTTCCTACATAAATTTTATTACCAATTTGTTTCAACAAAAAGGAAAAAAAAAAAGAGTGGAGAGGAAAAAAAAGCTTGAGAGAACAGATATATCCTTTTCATATTGAATTATCTTATCCTACAATAGGAGATATTTTCTTCATTTCTTATACTCTACTTTTGTGTTTTTAAAATTTCCTTATGTATATTTTGCATGTTTCTAACAAGAATAAGCTTAAAAAGTTTATACCAAAGTATTTAATTTTCATTATTGCTGTTGTAAATGAAATTTTCTCTACCATTCTATCTTCTGACTGGTTATTATTTAGAATTCTAATTCATTTTTTTAAAGAATTATTTAAACTTTACTTATTTATTTATTTTTAATTTGACTAGAGAGGGACAGAGTGAGAGAGAGAGAGAGACAGAAAGAAAGAAAGCAAGCCACCAGGTCCAGGACTCAAACCACAGTTGGCCATGTGGGAGTCTAGCGCCCTTAACCACCATGCCATCTGTCAGCCCCATGGAATTCTTATTCTTGGGGTTTTGATGTTAAACTTTGTTTATTATATTTATTAAATTTCATTATTATTATTATTATTAATTTCCTATAGTGCAAATGTGCTCACTAGAGAGAGACAGAGAAAGAGAGAGTGAAAGAGAGAAAGCAAGCCACCAGGTCTGGGACTTGAACCACAGTCTGTGATGTTGGAGTCCAGTTCCTCAACCACCACTTGCTGGCCCCTTATGTTAAATTTTATATCCTGCTACTTTATTGATTTTTTTTATTGTTTTAGTTAGTTTTATCATTGGTTTCTAGGGTTTTCCAAATATACTTGCAATTATGAGCTGAATTGTGTCTACCCAAAATTTACATGTTGAATCCCTATGCCCCAGTACTTCAGAATGTAACTGTATTTGGAGACAAGGCTTTTAAAGAGGTGACTAAGTTAAAATGAGGCCGTTAGGCTGGACCTTGATCCAATCTGCCTACTATCCCTACATGAAGAGCAAATTTGAACACACAAAATAGACATCAAGAATGTGCTGACAAAGAAGAATGGCTGTGAGTGAGAAGGTGGCCATCTGTAAGCCAAGGAGAGACACCAACTCTTCCATCTTAAACTCCCAGCCACCAAAACTGTGAAACAATATTATAAGGTTCTGGTGTTTAAACCACTCACACTGTGGTATTCTGTTATGACAGCCCTAGCAAACAAATGCGCTAGCACATTCTCTGCAAACATGGGTAGTTTTGTTCCCTTTAGATTCTTGTTCTTTTAATTGATTTCTCTCATTAATTGGACTATGACACTAATAGTATGTTGAGCAACAGTGGAAATAGTTCATTATTTCCAATCTTGGAAGACAGACCTCTGGTGTTTTTCTAGGGTTATAATTATGTGACCTTAAGCTGGAGAAATAAAAGCAATTGTAGTTAATATTTACTGAGCTCCTGTAATGTACTTCTCCTCACAGAACAACCCTGCAAAAACCCACCCCATTGCCTCCCAAATGAGGATAAAGCAACTACATGGATGTCTTGAGTATTGAATGTCAACAGCCCTAGACATTTGAAAATTAGTCCACATTGTCTTTGTATTCCATCACTGAATCATGCCCTAGCTTTTTTTTTTGTAGATAAATTTATAGGAGACAGCCCACTAAGCAAAACCTCTGGGAATGCCAGATCATCTACCTTGAGAATGTTTTAAAGCACTGCCCAATAAAAATACAATGTGAGCCACACGTATAATTTAAAATTTGCTCCCATTTAAAAAATATAAAAAATAAACAGGTTAGGACGGCTTCTCATTATGGCGGACCCTAGAGATAAGGCACTTCAGAACTACCTCAAGAAGCTGCTGGAGCACAAGATCAATGGCCGTCTTAAGGAGTTAAGGGAACAAGTAAAAGAACTTACCAAGCAGTATGAAAAGTCTGAAAATGATCTGAAAGTCCTACGAAGTGTTGGGCAGATTGTGGGAGAAGTCTTTAAGCAATTAACTGAAGAAAAATTTATTGTTAAAGCTACAAATGGTCCAAGATAAGTTGTGGGTTGTCGACAGCTTGACAAAAGTAAGCTGAAGCCAGGAACAAGAGTTGCTTTGGATATGACTACATTGACTATCATGAGATATTTGCCAAGAGAGGTGGATCCACTGGTTTACATGTCTCATGAGGACCCTGGGGACGTCTTATTCTGAGATTGGAGGACTGTCAGAACAGATTCGGGAGTTAACGAGAGGTAATAGAGTTACCTCTTCCAAACCCAGAATTGTGCCAGCGTGTACGAATAATATCCCCCAAAGGTTATTTGTTACATGGGCCGCCAGGTACAGGAAAAACACTTTTGGCACAAGCTGTTGCTAGCCAGTTGGACTGCAATTTCTTAAAGGTCGTATCTAGTTCTATTGCAGACAAGTACATTGGCAAAAGTGCTCGTTTGACCAGAGAAATGTTTAATTATGCCAGGGACCATCAGTCACGCATTATTTTTATGGATGAAATAGATGCTATTGGTGGTTGTCGGTTTTCTGAGGGTACTTCAGCCGACAGAGAGATTCAGAGAACTTTAATGGAGTTGCTGAATCAGATGGATGAAATTGATACTCTGCATAGAGTCAAAATTATCATGGCTACAAGCAGATCAGATACACTGGATCCTACTTTGCAAGGAAGATTTGATAGAAAAGGACATATTGATTTACCAAACTAACAGGCAAAATTAGATATATTAAAAATCCATGCAGGTCCCATTACAGAGCATGGTGAAATAGATTACGAAGCAATTGTGAAGCTTTTGGATGGCTTTAACGGAGCAGACCTGAGAAACGTTGGTACTGAAGCAGGTACGTTTGCAATTCGTGCTGATCATGCTTTTGTAGTACAGGAAGACTTCACGAAAGCAGTCAGAAAAGTGGCTGATTCTAAGAAGTTCGGGTCTAAATTGGACTACAAACCTGTGTCATTTAATGTAAGATTTTTGATGGCTGCATGACAGACATTGGCTTAATGTAAAAATGAGGTTAAGGAAAATAAGGTATGTGTTGGCAATAATCTCATTAAGAGAACCTGAATAAAAATATGTATGAGTAATATCACAAAAATTAGTCATTCTGTAATTCAGCTTTTCAGATTGGTACAGAAGAATTTGTATGTGTGCTAATGTTGCATTTATTGCAGCAGAAATTACAAAAGAAGAGTGTTGAAGCTTTTTGTATTTGCTGTGTGAGCATTTTGGAAAACATTGAAAATGATTTGAGATAGTAGTACAGGAGAGCATTTCTTGTGACTTATTTTATATCATTTGTTTTCCTCATCCTAAAAAAGTTGAATAAAATCTGTTTCATTCAGTTCTCCTAGAAAAAAAAAAGTTTAGATTTGTTTAATAATATATTTTACTTTACCCAATATATCCAAAACATTATCATTTTAGAAAGTAATCAGTATTTTACATTATTTTCTTCATAAAAAGTCTTCAAAACCTGCTGTGTGTCTTATACCTACAGCAGATCTCAGTTTATATGAAATATTTCACGTGCTCAAGAGCCACAATGACATGTGGCTGATGGCTACTCTTGGGTAGTACAGGTTTAGGAGATGTGGCATTCCTATTTCTTCATAGAAAAAAAGAGATTTGTATGGAATACCAAAAGACCATAGTCCCTTTAGTGTACTCCATGTTATTTAATCTTCATTGCAATGCTATCAAGTTAGTATGATCATTCTCATTTTATACATAAAGTAACTGAATCTAAGGGACTTTAAATGACTTCCCCAAGCTGATTTAGTCATTTGACTTCCAAGGTGATGCTGGGAGGCAGCCATGCAGTAAAGTAGTTAGGCACTGAGCTGAGGAAGGCAGATCCCACATGGCTCACCAGGGGTGGAGTCCTGGCTCCATTGACTTGACAGACACACTGAGCACGTGCCTATGTGCCCAGGATCCTGACAGGATGGAGGATTATAGGAAAAAGGTTTGAAATGTGATTAGGCTCCATTGGGGTGAGAGGCTAGGTTCTCTTGCTTACTCTCTTTCTTTAGTATGCATACACATGCACCATCTGGCATGACAAAAAAAAAAAAATGCTAGGAACTATCTAATCACATGGAAAAGACTACTTGAGCCTACAGGCAGAGTGGGAGAATGCAACAAGGAATCGCTCTAGTACAGGAACGTCCTATTAAAGAGAGGAAATGATGATCATATCTGACTAGGAGCAGTTTCCTCTACTCAGAAAGAGGTTTCCAAAGACCCCTAGCTGTCCCTAGCACTTACTGATTGCACACACATTGTGTACTTAATTGTATCCTGCCGTGCCTTGCTCTCTGCGTAAAAATATGACACCTTAATTGTCTCAAGAGTAAGGACCTACATTTTTATTTCTCTTCTCTTGTGTCCCCTAGTTCACTTAGTAGACTGTGAACATGATAGGTCCTCATGACTGATGAAACAGTAGGACTCTGTGTCTGATCCTGAATCCTACCCCAACAACGTTCTAGAAGCAAACAGGTATTTCCTACTTGCCTTTCCCAAGTCTCATTCCTGTCGTTTCCATTCCAGGCAGGCAGACTCGGGGTGGGGGCAGCTTCCTCCTCCCTAACATGAACAAGACTTCCTGGTGCAAACTGGGAATCAGGGATCTCTTACACATGCACCCTTCCTGGAGTTGAGCTAAAGGCCAGAATGTACATATTCAGAACCTCTTTGTTTCACAATTTTAAAATTGTATCCCCACTCAATTTTGTTGGTATCAAAGTTTACAGGAACCAGAGTTCATCCCCTGTGGGTAAATGGGACCTGGGAGAGCCTCTAGGTCACTTGGAAAAAGCCAGGCCTGAATCTGGCCCTGGCTGCAGCCAACCCAGCTGTGTCCAGCACTCACAGTGCATCTTCACAAATACCCATGGAATGGCTGACGGGTGGAAGACTACATTTATGATGGACCAGCAGATGGATGGCTGGGTGGATTCTTGCTTAGTAAGTCTGAAGTGGGACTTCATCATCTGTCATTTTTCAAACTCCTTGGGTAACTCTGATGAGCTGTCAGGGATGGAGCCCTCAGCCTGTCCCCTTGCCCTGCAACTTCAGAACTTTTAACTTGAAGACTAGGAGGGGTCTGAATCTCCTTCTTACTGTGGCTTGCCATTATCTGAAGAGCCACAGCCTGTGTACTGAGAAGGCCTTTCTGATCCTTCCATCTGGAGATGACCAGCTGCCAACTCTCAGTTTATGCTTTGTTTGGCTCACAGCATTCCGATAAAAATATATGAGCTAGTTGCCAACATTTAAAAATCAGATGATTTCTAAAAACCCAGATTTATAAATTTTCATGAAAAAAAAAAAAGAAAGAAAAGTGTTTGTAGAATTGTGTCCTTATTCTTGCAAGATTTTGACATCAGGATTCCAGTTATTGCTGTCCCATTAGACAGGCTCAGTCTCTTCATTTTGCCACTGTCCCCACCTGTCCGTTGCACTCAATCACCGTGGCTCTTGATCACTGTAGGCATCTGCGTTGGTGTCCATCACTTCACAAGCCTTTCCCTCATTTTACACATGAGGGAACAAAGGCCTAGAGAGAGGGAGTCATTGGGTGGATTAAGGCTGCTAGCCAGGAGCAGGGAATCCAGATCCCCCAGTGCGCAGGGGTCTGGGCTCTCGTTTCTTTTCCCGTTGCACGTTAATTGTCAAAGGTCAAGAAGGCTGAGATCTAAAACTTTTTTTAAGGAAAATTAATGAAGAAGTTGGCCAATTAGGCCCAACCATTGTAACGCACACTAGATGCTGCTACTCGGCAGGCTGAGGCCTCATGGGAGGCCTGGGTTCAATTCCTAATCCACCCTAAAAGCTGGCACGATGTCACACATCCATACATCCAGCTCTTGGGAGGCAGGAGGATAAAGAAGATGGCCAATTAAAGCAATGCCATCATCCTGATTGTCACTTTAAAAAGCATTGGGACCTGCAAGTGGCATAGTGGTTAAAGGGTTGGACTCCCACAGGACCAACCACAGTTTGAGTCTCAGTCCTGGCAGTTTCCTTTCTCACTTTCCCTCATTCTCTCTGTCTGGTGAGTGCATGTGCCCTATATCAAATTTAAATAATTATAATAAAATAAATAATTCTTTTTAAAAAAATATATAGCATGTATTAGCTATGGAATGCCCTTCTGGCAAGGAGAGGAATAACAATGACCTGGCAAGGATATCAGTGAGAAAAGCATTTGGGGATTATTTTAGAACATGTGATAATGTGAGTCACTATGCTATCATACTTTCTAAAATACCACGCATGTCCTAAATAAACAGATCATTTAGTAGAAGAAAATAAATTTGGTGTTTTTTCTCAAAATAGAAAAAAACATACCTTGGATATTACTTCATTAGTTGATAGCAACATAGTCTCAAAATCATTGGATCCAGAGGACACAGGAGAGCTTTGTCAGATTACGTTTTCAAGTGAAAGGTAATCCCCAAACTTCGAGTCCAGAAACTTACTAAATTTTTGTAATTGCACAATCTTATCCTTGATCTGAATTATATGTGCCCCCCACCCCTCTTCTTTTCCTGCTCTTCCATCCTCCCCAGTCTCTCCCAAATCAAATTCGATACAGAGGACCTGACCACCTCACTAGGGTTAAAATATACACAATTCCTACTAGCATCTGGAGTTACGTCTTCCAAGGGGATTTAAGTTTAAACAAGAGTCAAAAACCACAATTGTAAGTGAGCATTTTCTTTTGTAATTTTGATTTAAATTCTTTTTAAAAATTTATTTACATTTAATCACATATCTCTTTACAGTGTATAACATTTCTTTTTCTAGCATGAATACCACACATATCAGTCAAGGCAAAGATATCACTATATACATTACCATCAGCAAATAGCTTCTCATATTTTTTGGCAATTAAATGTACTTTTACTTTTTTTTCTTCTCCTTTCTCCTCCCTCCCTCCCGTACTAAACTTTTTTTCTCATCTTTTATTGATTCACAAAAGATATTAACTGAATTAAAAATATGGACAAAGCTGAAATCTAGTAATAAGTGCACTGTAATTTTCTCCTGAAACATTTTTTCTCTCTCCATTCCCCCTTTTACTAAAGAGAGGTATAAACTAACTTATTTGCAAAAAAAAAAAAAAAGTTTAGTCTCAGTTTGATCTGTTCTTTGCACAAAGCTCCATATGAATTCAATTTCTGATGCAAAGCAATAGATACTTTCATATTATTGACCTCATGCGGATAACCATGTCAGAAAGGGAGAAAAGTTTATGTTTCAATTAAACAAAAATTAGCAAATTGCTGAACCTATCAACAACTCAAAAGAAAACAAAAACCCTTAAATCTGGAAGACAAAGCATAGAAGAAAATCAGTAATATTTTAGGTTTCTCAAGGCACACAGGTCTGAGACCCATACTGCGGGTTTATTTTTCCCTGTTTTCCAGAAATCGCTTCCAACTTGTATTCTTCTCTGTGGTCACCAGCCTTCCAGCAGGAGCAGTACCAGCCAAGGTCTGAAATAAAGCCTGTTGGTGTGTCTTGCCCTGGAGACCAGTGGGCTGTGGTTGGAACCTTTCACCTATTTCCCCCCTTGCCCAGGGTTCCAGATTCCAATGGGAAAGTCCTCTTCCACGTTGTTCAGTTTTCAGAAATGACAACAAACCTTTGACTTGCAGGATGGCTCTTGGCAGGAGTTGACAGGCTTATCTCTGCCCGCAGCTAAGTCATCTCATGGGCAAAATCACTAAATGAGAAGGCAGCTGCCAGCCCATCCTGCTTGCTGACCCGTACTCTTTTTAAGGCATTTCTCCATTGGTTCCTTGTTTGGTCCTCTCAGCAGCCCATACGATAAGTATCATAAGCCTTATAAGAGAATAACCCTGTGACCCAGAGAGGTCACATGACTAACCATCGCACAGCCCAGCCGCTGTGGACTCTGGCAGAAAGTGTGGGTCAGCCTGAGGTTATCTCCCTGTCTGTCTGCTCTGTGGATCAATTCCAAATGAGAGGTACGTATACCTGGAAAATTGCAAGCAGGTCAGTAGCCCAAGAACTGCCCAGCTCGTTCATGAAGGTGATCCCAGCCTAGCATATGGTAAGCATCCACAGAAGGATACACAGTTTGGAAGAGGACAGTAGAAAAGACTAATTGGGGGGCCAGCAGGTGGCATGGTGGTTAAGGGCACTGGATTCCCACATGGCTGACCGCAGTTGAAGTCCCTGACCTGGCAGCTTGCGTTCTCACTTTCTGCCCTCCCCCCTCTTTCTCTCTCTCTTGCTCTGTCCCTCTCTGGGACAAATAATAAATAAAGTTAAATAAAATAATTCATTTTTTTGCATTTAATTAATTAATTAATTTATTTATTTATTATTTATTTATTTACATTCATTCACTGTACATCATTATAGCGTACAAAATGAGATTTTTCCATTCAGAATACACTGTATATTGGCTCAATCAAGCACATCAACATATGTGTTATTGTCAACAAATAATTTTCAATTTCTTGTTTCCTGTATATTTTGCCTTTTTCCCATCCTTGATTCCCTATCTCACCCTCTGCCATCTCCCACCCTCCTCCCACACTGTGTCTGGTATCTATTATTGCTTTCTATGCCTCCCCCATTTTATTGTTTCACTAAATATCTTAATAAATCTAAATATTTCCAATGGCAAGCACAGCTGATATATATATATATATATATATATATATATATATATATATATATATATATATATCTCCATGAATACGTCTGACTTTAGGCATAAACCTCAGTGAATAGGATGAACATTCTATAAAGTAGCACCTAGCTGGGGCTATATAGCTTACTGCGGTCATCAAATAGGTATTTTTAATGTTTTTTTTTCTTCTGAAAATTTTTTTTTATTAATTTACATTCATTCCCTGAGCATCATCACAACATACTAAATGTGGTTTCCCATCTAGAATAAACTGCATAGTGGCTTAATCATGCATGTTATCATCCATAATATTCCATTTCTACTTTCATATATATATGTTTTTTTACCACATGTCTGACCCTCTACCCTATTCCACTCTCTTGTTATGCTATCTCTGCTGTCTACAGTTGTCTTCAATTCCTTTCCCCCCAACATTTCATTGATCACACAATATCATAAGTAATCTAACTACTTTCAATAGCAAGTTCAGCTGATGGTTTCAAGAAAAGTAGTTTTGAACTGGTAAGGATATTTCCTTGAAACTTAAAGCCTAGAAACAGGTTAGTATTCTGTTCAAATAGTAGGTACATGAATCTATTGACAGCTGAAGACAGGACAAAAATCCTTAAAACCGGACAACAAAGCTTAGAAGAAAAGCAGCAATATTTTAGTCAAGTCACAGAATGCTGTTTCATCAGTTCAGTCTCATGTACTTAATCTTTCTTCTGTTTCTATTGAGGTTCGATCTTCCAGATTGAACTCTGGGATATAATGCTCAACTCCAGACTTTGTCCCTACAATTAATTTGCCCATTTTCTTAGTTTCTGAGCTCTTATTTCTGTGTGTCTGCATTTAATTTTACTGACATAGCACTCCCTTAAGAACTTCCTGGAGATCTGGTCTGGTGCTGGTAAATTCTTTCAGGTTTTGTTTATCTAGGAATGTTCGTGTCTTTTCTTCCCAAATGAAGGATAATCTTGCTGGGTACAGAATTCTCGGTTGAAATTGCTTTTCCCTTAATACTTTGAATATATTTTCCCATTATTTCCTCGCTCGCATTGTTTCCGATGAGAGGTCTGCTGTTAGTCTGATGGGATACCCTTTGTAGGTAACTTGCCGTTTTTCTCTTGCCAGTCTTAGTATCTTGTCTTTGTCTGTGGTTTTGGTCAACCTGGCTATAATGTGTCTTGAAGAAGATCTTCTAGGGTTGATTTTGTTTGGGGTCCTCTGTACTTCTTGGGACTGAATCTTTGAGTGACTCTCCAGGTTTAGAGAGTTTTCTTGCAGGATTTCATGGAATAGATTATCAATGCCCTTATGAGTTTCTTCGCCTTCTGGGATGCCTATTATCTGGATGTTCAGATGTTTAATTGTATCTAGTATTTCTCGTATATTATTCTCAAATTTTGGGGCCATTTTCTCAGTCTTCGAGGTGGATTTTTCTAGGCCAGCAATTTTCTCTTCTACATCTGAGATTCTATTTTCTGTATGATCTAGTCTGCTTTTAGTACTTTCAAGGGAGATTCTGACTTCTTGTATTATAGCCTTCATCTCTAACAGTTCCATCTGATTCTTTTGTAAAGTGTGAAATTCCTCTTTTAGATCTTGCATGAATTTCCTCACCTCCTGGAACTCTTCAACTCCTTTCTCCTTCCTCTTCAGCAGTTCCTTGTCTCTCTTCTCTTCCATCTCTGTTAGCTTTGTCATTATGAATGTTCTGAATTCTTTATCAGACATTTCCATGATTTCCATTGAACTGTGTGTGGATGAAGAGGAGTTATCCTTTTCCTTTGGAGGAGAGGTATTTTCCTGCTTTCCCATATTTCTTGTGGTCCTGCAGCGATTTCTAGTCATCTGGTGGATGGTCGGTTTCTTCCCAAACTTGGAAGTTCAATCTGAGGGTTGAGGAGTGTGTAGAAAAGGAAACAGAGAGAGGGAAACAATAGCAACAACAGCAAAAAAAAAAAAAAAAAAACCAGACAAGAAGAAAAAAACTTTTAAATAAAACTAAAAAAAAATTAATATTAAAAATTTTTCAATAAAACCCCAAAATTAGAAAACTAGATTGCAGGAGCCATGGAGCTGTCTCTTGCAGAAGGCCTGTTCTGTTCCCTTCTGCCTCTCCTGGGTTGGAAGGGGAGAGGGAATTATTAACAAGATAAAGGGCTAGGAGGGGCCAACAGGCCCAGAAAGATACCTTAAAAAATTCTAAAAAGCAAAAATTTAAAAAAAAAAAAAAAAAGAGAGAGAGGAGACAGAGACAGAGGTAGAGAGAGACAAAGACAGATACAGAGAGAGGAGGCCTGAAAGGGGTCTTCCTACCATGTGAGTTTTGTATGCTGGAGGTCGAATTATCAGTGGGACCTCTTCATTTCTCTGTTTCCCCCAAAATGGCTAGATCGCAGGAGCCATGGAGCTGTCTCCTAAATAAAATAATTCTTAAAAAGAGAAAGAAAGAAGGAGAATGAAAGAAAGAGAAATAAGAAAGAAAGGAGAAATGAAAGAAAGAAAGAAAAAGAAAAGACTAATCCTGGCCCAAGACAGCACATGAAAACATGCATGGTTTTGAATTTCAAGTGGTTATTACTTTTTGGCCCCATAGAAATCAAAGTTATTGGTTAAATGAAGTCTGAGGATAATTCTAGGAGAGCTCAGCTAAAGGTTGACCTAGTGGAAGACACCCAGGCTCTCTTCCCTCCTTTTCCATGAAGAGGACCCTGGTGCAGGGTTTTCACCCTGTCCAAGTTTAAGCAAACAACAGGAGTATAGAAAGGGTGGAACCCAGCATAGGTGAACAATCTGGGACCTGGCCTTGGAAAGATCTAGCCCTAGCACTGGCTTGAAACCATTAGTGAGACTGTGAGAAAGTGCTTCTTCTCTCTGGACTTCAGTTTCCTGACAATGAAATAATAAACTGAAGCTGATAACACCTAAGTTTCCTTTCAGCTCAGACATTTTGTGGTTCTGAAGTCTGATAAGCAGTTACACTATAACCAACACACCAGGGCATACCTAGTAACGCACCTGGAGACTAGGTGAGAGAAGTCGTAAGTTCACCCAGGACTTGTCACCTTAAGCATGTCCCCTCCTTTCCTAGTACAGTCAGCCTCTAACTTAAAAAACGAGGGAAAGAGAGAGAGAGAGACCCTCAACAGGGTCTCATCATACTATAATCCCTTCCCACAGCCTTCCAGCTTGTCAGGCTCTTGGGTGCACATGTACCCTATATGTTTTTTAGGTGGACTCTGGGTCTAAATGCACGATTGGCCATGTGGCTTCCAGTTCCACAGTTCAGTGCACTACTGACTGCATCTCTGAGGCTGGGCCTGTTTTCTGTCTCTATGAATTTAGCTACTCTAGTTACCACCTATAAGTGGCATCATACAATATTTGTCATTCTGTGATTGGCCTATTTCACTTAGCATACCATCCTCAAGAGTCATATATATTGTAGCATGATACACATATGTTTGTAGATAGTACTGTGATTAAAAGGCAAATTAAGGGACCAGCAGATGGTGCAGAGGTTAAGGTGACTGGATCCCACATGGCCAGCTATGTGGTTTGAGTTCCAGACCAAGCAGCTTGAAAATCACCTTGGGAACATGTACGTGCATGTCCAAAATCCTGACAGGAGACTGAAGGAGAAGGAATTGTGATGTAGCACTACCTCTTGTGTGAAATCACCTCCTAGGGGGTGATTTTCCTCACTATCCCTCTCTTCTCTTCCTGTGTCTCACTTTGGTGAGTGCATGCACATGTCCTACAGCAAAAAAAAAAAAAAAAAAAAAATATATATATATATAAAAAATAGAAGAAGAAGAAAAGAAAATAAAAGGCAAATATATTTGACAGCTTCAGTTACTTTTCAGTAATAATAACTAATACATATTGAGCATCCCTAACGTGAAAATCCAAAATGCTCCAAAACCTGAAAGGTTTTGCTTCAATATGAGATCACAGGAGGAAAACGTCATATCTGATCTCATATTACAGATCACAGTCAAAAATGTTGCAATGCAAAAATATCATAAGATTGGGACCAGCAGTTAGCGTAATGGCTATGTCGCTGGACTCCCATGTAGTCGACCGTGGTTCGCGTCCCAGACCTGGTGGCTTAAACTCATGCCGGGCGCGTGTGTGTGCGTGCCCAAGATCCCGAGAGGAGAATGGAAGAGAAGGGATTGCGGCGTGGCCATCCCCCCTGGGGGGTGATTTCCTGCTTTCTGTCTCTCTGTCTCTCTCTGTCTGTCTGGCGAGCGCACGCGCCCTATAGCAAAAACCTCTCCAAAAAAAAAAAAAGCAAAAAAACAAAAAAACTAAGAAACCAGGGGGAACCAGCAGTAGCGTAATGGCTATGTCACTGGACTCCCACGTAGTCGACTGCGGTTCGCGTCCCGGACCTGGTGGCTTAAAAACTCACACTGGACACATGTGCGTGCGTGCCCAAGATCCCAAGAGGAGAATGGAGGAGGAGGGATTGCTGCATGACCATCCCCCCGGGGGGGCGATTTCTCACTTTCTGTCTCTATGTCTCTCTCTGTTTGTCTGGTGAGCGCATGCGCCCTATAGTGAAAAACCTCTCAAAAAAAAAAAAAAAAAAAGAAAAAGAAAACTAAGAAACCAGGGATCAGCTGTTGGCGTAATGACTATGTCACTGGACTCCCATGTACTCGACCACAGTTCGAGTCCCAGACCTGGTGGCTTAAACTCACACCGGGTGCGTGTGCGTGTCATGCCCAAGATCCCGAGAGGAGAATGGAGGAGAAGGGATTGCAGCGTGGCCATCCCCCCTGGGGGGTGATTTCTCGCTTTCTGTCTCTCTGTCTATCTCTGTCTTTCTGGCAAGCACACATGCCCTATAGCAAAAACCTCTCCAAAAAAAAGAAAAGAAAGAAAAAAAACTAAGAAATCAACACTGGTACATTATTATTAACAAACTCCAGATTTTGTTTGGAATTCTTCAGTTTTCTCACTATGATTATTTTCCCTGTGTTCCAAGATCAAATCTAAAATTATTTCTTTATAAATTGTATTTATTATTATTATTATAATTATTATTTTAAACTTTGCTATTGGGTAAATGTGCTCACCAGAGACAGAGCGAGAGAAGGAAAGTGAGAAAGCAAGCTGCCAAATCTGGGACTTGAAGCAGTTGGCTATGTGGGAGTCCAGTGCACCAATCACCATGCCACCTGCTGGCCTCCAATCTAGGATTCTTCATTGCATTTAACTATCATGTCTTCTTAGTCTCCTCTGGTCTGTGACAGTTTATTGGGCTTTCCTTGTGTTTCATGAACTTGATAGGTTCAAGGAGTCTTGACCAGGTGTTTTGTAGAATATCCCTTAGTCTGGGATTGTTTGATGTTTTTTCATGGTTAGATTGGGGTTACACATTTTTGGGGAAGAATACCATAGAGGTAAAATGTCCTTTTCATTATCTTCCTATCAGGGATACAAAATATCCATATTACCAGTGATGTCAACCTTGACTACTTGGATGAAGGTTTGGTTTGCCAGATTTTTCTCCTTCTCTTCCCTGTCCTTTGTAAACACTAAGTCTGACCAACTTACCAGGTAGCGACAGAAGTGGATTAAAGTTCTGCTCTTGGAGATGAGATGAATGCTAACATCCATGAGGAGTCTTCAAAATTTCATGGAAAATGCATATTCTGTGGAAAATATATCCATGGATTTCAAAATTTTTGCACCAAAAAACCCTCATATTTTAATTCCATTTTTCCACGAACTCTTTGAAGTCCTCTCATAGTATTTGAAACTCTTCTATAAAGAAGATTCATCTCTTCTTTTGCACTTATGCATTTATTCAATCATTTATGTAAATGTCACTTTTATTGCAGTTTTTTTATTAATTAATTAATTTTTATATACATTCAACCACATTATTTAGTTTACAAAGTGAACATTTCAATATGTGAACATTTTCCCCCAGTCCAGTTGATCAAAATATCTTTAACCGATAACACCACACCTCCCCATCCCGTCAATATTCTGCCTCCGTATCCCTCCTCCAAATGGCCTTCCTTAGGGCCCACTCCTCCACACACACCACATCTGGCATTCACACCCATCTCTTGTGTTTGTACAACTTTTAGTCAATCAGTTTCAGTCATAGAGTGCAGACACTCTGTATATATTAAGAGGGGACATACAATGTCTCTCCTTCATAGCCTGGCTTGCTTCACTCAGCAGTAAATCTTCCATATTCTTCCACTTTCTGTCAAAAGCCAGGGTTTTGTTGGTATTTATGGCTGAATAGTATTCCATAGAGTATATGTGCCACAGTTTTTCAATCCATTCATCCTTACAGGGGCATTTGGGTTGGTTCCATGTCTTAGCAATCGTGAATAGTGCCACAATAAACATCAATGTACAAGCACTTTTCCAATGAAGAATTCTTCTGTCTTTTGGATAGATACCAAGGAGTGGGATTGCTGGATTGTATTATAGTTCTATTTGTAGGTTTTTGAGGAATCTCCATAAATGCCACTTTTGACAGTTGGTTTGGCTACAATGAAGAGTCCTCAGTCTAGCTTTTGCCATATCAGCTTGGATCACCTCCTCTCCTGGTTGCTGCCTACACACGCCTGGCTCCTGTCCCTGTCTACATGTTCACATGCATTGCTTGCTAAGCCTAGAGTGTCTTGTATGTGGCTTTCTTCCAAGTCCTGCTTGTTTTTCAAAGACCAGCTCAAGACTTGCTTCTTCAAGATGAACCAGTCTCCTCTTAATGAAGCATCGATCATCCTCTCGCAGCTCCAAGATGTGCTCTCTCACTAAAAAGTAATTTCTATAGCTCCAAGGATCTGCATTACTCAGCCTGTCACTTATATTATGACTGATTGTTTCACATGGATACTTAAAATTTTATCAACTCCTTAAAGAAATAGAATGTTCTGGGATCAGCAGTTAGCGTAATGGCTATGTCGCTGGACTCCCATGTAGTCGACCGTGGTTCGAGTTCTGGACCCGGTGGCTTAAAACTCACGCTGGGCATGTGTGCATGCATGCCCAAGATCCCAAGAAGAGAATGGAGGAGAAGGGATTATGGCGTGGCCATTCCCCCTGGTGGGTGATTTCTCGCTTTCCGTCTCTCTGTCTCTCTCTGTCTGGCGAGCGCATGCGCCCTATGGCAAAAACCTCTCCAAAAAAAAAAAAAAAAAAGAGAGAGAGAGAGAGAGAGAATGTTTTATTATTTTCTTCATTCTCTCCAGATAGCAGGCATCCCATAATTCAATTCATTGACCTGAACCCAATTCACACATCACAGAACAAACCCAGATATACTTGGATAAATTCTTTAAACCATGCTATTTCCCAAGAACAAAAGTGGCTTGTTCTTTCATGACCAATATATAATTTTCCTGTAATCAGATATACTACCCTTAAAGACTATAACCTTCTCTGGGCCGAATACCAAGTCTGTTCTTATGCCCAAATCATAAATACCTAATGCTTGTCTTTTGCAGATTTTACTAGCTGATTTGTCTAACCAATGCTTATAATCAAGGAATTAGCTGACTGTGAATTGTGCTAATATTGACAAGATCTTTTTCCCAGTAGGATGTGCAAGAGGCAGAATTGCTTCCCTGGAGCTCCACATGAAAAAAAGCAGCCTTCACGGTGGAATGCTACAGGATTGCACATGCTGGTTTGATGAGGAAAGCAATGGGAGGTGAGCATGGGGTGGGGGGAATGTACACCCTCTGATTTGACACAGCATGTTGCTACAACAATCTCCCAGTTCTCAGGTCACCCTGTGACTCTTGAAATACAGCCCTGTCCTATAAATGCCTGAGCCAGGCCTGCCCCCCTTAACACCAGTCATGGAGAAAAGAAGATTTTCCTGCAGCCAGACCAAGACTGTTTTGTGTGCTTTGGGGAAGGGAATTTGTGGGACAGGAATTGCTCCTCTCATTGTTTGACAAGCTTCAGTCTTAAGAACCCAACTCAGGACCAGCAGGTAGCATGGTGATTATGGTCCTAGATCCCACATGGCCAACTCCATGGTTTGAGTCCTGCTTGGACCCAGCAGCTTGAAAAACACACCAGGATATGTGCGTGCATGCCCCAAATACTGAGGAGAGAATGGAGGACAGGGAACTCTAGCATAGCCACACCCTGGGGATGATTTCTCTTTCCCTCTCTGTCTCCAGTGAATGCACTTGTCCTATGGCAAAAATTGGGAAAAAAACAAAAACAAAAACAAAAACCAGCTCAAAGCTGAGTCTCCATGTTCCCTGAAATGACTGTTTGGTAAAACAGGTTTTTGGTAAAAACCTCAGTCTACATCACTTTCCCTTGGGTACACAACTGGCTCTTGAAGCAATTAAATGTTCATTACCTCAGTGCTTCTCACAGAAAGCTTTCACTCTCCTTGAGGGACTTTTTGGCTACCCAGGAACCTATGAGATTGTCTGCCTTGCTCTCCAGGGTGTTCTAGCAACACTGGGAGGTCATCCCAGCCATTTTCAGGGATTAGGAAGTCACGAGAACCTTGTGCAGAGCTCATATGGCTTTGCCATCTTTGACAACATTTCTACCCTCAGCCCTGTGAGCAGAATTGCTGAGACGGTTCCCCTGTATCTTCCTCAGAAAATGGCTCCTTTCCCCATCCTCAGGAGATGAGCAGTGGGCAGTCAGAGTGCTGGGTTTCTATTCCCAGATTTTTAACACTGGCAGCGTTGTTCACAGCTGGGCCAGACATAAACATAAAACTATTATGCATTGGTTGCCAAGAGGTGCACTGGCAGAGAAAAATCTGTTCCAAATGCTTGGGCCAAGTGGCCTAGCTACTTCATTAGAACTGTACCTTTCAAGCTAGAAAGGGACAGAACCTTTACAGACATTTATTAGAGTAAGGTTTCTTTTACCATCCTCAGTCAAGAAGAAAGAAAATGAACTTGGACCTGCAAGAGGTAAAAGACTAAAGTCTCCCCAGAAAATGGGCTCCTAGCTGCTCCACCCTCCTGCCAGCGAGAGACAGTGAGCATAAGGTTCCCTAAAAATCTACCTGAGGTTATTTTCCTGCCTGCCAGCCTGACCCAGCTATACAGCACTTCCATAGACCAAGAGTCTCACCTTGCATTTATAGTGGGATGATTGAGTTTATGTGTCAACTTCACTGGGCCACAGTGCCCAGATATCTTGTCAAATCTGATTCTGGATGTATTGTGAAGGTTCTATATATATATATATATATATACACACACACACACACACACACACACATATGATTAACATTTCGATGACTTCAGATCGAAAATGGAGATGAGGAAGCTCTCATACCAGAGTGGTGTCAGCAATGGCTACAGCGAAGAGTCTGGTGGGATGTCTCACACGATTTTGCTGCTACAGCTTATCAAGAGGCCAGAAGGCAGAACTTACGCTATGATTCTATAAATGAATAATGGAAGGTATTTGTAAAGTAGATGAAGAGCATCTGAAAAGAATGAATGCCAACAGTCCCTCCATCACATGTGGTATCAGTCAGTCATTTGGTTTTATCGACCATCTGGCAGACATCAGCTAACTTGTTTATTGAGCTGATCCCCAGGCATACTGACTTCATAACAAAGACTGGATTAAGAAGATCTACATGCTCCTTTATCGGCAGGTCAGCAAGCTTGGAAAAAGCATTAGGAATGAGGGTGGGCTTGGGACACAGGAGTGTACAGGGAGCTGTAGGGACAGTTTTTATATCATAGACTGAGACAGCCAGGAAGTACAACTTGGGATCCCATATCTGAACTGAAGAAGCCCTGAGTGTTGATAATTGAACTGCCCTTTCCCTGAAGATGCCATGACCAAGGTCCCACAGCTCAAAGTGAGACTTTTGCTTTGATGGCATTGAGAAGGAGATGCTCTTTTAATAGGTGATACTAAGCTGGAGAATTAGAACAGAGGGAAGTAAAACTAAAAGAGAAAGGGAGAGACAGCATTTCACTGTCACCAATTTTGTCCCTGGATCCAACCCTGCCTGAAATGTGATGTATCCCCAGGCTTCTCTGTTACTCGAGCCAATAAGTGTACTTTTTAATTCAAGCTAGTTTAAGTTACTTTTCCAACACTCACAGCCGACTGACCCAGCCATCTTGGCTCTGTTGGGACCACCCTCCTCTTCTCCGCTTCTTAAGAGAAATATTTTTAAAATGTAGTGTGTCACTAGAAAATGATGGCAGGGACGGTAGATCAGAAAACAATTGTTATTGAAAGGATCATTTCTTTTTCAAAGTCCAAAAGGAGATGGCCTGGCACATCACACAGGCCACACAGGCAAGCACTGAGGCTAGTCATAGGCAGAAAGGTCGGGGCAAGATTGCAGGTGGGAGTCTGTGCTGAGGTCTCTGTGAGGAGTGGCTGGGGCAGGGTAAGCAGACAGTGTCCGTAGCATGAGAGCCCAACAAAGGAGGTGGTTGGGGGAATGGGATCTGGGTTGGTTGTTCTGTATTTGAAAAGTACAGTCACAGGTGAGTTGTGTACTCTCTCTAGGAAGTAACTGTTCTTGGGAGGTAGTGTCTATCCAGGGCCAGCAAAGCCCCAGATATTGGAGCATCTGAAATACAGAAAATAAAGACATGGGTAACACAGAAGGCTTTTGCCACAGCATCTCTATAGAAAGCTTGCCACACAAAGAACATTCAGGGCCACGCCACAGAGAGGAATGTTCCAGGAATATGGCTCCACCTCTAAACGCCCCTCCCCATACACACACACACACTGAAGTATGCACCATTTTGACCCCCTGATGGTTTGACCACTTAGATTGTTTGGTTGACACCGCTTTGATCTAGGGGGGAAAATGGCTTCACTTCAGAATTAACACTTATAAACAGGGTAGAAAGAGCACTAGACAAGATCTCCATTCAGGAATCTACTTCCTATTTCATCACTGGATGAGTGACTTTGAGCAAGTCACTTTCTTGTAGGATTGGCTCATTCATCTCTGGGCCTGTCTTAGTCTCTTCTGGCTGCTGTAACAAAAATACCCTAGACTAGGTAGCTTAAAAACAACAGACATTTATTTCTCACATTTCTGAGATGGGACATCCAAGGTAAGTCCCCAGCAAATTCAGTGAAGGCTCACTGCTGTGTTCACAAATAGACATCTTTTTCTTGTGTCTTTATGTGTGGGAAGGACCAAATGAATTCTCTGGGGTCTCTTTTATAAAGTCAGGAATCTTATTAATAAGGGCTCTACTCTCTTGATCTGATCATCTCTCAAGAATCATCCCTCTAAATGCCCTCACATTGGGGATTAGGTCTCAACCTATGAATTTGGGACTGTGGTCTCCCATGACTGTCTATCGGGACATCAGAAAAGCCATGATGCAATTTTACATAGAAAAATATGAAAAAATGCATCATGACTTTTCTGACCACCCAGTAGTTGGTCAGAAATAGTCATAGTCAGTTGAGCTATTATGCATTATCTCCAATTGACAGATGAAGAGCCTGAGTCTCGTGAAGTTTGACTTACCAAGATTGCCTAAGAAGATTGCTGTGTTGTCCAGTAGTTACATACGACTTTCCTCTATGGGATTTCCATATTCCTGCTGATTTTAACTTGCTCTATGGCAATTATATCTTCATAAAGCTGCTTAGGAAGCCCAAATTTTCATATTTTGGCAAGTGAAATGTGTAGGCTCAGTTTAGTAAAGCAAAGGTGTTAACATATTTTTACAGCTCTTACTTTCCTTCACTATAGTATTTTCTGGGATGCCATATCTTAAAAAATCTTGAAATATTTGAAAGATTTGAAATCCCCTCTTTTAAAGAAGCATTTTAAAATTCACTAATGTTTATTACTAGCCTAGAGATACATGAATTTTTGAGGAGGTCACAGAAACTGGGTAATGCTTTGCTTGTTGACTTAGTGGTCTATTGTAGGGAGAGCTATCCTTTCAAAGAATCAGTAACATTTATATTAGAAGGTGGCTTCAGGGCCACGTGGTGGAGCACGAGTAACTGGACATACATGGAGCTCAGTGCCCCAAGACCTCCCCGAGCACGCAGAGCATGCTCACGCATACCCGTGATCCAGGCCTGCTGAGATTAGGGTGAATCAAGGTTTTGAGACCCTAAAGGGAGTACCTCTCTCTCTTTCTCTTTCTCCCCTTCTCTGAAGGAAGAAATAAACAAACTTAAAGGGGGGCGGAGCAGACCATGACATGGCGGATGAGGTGACTGGATCCCAAACGGCCGACTATGCAGTTTGAGTGCTGAACCCAGCAACTTGAAAAAAATATGCCAGGCATATGTGCCCCAAAATCCCAAAAGGAGGAGAAATGGAATAGAAAGGATTGCAGTGCAGCCCTCCACCATGAAAGGTGTCTCTCACTTTCTCTCTCTCTCTCTTTCTCTCTCTTTCTGTCTCTCTCCAGTGCATGCATGTGCCCTCTGGCAAATTTAAAAAAGAAAAAGGAGAAGGGAGAAGAGGAGGAAAAAGAGGAGGAGGAAGAAAAAGAAGAAAAAATAAACTCCATCACAGACAAAATCCTACCCCTTACCTATGTCATGTAGTCATCCTAGCAGCTCTGTGAGGAGCTATTAGGTATTACCTCCAAATGACAGAAGAAGAGACGGGGTCTCGTGAAGTTTAAGAGACTTGCCAAGATTGCCTAAGAAGATTGCTATGTTTTCCAGAAGACTGGAAGAGAAGCAGACTACAAATCCCTCAGGTATTTTATGAATACTGACTGATGATTGTGATGTTGTTGGGACCATAAGGTCACTAGTCCGATTCTTTGAATTATAAAGAATGTGGCTATTTCGAAAATTTAAATAAAATCCTTTTAAACATTCATCTTGGGAATTTGCCTTTAAAACTCTTTGTGTGTATGTGTGTGTGTGTGTGTGTGTGTGTAGAGAAAGGGTTTTTTTTGCTGTAGTGTGTGTGCACTCACCGGAGAGACAGAGAGCAACAGAGACAGAAAACGAGAAATCACTCCCTCCCCCCAGAGGGGATGGCCATGCTGCAATCCCTTCTCCTCTGTTCTCCTCTCGGGATTTTGGGCATGTATTTGCACATGCCCAGCATGAGTTTTTAAAGCCACCGGGTCCAGGACTTGATCTGCAGCTGACTACAGAGGAGTCCAGCGATGTAAACATTATGCCATCTACTGATCGGCTTTTAAAAATCTTTAAGTGACTTATTTCTTACTAGTAAAAACTAAACCATATAAAACATAATGATTCCTTTATTCATCTATTTTGCAAATCCAGAATGGCCCATGTTCACATTACGCCAGTGCTCTGCCCATCAGCATCGTAAGTAAATCACAGCGTCAGGGGACTTGGACAAATGCCCAAACTAAGTTCCTAGTCTACACTTGTCTTTATTTGGTCTTGGCACCCAACAAATACTTTAGGTCTGAACTCACACCAGAGAGAGATCAGTCTTTCTAACTGATTTTGTCAGGCGGAAGTGAGAGGGAAGGAAGACGAGGAAGGGGTTGACAGTAGTCGGTGCTTTCCCTTCGTGCTTTCATTTCCCAAGCTGACACACCGCACCAGCGTGCCCTTGGATGTCTCACTCCTCAGGAGGCAGCATGCATTGGCTGATAGCTTTTGAATAAAGTTACTCTTCTTATTTCCCTCTCCATTTTTCTTTTCTTTTTAAAAGAATTATTTTATTTAACTTTATTTATTATTATTATTATTTACCAGTTTGATCAGACAGAGAGAAAGAGAGAGGGAAAGTGAGAAAGCAAGCCACCAGGTTCAGGACTTGAACCAAGGTTGGCCATGTGGGAGTCCAGCACCTTTAACCACCACGTCACTTGCTGCCTGCCCCGCCCCCCCCCCCATTTTTCTATTTAAACTATGACATGGTCATGGCCCAGCCTCGATGGTACAGTTGATAGCATCTGAGACTGAATTGTTGGAGGCCACATGGCTGACCACCAGTTCAGATACCCCAGCTCCTTATAGCAAGACCTAAAACATGCCAAGCATGTGCACCTGTGTGTGCTCAAGACCCTGAAGAGCTGGAGCACTGGAAAAGGGACCACAGTATGATAAGACCTAGTCGACAATGCCTCTCTCAATCTTTCTCTTTCTTTTTAGGTTTTTGCCATAGGGTGTGTGTGCTCACCAGAGAGAGACAGCGTGAAAGTGAGAAATCACCCCCTTGAGAGATGGCCATGCCACAATCCCCTCTCCTCCATTCTCCTCTCAGGGATTTTTCACATGAACACACATGTGACCTGTGTGATTTTCAAGCCACCAGGTCTGGGACTCGAACCGCTGTTGGCCACATCGGTGTCTAGCACCTTAATCACTATACCACCTCCTGACCCCCTCTTTCTAAAATATGCACACGTGTTCTCTATCATGAATAAAAGAGTAAAAATACAAATAAATAAAAATAAACAATGGCATGGTTAGAAAACTTTGAAGTGCCTTGGCCTCTTCTCTTTTCCCACTCCTAATTCAGTCTAAATCAAGATTCTAATTCCATTTGGAAGGGAAATGGATTTCCTTGGTGGAGAGCCAAGTTCTTAATGAGAGCCTCTGATTATTCAGTCTGTTCACATTTCACGAAGAGATCTGGGGCTGAGCGCAGCTTGGGATGTGGAACACAAAAGGATCAGCCTACACCCCACAGCAGTGTAAATATTAGCTCTCCAGTAGAGGGACTTCAGGCAAGAAACTGCTGGCTTTTCTGGCTCTGCCCAGTTGATGACAGAGAAGAGAGCAGCAAGGAAGGGAAATGAACAAAGCCAGCATGGGATTAGGGTCACCCAGAAATAGGGGTCCTACCTCCCACCCCTTGTCCTGAGTCTGCCCGACCACTTCCCCATGGCTCACAGGGAGAGCTGAGACGGAACAGATGGCTGTTTGAGAGTGTACTCAGATTCCAAGAAAAAAAGGAAAAGTCCCTCAAGTTACCAGAATGGGAGCAAAGGAAGAGACTTGGTGGAGGATAGAAGGGGGCTGAAGGTAAAAGGATTTTCAAAAAAGGCCCAGAGAGGACCAGAGGGCTTCATGCAATTACCAGGAGTGACTTAGTGCTTATCTTAAAAAACCCTTTCCTCTCCAAACTAGTCTGTGTCAGAGCTAGAAGGGACTCAGGTCTAGAGCTTTAGAATTCTTTTGACTGCTTTGAGACTCTGATAAAAAATAAAACTGGGGGCCCAGCCTGGTGGGAAGGGGAATGCAACATGATCAGACCTTGTTGAACATATCTCTCTCTCTCTCTCTCTCTCTCTCTCTCTCTCTCTCTCTCTCTCTCTCTCTCATGCATGCACAGGCTCTCTATCATGAGTAAGGCAAAACAAGAAAATGGGGCGCTCTCCTGAGAACAATGCATTTGAGATTGCTTGCGTGTACATCACACACGTGCACGTGCTCAAGTTCACCTAGAATTTCAGGAGGTCCATGGGTTTCCTAAAGCTCATCTGTAGGATCCCCACAATCTACAGACTCCTAGCCTAAGAACTCAGCTTCTAATCCCATGGTTCTCAACCCAAGGCCATCTTGCCTTCCAGGGCACATTTGGCCATGTCTGGAGACAAGCCTGGTTGTCCCAACCAGGAAGGAAGGAGTACTACTCAGCTAGTAGTAAGAAGCCAGGGGTGCTGCTAACCATCTTGTGATGCACAGGATAGACCCCACAGCAAAGACCCATCAGCCTAAGAGGTCAAGAGTGCGGATGCCAAGAACCCTGCTTCTAGTCCAACACATCATCTTATCTCATCTTACCAGAAAGCTAAATATTCTGCCTATGATCATGTGGGTTATAACAAGATGAGAATTGCTGCTCCTAATAATAAATAATGATAGTTTGGGGGCAGCAGGTGATGTGGTGGTTAAGGTGATGGACTACCACATGGCTGACCATGGTTCAAGTCCCAGACTCGCAGCTTGAAACTCAGGCTAGGCACATGAGGCTCCCTAGAGAATGGAGAAGGAATTGAAGTGTGGCCATCACCCTGAAGGATGATTTCTCACTTTCTCTCTCTCTGTCTCTCTGGCAAGCACACATGCCCTATGGCAAAATCTCTCTAAAAAAAATGGTAATTTATTCACTGTGGACTTATTATGTGCCAGACATGATTCCAAGTACTTTACATGAATGGATTCACTTAATTCTCATGACTCTCCTCTGAGATGGGTGAACTCAGGCAGTCTGGCTCTAGGGTCTGTCCAGTCCGTTAAGCCTCAGAGCACACTGCCAGGATCTTAATAACACTCTCCTTCACAGTAACTTCAAACTTCTGTGGATGGATTTTCCATGACAAGGACAGGGTGTGATGGTGAGCTGGCTGCCCATGCCAGGCCTACATATTTCCTCTCCCTTCTCCCCTGACTTTCTCCTCAGCCCCTCAGAGGCCACCTACTATGAAGGGGTCCAGATTGGGGCTCTCTGTCTAAAATGATCTCTGTCTAAAACAATCCAGCAAGACCAGTCAGAATGCCCTACAAACTGCAGTTGCCAGGTCTTCATACACTTCATAAATTTGTGCAAAATGTTGCATAGAACTGAAGGCAGAAGACGAGACTGGAGAGTGGGATGAGAAAGAGAGAGAAAGAGAGGGAGCAGCAGGGCTGAATCTAGAGAGTCGCAGGGGAGAGGGCAGGGTGGGCAACACTGGGTGGCTGGAACTATGGAAATGGGAGGAGGAGAATGAGGGTGACTTTTAAAAAAATTGTATAGATCATAGAGACAGCAGGGGTCTATAGGTAGCCTGAGGCCCCCGGTATGCAATTGTGGCTTTAGATCATAAACTATGGGTCCCTTTTGACTCACTTTCCTTGCCTGATAAACGGAGTGTGAATATCCCTCTGCTTATTGCACCTGTCTGCTGGGAGGTGGAGGAATGAAATCACATGATCAACAAGGGTTATAACCCATGGCCAAGGCAGTGTCCCTGCTGTGAGCATCGCTGCTGCTATTACAGCCACCAAGCCGGCCACGCATATCCCTTAATTAATCTTTGTTGACACCACCAACTCCACAACCTGGAGTATAATTCAGTTACTTTCATTACCCAGTTACTCATTTAGTTAAAGTGTCTATTTCCCACAGTAGCTAACAGTGCCTGACTCATAAAAAATTATCTAAAAGTATTTGCTGTAGGTGATGTTAGTAATTTATTCACTCATTAATTACACTAGGATTTTTTCTTTGGTACCAATTGTATGCCCTAGGGACCATGGAAAATCCAGCCTTGGCTGCGGCCACGTGAGTAGCCACACGTGACAAATATTTGGACCACTCAGTGCTCAGTGAGAAGAAAACTGTAAACACCAACAAGTTTGGCATCTGAATTTGCTTGCAACTGATGGGTTTCCCAAGATGGGGGACTAGAACCGGGACAATCCAGAGCAAAACCAGGATTGTTGGTCACCCTAGGAGCAGAATAACACAGTGATTGCAGACATAGACTCTGGGGGCAGAGCAAGCCAGCCAAGATCACAGGTATGTTCGGGTAGACCCGGGACAAGAACAACGTGTGTAGCTGGGACCAGCAGATGGCACAATGGTTACATCACTGGATGTAGTCAACCACAGTTCAAGTCCTGGGCCAGGCAGCTTAAAACTCATGCTGGGTACATGTGCGTGCATGATGAAAATCCCAAGAGGAAAACAGAGGAGAAGGACTGTGATGTTGTCATCCTCCCTGGAAGGTGATTTCTCGCTTTCTGTCTCTCCATCTCTCCAGCAAGTGCACATGCCCTATAGCAAAAGTCTCTAAAAAGAAAAAAAGAACAATGTGTAGCGTATTCAAATGATTGTATGACCATCACCTCTATTCAGTTTAGGAAATTTTCATCAACCCAAAGAAACCCCATATCCATCAGCAGCCATTGCTCATTCCCTCTTTCATCTTGCCCCTGCAACCATTGATTTGCTGTCTGTTTTTCTGGATTCAACTACTTTGGACATTACACATAAACACAATCTCACAGTATGTGGCCTCTTGTTTGTGGCTTCTTATCCTAGCATAATGTATCATACATATTGTCACCTATGACAATACTTTTTCCACTCTTTTTTTTTTTTTAGCTAAATAGCATCCCATTAAGTAGATAGACCACATTTTTAAAAATAATTATTTATTTTATTTTATTTAGTCATTCGTTTATTTTGACCAGAGAGAGACACACACAGAGAGAGGGAGAAAGTGAGAAAGCAAGCCACCAGGTCCAGGACTTGAACCATTGTCGGCCATGTGGGAGTCCAGCGCCTTACCCACCACGCCACCTGCTGATCCCTATAGACCACTTTTTGTTTATCCATTTGTCAGCTGATGGGCATTTATTTGATTTGTTTCCACTTTTTACAATTATGAATAATGCTGCTATGAACATTTGTGCACAATTTTTATATGCAAATTATTCTCCCATTTAGTGGTTTGTCTTTTTACTTTTTTGGCAGTGTTCTTTGAATCACAAAAAATTTTAATTTTAAGTCCTATTTACCTATTTTCTTCTCTTCTTGTTTGTGCTTTCAGTGTCATGTGTAAGAAATCACAATTTACTCCAAGATCATGAAGACAGACCCTTATGTTTTCTTCTAAAAGTTTTATAGTTTTTAGCTCTTCCATTTAGTCCTTTGATCCGTTTCAGTTCATTTTTATAGATGGTGTGAGGTAGGAGTCAACTTCATTCTTTCATATCTGATACCCCAGCACCATTTGTTGAAAAGGCAAGACAATTTCCCCATTGAATTGTTTTGTTGCTTGATGGTTTCACTTGTTCTGATAGCCAGAGGGGCCAAAAGAAAGCCAAAAGCCTAGGGGACTTCAGGACTCATTAATAACCATCCTCAAGATGCTAATGCCCCTTTTCTGGAACTGACATATGTGCTGGGCACCTCTGCTACCCCTGAGCACTGCCATCAGGGTCAACTTTGTATGGTCTGCAAATTCGATTTTTTTTTTAACTGTGCCTGAGTGTTAAAGATAGTTGTGCTTTGTTGACTTTGTATTCATAAATCTAGTAGAGAAATTTCAAGTCTTTTTTTTGTACCAGCAGTGAATATTAATTCTCTCAATCACCAGCTATTTTTTTCCCATAAACATTTAAAATGCTACCCAGACTCAGTGGTGCAGATGGTAGGGCACTGATCTTCAGTGCTGGGAGCCACATGGCTGATCAACAGGTTCAGATCCCCAGTTGACCTGAAACACGCTGAGTGTGTGCACAGGTGCCCAAGATCCTGGCAAGCTGGAAGGTTAAAAGAAGAGGATTGTAGCATGATGAGACCCTGTCAAGGGTGACTCTCTCTCTTTTCTTTTTTTTTTTTTTTTTTTTTTGGAGAGGTTTTCACTATAGGGCGCGTGCGCTCGCCAGACAGACAAAGACATAGAGACAGAAAGCGAGAAATCACCCCCCAGGGGGGATGGTCATGCCACAATCCCTTCTCCTCCATTCTCCTCTCGGGATCTTGGGCACGCACGCACATGCGCCCGGCGTGAGTTCTAAGCCACCGGATCCAGGAGGCGAACCGCGGTCAACCACGTGGGAGTCCAGCGACATAGCCATAACACTAACTGCTGGTTCCCACTCTCTCTCTTTTTTGTGCGTGTGCATGTACAAACACTCTTTCTCATAAAAATAAATAAAAACTTTCTTTGTAAATAATACACTAGAAATTTCACCACTTTCCCTGAAAGCAGCTGTTCACAGCTCGATGAGCCTGGAGTGACCTCAGTAGAGTGACTTCTAGGCTGCAAAGAAGAGGGTGATTCAAGAACCAAGCTTCTCCTCTTCACAAACAGCCTGCTCACTCACATGGGCTGCTGGGGAACTGGATTTGCACAGGTGCTCCTGATTTGTGAGTTGTATACTTTGCTAGAGCCACTGGCTTGCACACGGTCAAGTTTTCCTGGATTGCTTTGGGTAACATTCATCACTTAGCCCACTCCAGAATTTTGTCTGCATGTTTACAATGTTACTGATCACACTGAATTGTGCTAAAATGAATAGAATTGATAGCTTAATAGAAGAACAGAATTTATTATGTGCTAGGCATCGTTCTAAGAACATTACTCATTCTATGACTGGGTATCGTAATTTGGTCTGTTTTTTAGATAAGAAAACTGAGTGTTTAGGTAACTTTAGAAAGATCACATAGCTTATAAGGACTCAGACCCCTGGAGTCTGGCCCCAAATCATTTAGGGTGTGTATATCCACGTTGTGAGCGCATGGAAGACACCAGCTACTCTTTGGCTTTCTCAGTGCCCACAGTGACTGTGTGTTGAAAGCTGTTCAAGAACCACAGATGCTTTCAGGAATTAGAGCCTATCACCTTGGAAGTAGACTCAGAAGTCATCTGGCTCAGTTTTCTCACAATATATATAAGGAGAGCAAGACCCGGAAAGGAGAAATGGAAAAGCTGAGACCAGAATCCCAAGCTCCTGACTCACAGTAAAGCATCTTTTTCCATTCCTTATGACTCATTTCATTTAAAAGTGTCTACAATATTAGGACCGTCTAAGAGGAACAGGTCCTGCTCTGGGTCTCAGGAGCATTCAAGGATTTGTCTCTTGCCCATTTGTGATCCATCCACACAGGCCTTGGGCACAGGGAGTAGGTCAAAAGTAAGGGCAAAGGCCGAGGGAAGGGTACGTACGAGAAGCAGCAAAGAAACCACAGCTGCTTGTGTTGCCCCTGGGGTGAGAGGTAGGCTGAGAAATGCCATGTGGGGTTTCCTGGGATATTTCAAAGGGTCTACGGGGACAATGTGACAGAATCCTTGAAATCAGGTTTTTCATGGAGATCCTGACTACAAAGTTTCTGTAAGTTGCAAGGCCAACAGTTTTATTTAATGAAGCTTCCAGTAAAAGAATAGTGAAACTGTAACACTGGATTTGCCACAACTCAAAGAATCCCTACTGCTGGCTGGTGTTTTATCGCCCTTATCTTCAGAGCACACCTGCACAGTTAAGAGAAGACTGTTATTTGCTATATTTTCAGTTAGCAAGAGTAAGGTTAAGGAAGGACAGTGCCTGCTCAAGGCCATAGGGCCAGTTTACAACAGAACTGGTCTTGTCATGCCCTGTTCAAGACACCACTTGCTAGACCCTGTTGCTATTTCCTCATTCTGAATTTCATCTTTAATCAAATTCAGGCCACTAGTTTGAACTTTGAAAATTTGAAGTATGGTATAAAAGGCTTTAAATATCTATGTAGTGAATACGTGGTTCTTAAATGGAGATAAGTGTACTCCCCAGGGGGCATTTGGCAATGTTTGTGGATGCATCTTAGAACAACTGGGAAGGGGGCGCCACTGAGATATAGAGGCCAGGGAAGCAGCTAAACACCCTAAAACACACAGACGAGACCCCACAACAAAGAATTAGGTGATCCCAAATGTCAATAGTGTTGAGTCTCTACATTTTAGAGAAGGGGCCAGTAAGAGATACAGAGGAGGTATTTTGGATACAGCCAAGAAGTAGGTAAATCCTAGCTGTCTTGGGTCCAGGCCAGGAAGACAATTAGAAGCCCCAGCTGTGATTTGCTTCAGTGTTTGTGCAAAGGAGGGATTATTTTCTTCGAGAGCCCTATGTAGTTGACTCTGCCTGTTGGGGAAGCGTGTCAGCCCAGAGCAATCACATTCCTCACTAAGGAAACTAGCCACACCTGGGCGAGTGACTCATCCAAAGTGAAAGTGCCACTAGGCAACACAAAGAGGGCACCGACCTCCTGCACTCTCCCTCCCTCTTCTTTAATGCAGCTCTCCCAAGAAGAGCCAGTGCATCCCTCCGAGGGCACCAGAGCCTGTCCCAACTTGTGCCCTCAGCCTCCCAGTGGAGGGAGAGACATGGCCTAATGTAGTGAGCTCTGGTTGGAAAGTTTGCCAGGAAAGCACGGCCTTCTCCATCCTCCCCTTTTCTAGGTAATGCCTCACACCCTTTGTTTCTGACCTAATTACCTTACTTTTGACCTACTTCCTGAGGCATGAGACATAAAGATGGAAGAGAGGTGTCGGTTTGGTGGGGTAAAAGGTAGGAGAAAAAGTTTGCTACAGACCTCATTTGTTGGGCAAATCTGTAACAAGGAGAATACTTAGCAAATTAATAAATGAGGACCTTGTTATACCTTACAGTCGACTCTACTCTTTTTCTCTTGTGAATAAAGTTCTATGTTTTTTATTTTTGACATTGGTTCCAACATCAATATATAGCAAAATATTTCTATTTTTATAGATATGTTTTATTTAAATTTATTAATTGCCAGAGGGCATGTTTTCAACAAAGGGAGACAGAGAGAGAGAGAGAGAGAGAGAAAAGGAGAAAGCACCCCCCAGAGGGGTGTAGTCATGCCACAATCCCTTCTCCATTTCTCCATCCTGTAGGGATTATGGGCATACATGCCCATGTCCTCATTGTGTTTTTCAAACCACCAGGGCCAGGACTTGCATCACAGTCAGACGTGTGGGATCTGGCTTCCTTTAACCACTAGGTTTTATTTCGTCATCATTTATATTTCAAGGCTGAAGCACAGATCTGATATGATGTCTTATGGAATAACTATGTTTCATACTAGAATCGTGGAGACTAATTGTTCTTCTTGGCTAAGGGCCTCCCCTGAAGGCCTTTATCTAATCATTACTCATCACTCAGCTAGCACCGTTGGAACTCAGGTAGAGACCAGGATGCAGGAGTACATGGATGCTGCTCCTTGGAGCTCACAGACTAGCAAAGGTGACAGACCTGTAAGAAATAAAGGTGGCCGGCACCAGTGAGTGGCATGGAGGTTAAGGCAGCTGGATTCCACATAGCTACTACACAGTTCAAGTCCCAGACCTGATAGAATGAAGGACACACCAGGCATGTGTATGTGCACGCCCAAAATCCCAAAGAGAATGGAGAAGAAGGGATTATGGCATGACCATCCTCTCTGAGGGATAATTTCTTACTTTCTCTCTTTCTCTCCCTCCTTGGTAAGCACATGTGTCCTGTGCCAAGAATAAAAATAATAATAAATAAACAAATAAAAGAAAGGTGGCCTTTTAAAACTGCAGGTGTCCTGGTTTGCCAGTCTGTGGGATGAGGTGGAAAGCATCAGCAAATGATGGTGGAGAGGCGGGCAGAACTAAGGGTTCGGGGCCTTTGGCTCTAAGGAGCTGCAGGGCCACAGCTGGCAAAGGAATCAAGTGATCCAATTTCCTTTTGGACTGCTGGGTGACGAGGCTTCAAGTATAGCCAAGGCTCTGCCACTACTCAGCTGCAAGACCACACTTGCCCGAGGCCTGGTGGTAGCCACAGGACTCCAGGGCTGGCTGCTCCTGGCTTTCCCATCAGGGCAGATTGGAAGGGGGCCTGAGTACTGGTGGGACCAATTTGCAAGTAATTGCGGAGAGAACACCCAGGAACCAGATATCTGGTTGGAAGAGGGGATCTCCCTCCTTCTTGACTAGAGTAAGAGGTAGAAAAGACAGGGGGTGCTGGCCCTGAAGATACATGGAGCGGGAGAGCAGGTATAGCAGAGGGGTCTATTAGGGAGGTACTTAACTCCAGGGTCCCGTGGGAAAAGGAGTGAGGCAGACACTAGGTTTAGGCTGTGGTCAACTTTGTCCCCAGAAACTAGACAGATAGTAGGAGGAAGCCTTAGATTTGGGAGTGTGACTGGCTGGGTTCCATCTGAAGCCCCACCATCCCCCAGCTGTGCCACTTCCCTGGACCTCACATTCCTGGTCTCTAAAATAGGAGTAATGCAGGATGGTTGACCTACCCAAGGGTGATTGAAAGGATTAGAGGATAATGTATGCATGGTATTTACACTGCATTCGGCCTGCTATGAGGCTGATGCCTGTGAATATTAGCTGTGGTTATTTCAGAGGTGCCTAATAAATATTTGTTGAATGAGGCCAGGACTATCTAAACATATTCAAAACTGTAAGAGTAGTTGATACCCAAAAGCACAAATTCTGAATGACTGTATATATATGAGGTACCTAGAGCAGCCAAATTCATAGAGACAGAACGTGGAATGGTGGTTGCCTGAACTGGGGTGAGGAATGGGGAGCATTGTTTGGTGAGTACAGAGCTCCAGCTTGGGAAGATAAAGGCTCTATGGATGGAAGGTGGTGATGGCTGCCCAGTGATGCAAATGTACTCAGCGCCACTGAACTGTACACGTAAAGATGGTTAATAAGATATATTTTACATTGCACATATTTCACCACAGTAAAAATAAATTATAAAATATCAAAAAAAAAAAAGAGTAGGTGAAACAGTATTGGAGAAAAATTGGAATGAGACCATAAGAGAAGAGGATCATTGAGAAACACTCCACCACCCCCAGGATACCAGTAGAACTGCTCAACTCTCTCAAGACATTCCCCTAAAACTTGACACTAGAAGAAGAGGGAAGACAGGCCTGGTGCTGGGGTGACCCTCAGGGATATTTCTTGATCCTTCTCTCTCTCCTTCAGCTCCACTCACCTGCTCACTCCTCTCAGCTCTCCCTCATGCCCACCATTGGCTATTTTCCCCTTCTCAGCTTCCACTCTCCACAGCTTCCAGCCACAGCTCCTCCAAAGAGGAGCCACAGGCTTTCTTGAAAACAAAGAGGCTGATGGTGTGCACAAGGGCCCAGAAGCACTTGGGAACTTCCTGTGTGAGTTGAGTAGTCAGGAGGTCCACTACCCAGGCTGGGTTACCCTTTGCACCCAAGGCCTCTGTACCACAGGACACAGCCAGGGCCTGCAGAAAGGAGAACAGGTAGGTGAGGGTGGTGGGGTTGTGGGGGCAGAACAGCCTTTTATATTTTTCATAAAATTGAAGGGGAAAAAAAGCCCACAGCAGATTATTTCTGTGGCTATGACCCAAGTCTTGGCAACCAATTTGGTCAATCTAGAATATGTGTCCCCAGGTTCCTCACCTCCCTGCCTGTGACCCAGGAAGTCAGGTTCAACCTGAGCCCCACAGCTTGACAACCCCACATGCCTCTCATCAGGACCTGCAGGACAGGTGCTCAGTGCTGCCTCAGACTTGAAGCCTCTAGGTGACCTCACATTCATGTGGCCCCAGGTCATGCTGAGCAGGAGCACAAGAGATTTGTGTTTCCTCTGTGTCTTCCCAGAATGGCCCAGCACCCTCCTTTCCCTCCTGCCTCCTCCAGCCTCCCTCTCATTTCTGCACTGTCCTTCAGAGAACTGCACCACTGCAAAGCTGGCAGCTCCGCTGTTGGGCATAGATAGGATTAGAGAGGAAAGGCAGTGAGCATGTGTCCTGCCCTACCCTTGCCCATGACATAAATAGGACTGGCGTACCTCCAACAACACAGAAGAAAACATCAAAACATGACCCTGCCCGGCATCTTTGCAAACAACCAAAGCCTGCAGCCAGACATGGCAGGGCCCTCCCCGACCTCCTCGCAGCTGGAAGCACAGGCCAAGGTCTCCACACTTGGCCTGGGAAAACCCAGGTAGAGAGTGTTGAGCCATGGACTGTGCTCTGGGAAGAGCGCCAAAGCAGGGTCAGCTGTCCCTATACCACTCATAGTCAGCTCAGGAGCAATGGAGCAGGGAGAGCTGGAGACTGAGGAGAGAAAACTAAAGGTAGCCCCAGGTGTGCTTTCTACGAGCTATGCACTTGACCACTTCAAAATTTATCTGAACCTTATTTTCCAAATGTGCAAAACAAGACCAATAGAAAAGCCACAGTCTTATTGTATTAAAAAAGAAAATAAAGTGCTCCTTGATCTTAGTTATAATTATGCAATGATTATCCAATTGTTTGGCTAATCAACATTAATTTATCAATCCCCTAGTATAGGCCAAGGACACCTTGCCTCATTCTATCTTCTCAACTTTTAAAGGAAGATATTATTTCCATTTTATGGATGAGAAAACAGAAGCGTTGGTTAATCATTGGCTCAAAGTTCTATCACTGATAAGTGACAATACACATGAAGGAGCAGGGACCTCTAAAGCCCATGCCCTTTGTACTACAGACTCTGCCCCAGCTCTCAAGGGCAGAAACTAAACACAAGAGATAGATCCAAATGGATGGAACAACTACAATGTGGGTAAGACTGAAGGTAAGGTGTCTCACATGAATGATCAACTCATTCATGGGGAGTTTAGCCTCCAGGGAGATCAGCAGGAAATTTTAAGCAGGAGGTGAAAGGTGAGGGACAGGTGAGCAGACAATAGAAACCAAGGCCCAGTGGTCAACAGGCCCCGGCCCTGGTAAGGGCTGGAGCAATTCACGAGCAGGGGAAAGAAGGTGGGCTTGTTAGGTATGCTTGTCACAGGGGCCCTGGCAATGCTCTGGGTATGTTCTTTCCTTCTAGAAACTGGGCTATCTTCACCCAGGATATCATGACAATTGGGCGTAGCTTGCCTGTATCTTCTACATCCTTCCTCATCTTCATCTGCCATCTCCTTGCAGGCTCCCTTCTCATCTCAACACCCAAGGCCTCCAGGTTCCCTACTCTTCCATCAGTGCTCAACCCTTGTGAGCACTAGAATCCCTTCAATGAGTTTTGAAAACACAGATGTGGATCCTCTCCTAGAAATTTAGTTTCTTTTGGTCTGGAGGTAGTGAAGAAGGTTGGAAAATCAGCTAAGACATCAAAGGACTTGCCCCAGGTCCACGTGTGAAAGCCTAGACTCCTGGAGCCCGGGAGGCTGCAGACTTCCTAGCCGCGCAATTCAGCGCTCGTCATCAAGCCAGGTTTCAGTGGAGGCGGCTTCAGTGGCCGAGGGGGATTTGTTGACCGTGGTGGTCATGGTGGAGCTCCAGGAGGTCGAGGAGGCTTTGGCGGAGGCCAAGGAGGCTGAGAAGGCTTCAGGGGCCGGGGACGAGGAGGAGGTGGAGGTGGAGGAGGAAGGGGTGGAGGCTTCCGTCTGGTGGCAACTGGGGTCGTGGTCGGGGCAGAAAAAGAGGAAACCAGTCAGGTAAGAATGTAATGGTGGAACCTCATGGGCATAAGGGTGTCTTCATCTGTCGAGGAAAGTAAGATGCACTAGTCACCAAAAACCTGGTCCCTGGTGAGTCAGTTTATGGAGAGAAGAGAGTCTCAATTGCGGAGGGAGATGATAAAATCGAATACCAAGCCTGGAACCCCTTCTGCTCCAAGCTGGCAGCAGCAATCCTGGGCAGCGTGGACCAGATCCACATCAAGCCAGGAGCCAAGGTGCTCTACCTCGGGGCTGCCTCAGGCACCACTGTCTCCACGTCTCTGACATTGTAGGCCCAGATGGTCTGGTCTATGCAGTAGAGTTCTCCCACCCCTCTGGCCGTGACCTCATTAACTTAGCCAAGAAAAGGACCAACATCATTCCTGTGATCAAGGATGCTCGGTACCCGCACAAATACCGCATGCTCATCACAATGGTGGATGTGATCTTTGCTGATGTGGCCCAGCCAGACCAGACCAGAATCATGGCCCTGAATGCCCACACCTTCCTGCGGAATGGAGGACACTGTGATTTCCATTAAGGCCAACTGCATTGACTCCACAGCCTCAGCAGAGGCAGTGTTTGCTTCTGAAGTAAAAAAGATGCAGCAAGAGAACATGAAGCCCCAGGAGCAGTTAGTTGACCCTAGAGCCTATGAGAAAGACCATGCTGTGGTCGTGGGTGTGTACAGGCCACCCCCCAAGGTGAAGAACTGAAGCTCAGTGCTGTCTGGATTGCTAGAGATGTCTGTTGCTACTGTTGTACATGTGTTTTTTCTATTAAAAAATGACTCATCTGAAAAAAAAAAAAAAAAGGACTTGCCCCAGGTTACAAAGCTGCCCAACCAGGAAACCTGTCCTTAGATTAGGCTCCTTAACCTCACACTTAGTTTCTCCTCTGCAAGCATCAAGAACACGATGTGTGACCAGTGCTAAGCATTGTCTCATGTGTGGTCCTTCGATTGTGAACTTCCAGATTGGAGCTCCTTCCTCAATCCATCTTTGACCCTGTGATGACCACCATCATGTCACAGCACATCCCTCAGAAAAGTCTGACTTTTGGACTTTGGACAGAAAAAAGTACAGCTTTGATAACCAGGCTGTGTAGAGCCCAAAATAAGTTTCCAAACTCCTGTTGACCACGAGGCTTGTACATAGACCTAAATTAATACCCTTCTAGTCAGCCATGAAGGCCTTTAGCTTTGGTTTCCATAGCTTGAACAAAACATAAACAATAATAATACCCCAATTTATAAAGCTCATATAAGGTTACTTGAAATAATACCTACGAAGAATAAAGCCTGACAGAGTAGTCAACAGTCATTGCACAAATGCCTATTTAGGATCTACTATGGGTCAAGCATTACATGAGCATGAGGATTAAAGTAGTATTCCTCAGATGCCCAGGCCACACAGGGCTCCCAGTCTAGTGGTGGACCAGGCTAATAGAAAGGCAATTAGTACACAGAAAGCCATGTGTTCTGAGGGACACAAAGGAAACTCACTCAACCCAGCTGGAAAACCACATCCAGGAGGCTTCCTCTGAACAGGCAATGTCTAACTGAGCACTGAAGGATGAATCAGGCCAAAAAAGAAGGTAGGTGGACATTGGGGAGTGTTGAGGGACAACAGGTACAAAGAAATACGAGTAGCTCAGTACAGCCAGAACAGAAAGGGAGTGTGTCAGGGCCACCTGGTGGGTTGCAACACAATGTTCTTCTCTCACAGTTCTGGAGACTGGAAGTCCAAAATCTAGGTGTTGGCAGGGCCATGCTCACTCTGAAGGCTGTAGGGGAGAATGCTTCCTGCCACTTCCTAACTTCTGATGCTCCCAGGAATTGTTTCTGTCTTGTGGCTTACACCTCCATTGCTCCAATCTTTCCATCATCACATGGCCTTCATCTCAGTGTCTCTTTTCTTATTATACCATCAGTCACTAAATGTAAGCCCACCTTAACCTCATCTAGATTTGTAACTATTTTGCAAAGATGCAGTTGCCAAATAAGGTCATATTCTGAGGTTCTGGGTGGATGTGAATTTTGGGGATACACTACTCAACTCAGGGCAAGAGTGAGAGTGAAAAGGGATGACACACATGGACTCTGGACTTTATCCAGGGACAGTGGTGAGAGGTGGAGGTGTTTTAGGCAGGAAAGTTATGTGACAGAATTTGACTTTGAAAGATGCACTGACTGCAGGATGAAGAACAGGGTGTGGGCAGAACCAGAGGAACAACGTAGGGTGATGTTGTAATAGCTCAGATGAGAATGATCTCTGCTACTCCGTATGTATTGAGGAGAGGGAAATTACACCATTTGGGAATGCTTTGAAGTGAGAAGAAAGGAAAGGAGTCATGTTTTATCCCCACACTTCTGACCTGAGCATCAGAAAGAGAACACGGGAGGAAGAGCAAGTGTGGGGACGAGGGAGAGCCAAGTGGAAATGTGGAGAAGACTCTGGACTCCCTGCTTCAGCCTCAGTTCAGGGAAGTCTAGGGTTGGACATTGAGCCCACAGACAGGACCTGAGGAGACAGTGAGGCCCAGGGAGCATGTGCGGCATGCAGGCGGCTCTGAACACTCCCAGGAGCTCTACCATGAAGGGGCAGGCAGTGAGGAGCCCATGGAGGGGACAGGATGGAAGGGAGGCAAGTCCAGCAGAGTGGGCAGCTAGAAGCCACAGAAAGACAGCACCAGCCCCTTTCCTGTCCCCTGTCCTGGCCTCCTGTCCTGTTCCCTTTCACTTGACCTTTACTGAGGTAAGGGAGGAGGGCTTCACAGTGTGCACAGCCCCTATTTATTTACTCAAGGATGTTCTATGCTGTTCTTACCTAATCACAGCCTGGACTGGCCACAAACCTGGTTTCCAACTCCATCCCCTTCCTCCTATAAGCTGCTGTACCAAGATCCCTCCTTACCTGGCACCTTCTATGTCCCATCCCTGGCAGAGCCCCCACTGCCACCTACTTCTCCCATTACTGGCTCTGGCCCCATGAGGTTACAGATCACCCCCTCCTCAAACCTACATCTTGTGGGAGAAGGTGACCAGGGACCCAGGGCCCCCAAGGATAGGCCTCCACAGGAAGGAGACACTATTCACAGGGTCAAGACATAAACACAGACAGACACGGGCCCTGGAAACCTGGAGCGAGGTGAGTGGAAAACCATCCTCCACGCAGGCACGGCTGGTTGTTTATGCATGGCCCTCCACCGCCTGACGTTTGCCAGGCCCAGGCCCAGTGCAGAGGTGGGCGCTGCTCCAGCCCAGACGGGGGAGTGACATGAATGACAGAAACCAGAGCAAAATTAGACTGGTCAGAGGGTGTCTGTGCCAACCAGGTGGGCAACCAGCTAGTTAGTAAGACTCATGACTCGGCTCCGCTGGGCTCCATGCCATAGCCTTGGTGTCTGAGAGCGCTTCTCCGTACTGCATCCTGGATCTCCCCTGGCCCAGGGTCTTGGGGAAGGAAAAGAGGAAAACAAAAATCTCTGGGGAAGAAGCAACAAACTCAGACTTACCAAGCTAAACCCAGACCACCTCCTCAGGATATGTCTGAGGCGTCTTCCACACTTCTCCTAGATGGCCTCGTGGTCCCCACACAGGCATAGAGCTCCCTCCAGGCTGTGTGAACACAAAGATAGAGCCTCTTAGGAGATTCCTGGAGCCATTAGAGGGGCCCACAAGGCGTAGCGCCTCTGGAAATGGTGCCTCACTGGGCTCCTCGGCTGGCCAAGCCTCGCATTGCTTCCACCCAGGAGGAGGAAGACAGTCCACTTATCTTGTTTATAGTAAAGGGTGGGGAGAGTGAGAAGACACCTCTCCATCCTCTAGTCGAGGCATTCTCCCAGCTTTTTGGTGTCTGAACAGGGACACTCTGGTCTCAATCCACCCTCTGCTTTTTCTTTTTTAAGAGAGATTTTTGCTACAGGGTGCATGTGCTCATCAGAGACACAGAGAGAAACAAAGTAAGAAGTCACCCCCTCCGGGGGAGATGGTCACACTACAATCCCTTTTCCTCCATGCTCCTCTTGGGATTTTGGGCACACATGCACATGCACCTGGCTTGAGTTTCAAGCTGCCAGGGCCAGGACTCGAACTGCAGTTCAGCAAGAGTGGGCAGCTGGGAAGCCACAGAAAGACAGCACCAGGCCCCTTTCCTGACACCTGTCCTGGCCTTTTGCCTAGTTCTCTTTCCACTCGACCTTTACCAAGGTGAGCGAAGAGGGCTTCGCAGTGTGCACAGCCCCTATTTATTTACTTAAAGATGTTCTGTGCAGTTCTTACCTGACTAGGTACAAACTCCAACTATGTAGGAGTCCAGCACCACAACCACCATGCCCCTGCTGGTGCCCCATCTGCTTATTTTAAAGTCAGTCAGCGAGTGTTCTGCTTAGTTGGTTCTAAAAAAATAAAATTAAGGCCAGCAGGTGGCATGGCGGTTGAGGTGTTGGACTCCCACATGGCTAACTGCAGTTTGAGTCCCAGACTTGGTAGCTTGCTTTCTCACTTTTCTTCTCTGTCTCTCTCTCTCTGAATTTCTCTGGTGAGTGAGTGCATGTGCCCTATAGCAAATTTTTAAAAATAATAATTAAAATAAATAAATACATATTGTTTAAAAAATAAAATAAAAAATTTAAAGTGTGAAATATTCAAAGTAGACACATTAGCAAACAATCCTTCACTTAACAAAATAATTCATTAGAGAACTTCTTTAAGGAGCCAGATCTCCTAGGACATTTGTTGTATATAGCATCGATGTATTCATAACGGTTATGTATAAACCTAACAAAGTCACTTAAGTTTGGCTATAACTGTGATATTTTTGAGTTCTGACTCTAAAATAGATGTAAGCAGGACTAAGAATAAAATAGCACCATTATAACAATGCACTGTAATGAATGTGGTCTGTCTGTCTCAAATATTTCACTGAACTGTACCACGGCTCGCTGAAGCACCTAAAGCAAAACAGGGGGTAAGAGGGACAGCTGTAGGCTTATAAGGATGGAGGCTCCCTTCCTGTTCTGCCCGTCCCCTCTGCCTCCTCCTTACACCAGTACCATGGAGAAGATTAATCAAGAGAAGATAATTAAAGTCATGCTGAGCTATCTTTTCTTTTCTTTTTTTTTTAGAGAGAGAATTTTGATATAGGGCACATGTGCTCACCAGAGAGACAGAGAGACAGAAAGCGAGAAATCACTCCCCAAGGGAGATGGCCATGCCATGGTCCCTTCTCCTCCAGTCTCCTCTCAGGATTTTCGGCACACATGCACATGTGCCCACAATGAGTTTTAAGCCATTGGATCCAGAGCTTGAACTGAAGTCAAATACGTGGAAGTCCAGCAATGTAACCATTATGCCATTTGCTGGTCTCATGAGATACCATTTCCAACCCAGGAGACTGACAAAAAAGTAAAGGATGCTGATACCATTTTTCTTGTAAATATGCAGGAAAAGGATGTTTTCATATATTGCTATTGAAAAAAATGAATTGGGGCTGGTCTCATGGCCTGGCCATTAAAGGAGCCAGATTCCACATGGTCAACCATGCACTTTGAGTCCCTGATGCTTGAGAAACGTGCCAAGTACATGCACAAGCATACCAAAAATCCTGACAGGATGAAGAATGGAGAAGGGATTGTAACATGACCACATCCCACGGGAAGAACTTTCTCACTCTCCATCCATCTGTCTCTGGTGAGTGCACATTAGGAAGAAAAAGAAAAAGTCAACTAGTCAGCAGAGTCAGAAAGCAATATAGCAATACCTTATAAAAAATACACTTAAAATATGAAACACGGACAAAAATATACACGCACCTGGTACTGGAGAAAAGACAAACATATAGATCAACAGAACAGAATCAAAGGTCCAGAAATAGACCGAAACAAAAAGGTTGGTTAATTTTTTAATTACCAGAGGATACATGCACTTGCCAGAGAGAGGGAGAAACAGAGGTAAAGAGGGAGAAAAAGAACCCTTCAACTTTAATTATAATTGCTAAAAAATGGAAGCAAGCCAAGCGTGTGAACTGAGGTATGGAGCAGTAATCTGTGGTACATGCATAGAGTGAAATGCCACATAGTAAGGAAAAGGAACCAACCGCTGTCATTTGCGGCAACAAGTATAATTCTGGTTATGCTAAGTGACAGAAGTCAGATTCAAAAGGCTCATCTAGGACTTCATCTATATGGCAATCTAGAAAAAGGCAAAACTATAGAAACGAATCAGTGATTCCAGGTCGGGTAGGAGGTGGGGAAGAAGTTGACTACAAAAAAAAGCACGAGGGAAGTTCTGCGATCACGGATCTGTTCTGGATCGTGGTTGAGGGTTGGTTATACACTGCATGCATGTGTACAAACCTGCAGAACACTACATCAAGTGGGTGAATTTTACTCTGCGTAAATGATACCTTTACACATTCCCTTTGATCAGAAACCTAATGTCTGAGACTCCATTCCAGAGGATTAAAAAGCAGCGACACAGAAGCACTGTATTTATGGCACAAAACAGGAAGCAATCTGATGGCATATCAATACTAATCTATTGAATAAATCGTGGCATCATTATTTCAAGTAGCAATATTTGGCTATTTTTTAAATGCATTGTACTCACGCCAATTAGCATGTGAGGATTTTTATACTATATTGTTAAGAAAGGTGAGCACTATTCAGAAAGCATACAGAGAGTCAGCCCAGTGGTGCAGTGGTTAAGCACTGTGTACTGGGAGCCAGAGCCCACAGGGCCAGCTGAGGTCCTAATCTCTGCAACACACCGGGCGCATCTGCATGCAGCCCAAAATACTGGTTGAATGGAGAAATGGGGAGAAAGGATTGGACTGTGATCACGCCCCTTAGGTGCTTTCTCTTTCTCGGTCGTGCACATGTGCCCTCTGGCATTAAAAAAAGAAAGTATAAAGAGAATAATACTATTTTTTAGAAAATAAGCAACCACAAATTAACCTATACATGAGTTTTTATAATTTATGCACATACATAAAATTGTGAAAAGATAGGCTCTAATCTGTTAACACTGATGATGGAAGTTAGCATATGAAAATGTGGAAAGGTGTGTAGCCAAAAGATGACATAGCAGCTATGTTGCTGGACCCACACGGCTGACTGTGGCTAGAGTCCCAGACCTGGTGGCTTGAAACTCTCACCAGGCACATGTGTGTGCATGCCCAAGATCCCGGGAGGAGTATGGAGAAGAAGGGATTGAGGTGTGGCCACCCCCACCTCACCCCCCAGGGTGATTTTTCACTTTCCCTCTCACTGTCTTTTTTTGTCTGTCTCTCTCCCTCTGGTGAGTTCACATGCTCCAAGGCAAAAACCTCTCAAAAAAGGAAAGTTGAAGCAAGTTAGAGGAGGGATGAGAGGAAAAGGAGTGAAGAGGGAATGAAGGGAGGAAGGAACCTTAAGGACAAAGGAGGGAAAAGTGCTAAGAACTAACCTAAAACTGACTAGTTGCAACTACAGACTTTTTCATTGCCGGATCCTCTTCTCTTTGCATCTAGGACTTCTTTTTCTTTTTTCTTTCTTTCTTTTCTTTTCTTTTTTTTTTTTTTAATTTGAGAGATTTTTGCTATGTGGTATGTGCATTCACCAAAGAGACATAGAAAGACAGAGAGACAGAAAGCGAGAAATCACCCCCCCAGGGAGGATAGCCATACTGCAGTCCTTCCTCCTCCTTTCTCCTCTTAGGATTTTGGGCACTCGTGCACACATGCCCGGCATGAGTTTTAAGCCACAGGGTCTGGTACTTGAACCATGGCAGGTCACATGGGAGTCCAGCAATGTAACCATTACACCATCTGCTGGCCCCACATCTGAGACTTCTTACCAATGTCTCAGTTGCACCAGGAAAGGAAGAAAAAGGGAATTTCAAAACTCTCAAGGCTGGCCCAGTTCCCCAGTGGTTAAGGGAACCAGATCCCACATGGACAACTGTGTGGTTTGAGTAGTGGCCCCAGCAACTTAAAAAACATTCTGGGCACAAGTCTGTGTGGACCCCAAATCCCAGAAAAATGGACAAATAGAAGAGAAGGGATTATGACATGACCTTGCCCCTTTGAGGGGTGCTTTCTTCCTCTTCCCTGCTCCCCCGTCCCTCTGTTCTGCACGTGAGTGCACATGTGCTCTGGCAAAATTAGGAGGAGGGAAAAAAAAAGGGCCTCTTTCTAAAAGACCCACAACCTTCCTACCACACAGGGTTTAGGCCTGGTGGCTGAATTCTGCTGTAATCGGATCTCAGCCAGGATGAAGAAGCGAGCTTGTGCCTTTGCTGTGGGCTGCCTTCTCTGACTCCAGGACAAGGCAAACACCCAGTGTGCTGTGAGAGAGGACCACACAGCAGGAAGGACGTGAGGACGAGAAGCACTGAGTAGAGCTGATGTCTTCTTGGGGAAGCATCTAGCACCACCAAGGCCAAAGACCAGTTTTCTGAGACGCTGGCACAGAGCCAGTCTTCCTCCAATGAACTGTAATAAGCAGAAGAATCAGTCAACAAGCCCTAATGCTCACCTGCTGCACATTTAGCTCTGCACAAGTTGCTAAGGAGGAACTATGAGGAAATTTGTACATACACACACATAATGGACCTCCCAGAACTCACAATTTCATTAGAGAGAAGTACTTTTTACTTGTCTCTCTAATGCCCGTAAAAAGTAAAAAACACTCTAAGAAAGCTTATATAATATAAATGAGGCCTGAAAAAAAGAACTGGGCAAAGTAACTTTTTGAAATATGTGTCCATGCCCCTCTTTTTCCTCTTCGCCTCACCCAGCTCCCACAAGTGAAGAGGCTACAGTTTCCTTCCCTGGAATAATTTTTTGGTGAGGCTTCTAAGCTTTCCAAGGTCAAAGCTCAATTGGGTAGAATAAGATTAGAGGAGAAAGACTTTTCTAAACTAAAATTGGGGTTTGTAGAGTGACCCACAGGTCCCCAGATCAACAGGGACTTGCAACCCACTCCTTGAAAGTGTCCCATACTAAGGGGCCCTTAGAGGTTGCATGAGACACCATGGAGGCTGGACCTTGGGCATTGGCTTGGCATACAAGTTCATGGCCCGAAAGTTACCAACGAGATGCAGAGCAGAGCTATCAGGACCACATTTGCTGGGCAGAGGCCAACTACACCATGACCAGTATGGACCAGGCACTATGGCAAAGGGGCTTGAAGCCTTTGTGCAATCTAGCGGGGGGTTGGGGAGTGGCCAAAAAAGGCTTGTGTTGATTTTTCTAGAGAGCTCAGTAGGATGGGAATGCAAAGTCAACACTGAGCTGTTCTGTACAAAATAAAGAACCATGGCATTGTCTGTAAGGCACTGGCACTTCCCAAGCTGGGAAACTGAAGTCTTCACAATTTGATCTGGCCTTGGGAGCACTAGGTAGGAGTTATGGAGACAAAGGAAGAGTAGAACAGAATGAGCAAAGATGTGATAGCCATGCAAGCAGGGAGCAGATGGCAGGGATGATGAAAAAAATAGGCTTGGCAGGAGCATATGGTCCAAATGAGGGAGCAGAAAGAAACCCACTTTCTGTTTTGAAAGTATTGTATGATAGAGAGTGCATGTGCATAGGAGAAAGAGAGAGAGAGAGAGAGAAGCAACCCCAGCAAGGTCTTGTCATGCTGCGATCCCCTTCCCCCCAGCCCTCCAGCTCCTCAGTAACCCACGTACCCACCATGTTTTCAGGCTGCCCCAGGGCTCCAAACCTGTAGTTGGCCACATGGCTTCCAGCCTTTCAGGGCTCTGCCTTATCACTGAACTACAGCAACTTAGAAACGCACTTTCTCAAAAGTGTAAAAAGAAATGAGTTGCATACTCTATGTCTTCTGCCAGCTCCTAAGTCGATTATTGGGTTGTCAGAAAAGTCATGACGTATTTTTCTATGCAAAACAACCAGTAAACGGTAATAGATGTACATGGGGAAACATGCACACCTAAGACAGAGTGCCACATTAATGGTAGAGATGACCAACGTGTGTGTGTTTACTCAACCATGTCTCATCAAACTCCTTCGTACTATGCTAAGCACAGGGGATACAGAGGGGAATAGTCTGAAGTGCCGCCCTGGAGAAATGCAGAGAAGTCACTTCCCCTTGAGGAAAGAATCCCAGAACCAGACCTACAAGGGCTGGTAAGGATTGGTGGATATCTAGAAATGGCTGATACTGTTCCCCATGCCTTCAGGACATCTCCTGATGACACATGGGGTCTGTGGAGAATCCTGGGTGCATTGTGGATGGGATGGGCAGAGAATTGGCTAGTCTGAGCAGAAGAACTGAGTGAGAGCAGAGGCGCATGAGGCTGGAAATGTTGGAAGCAAAAGATAGGTACCCTGGATGGCACCTAAAGACCTTTGGGCTTTAGGCTGTGAGTCCTGGACCTACTGAGGATTTCTGATCTGCACAGAAGTTCCAAGCATGTACCCCAAAGGGAGTGGGTGCGGCTGAAGCCCAGCTAACTGGTGACCATCTGAGTACTGCTCTCCCAAAGCTCCTACCTGCTGTGGCACTGACTAGAGCCTAAGGTCCTGTGAGGCCTGGAGGGACCCACATGTTATTCTTTTTTTTTTTTTGGAGAGATTTTTGCTATAGGGCGTGTGTGCTCACCAGAAAGACAGAGACAGAGAGATAGAAAGCGAGAAATCACCCCCCCCCCCAGGGGGTATGGCCACACCGCAATCCCTTCTCCTCCATTCTCCTCTCGGGATCTTGGGAACACATGCAAACGCACCCGGTGTGAATTTAAGCCACTGGTTCCGGGACTCGAACCACAGTTGACTACATGGGAGTCCAGCGACATAGCCATTACACTAACTGCTGATCCCCCACATGTTGTTCCTGAACAGATTATTTCAGCCTTTCTTATTCCTTTCAGTCATATGAGAAAAGATAAGAGGGTCCCCACCACAACAACTTCTACTCTCCATTGCCACCCAAAAAGGGGAGGATGATAAACCCCTGAAGCCCACAGCAAAATCCAAGTACACTCCCTGAGTCCCAGGGGTGCTCACACACAATCTGCCCAGCCAGGTCTGGATAACCATCAGATTAGCTGCAGGATGCACAGAGTGTATTTTCAGTGGCCTCAGGGCCATGCATGCTTGTGTGTGTGTGTGTGTGTGTGTGTGTGTGTGTGTGTGTGTTTGTACCTACAGGACTCCTGGGCACAGAGTGTCGGTTCACCCGGTTCTGATATCCCAGCCCAGCAAGCAGCCAAAGGATTGCAAAGGACTTCCCTTTGAAGATACCAGCAAACCCAAGACTTTCTCCTGTGAGAAGATCATTGTCCCCATGAGCCCTGACATCATGAACAAATTACACCATATGCACCCTCTTCTCACAGAAAGTCCTGTACAGCTAAAATTAACATCAAAAACAGGCTAACCTTGGGACCAGCAGTTAGCGTAATGGCTATGTCGCTGGACTCCCATGTAGTCGACCGCGGTTCGAGTCCCGGACCTGGCGGCTTAAACTCAAAGATCCCAAGAGGAGAATGGAGGAGAAGGGATTGCGGCGTGGCCATCCCCCCTGGGGGGTGATTTCCTGCTTTCTATCTCTCTGTCTCTCTCTGTCTGTCTGGCGAGCGCACGCGCCCTATAGCAAAAACCTCTCCAAAAAAAAAAAAAAAAAAACAGGCTAACCTTAAGTTAAACAGCCTTTTCACCAGCCCGGAGGTATTGACAAAATGTAGGTTGATTTAATGGTAAAGGAGCCACAGAAAGACCAACTCAAAGGAGTTTCGTTATATAGTCCGTGAGGAGAAGCTTTGCTATCTCTTTACCTGGGGATGGTGGTAATGGTGGTAGAGTGGTGGCATTGATAAGAAGGGACAGAAGTTGTGAATTTATTAATCAAAATTTATAGGCCTTTAGCAATCCGGCATTAATATTTTCCAAAGCAGAGAGCTGGACGGTGGTACGGCAATAAAATATGACACTTTTAAAGGTTGACCCACATAGGAAGGTTCTGGTTTCATCTCCAGAGACATCCCTGAGTACACCAGGCATGCATGTGCCCATGATCCAGGGCTGGCAAGTTTCCAAAGCACCCCAGAAAAGTCAAGATTGAGAACCAAGAGCCCCAGGGAGAGAGTCTCCAAGAGGAACTTGCTTCAAATTGAATCACACGTCTGGAATCAATCAACCAACAACTTCAGTAGAATCCACCCTCTAGATCCCACTTGTAACCCATATTCTTGCTTCCTTCTATCAGCCACATTCCATATTATTTCACCCTCATATTCCAGTTTAACCTCTTTAAGTAACCTGCTATCCATTTTTGTTTTGTTTTCCTTTATTCATGGTAGAGTACATGCTTACACATATAGGAGACATGAGCTCTTCCAACAGATCTGGTCATGTCACTTCCTCCAGTCCTCTGGCCTGTCTCATGTTGGGCCCTCAAGCATGTGCCAGGTAATGCCTCAGCTGACCAGATGGAGGATTTGAACCACAGTGGCCATGTAGGATAAGCCTTCTCTAGCACAGAGCTTTGCCCTGTGCCACAGAGCCAATCTCATTTGACTACTGTTCCCTTAGTTCATTCTTCCAACTTTAGTTATTTTTATTTTTTACTATTATTTATGCATTCAATTGTTATACATTATTTAGATTATAAAGAGATTTTACCCAACATGATATACGCCACACAGCAGGTGATTTGAGAATACTATAAACAACATCATCAACAGGCAACAAACCATATCTGTGTCCCACAAATGTCTTCTCCAGTTTTTCTCAAAATTTCTTCCCTACATTCTTCCCCTCTCCCACTCTCCTTCCACTTTGTCCCCAGCATCCATAACAATTTTCAATGCTTTTATGTCCTCTAGTCTTTCAGTCTCTACCATAGAGTGTAGACAGTCAATATATGTTAAGTGGAGACATACAGTGTTTCATAGCCTGATTTGCTTCACTTAGCAATAAATCTTCCATATTCATCCACTTTCTACCAAATGCCAGGGTCTTGTTGTTTTTACAGCTGATTAATATTCCATGGACTATATGTGCCACACTTTTTTAATCCATTCAACTGTTTGTGGACATTTGGGTTGGTTCTGTGTCTTAGCAATTGTGAATAATGCCACAATAAATATAGTTGTGCAAGTGCTTTTCTGACTTAGCATTCTCCTCTCCTTTAGGTAGATACCCAGAAGTAGAATTGCTGGATCATATGGTAGTTCTACTTGAAATACTTTGAGGTATCTCCATATTGTTCTCCACAGTGGCCGGACCAATTTACGTTCCCACCGACAATGTGGGAGAGTTCCTCTTTCATCACATCCCTGCCAGAACTTATCTTTTTTTTTTTTTTTTTTTTTTTTTTTTAATCTTCGCCATTCTGACTAGGGTTAGGTGGTATTTCACTGTGGTTTTGATCTGCATCTCCCTTATGATGAGGGATGTTGAGCATTTTTTCATATGCTTTTTGGCTGTTCATTTGTCTTCCTTAGAGAGCTGTTTATTTAGCTTATTTCCCATCTTTTAATTGGGTTAATAATTTTCTTCTGGGTAAGCCACTTGAGTTCCCTGTGTATTCTGGTTATCAGTCCCTTATCTGAGGAATAGTTAATAAAAATTTTCTCCGATTCCAAGAGTTGTCAATTCACACTAATTACTGTGCCGTTTGCTGAGCAGAAACTTCTTAATCTGATGTAATCCGACCTGTCTATTTTGGGGATTATTGGTTGTGCTTTGAGGGTCTTGCTTAAGAAGTCTTTGCCCACCCCAATGTCTGCCAGAGTTTCCCTGGTGTTTTCCATCAGTAGTTTTATAGTTCATGATCTTAGGTTTAGATATTTGATTTATTTTAAGTTGATTTTTGTTAATGGTGACAGATAGGGGTTCAGATTCATCTTTGTGAAGGTGGATACTCAGTTTTTCCAATACCATTTGCTAAAGAATTTTCCTTTTCCCGCTGGATTGACTGGTACTCTTTGTCAAAGATCAGTTGGCTGTATGTTTGGGGTGGGGGTGATTATTTCTGTTATCTCTACTCTGTTTCATTGATCTTCATGTCTGTTTTTGTGCCAATACCATGCTGGTTATTTTTCAGAGAGGTTTTTGCTATAGGGCACATGCACTCACCAGAAAAACAGAAAGAGACAGAGAGACAGAAAGCGAGAAATCACCCCCCAGGGAAGATGGCCACACTGCAATCCCTTCTCCTCCATTCTCCTCTCGGGATCTTGGGCACACATGCACACACGCCTGGCGTGAGTTTAAGCCACCAGGTCCAGGACTCAAACCATGGTCAACTACATGGGAATCCAGCAACGTAGTCATTATGCCATCTGCTGGTCCCTCATGCCGTTTTGATTATCACAGCTTTCTAATATATTTTGGGGTCAGGAAGTGAGATGCCACCCACTCCACTCTTCTTGCACAGGGTGGCTTTGTCAATACAGGGTCTTTTATGATTCCAAATTCTATGACTGTCTTTTCTAGATCTGTGAAGAAAGTCTCTTGTAATTTTATAGGGATTGCATTAAATACATAGATTAATTTGGGTAGGATTGCCATTTTGATTATATTAATTCTCCCAATCCAGGAACATGAGATATCCTTCCACTTTTTCGTGTTATTTTCTATTTTTTTTTAAAGATTTTCATAGTTATCCTTATAGTAGTCCGTGACTTCCTTCATTAGTTTTATTCAGTTATAAAAAACCACATGATTACCACATTCTAGGTCCTACCACCTGTCACCCTACACTCTTCAGATCCTCTCCCAGACTGAAAGCAGTAAGAAGAGTTTTTGGTTTGGTTTGGTTTGGTTTTCCCCTAAACAGACACCAGATATAAGCAAAAATCATAGCACATTCCATGTGTGACTGTCAGGTGCCAGGGTCAACACAGGCTGAACTGCAGGCAGAAGGTAGCCCTGCCAGGGAGCCTGACACTTGGAGTCTTTAAATGCAAATGTCCCCTGTGGCAGCCAGGCCTATTCTGCAGGGGTGGCAGCCGCTTTAGGAGGAAAGATGAGATTTAAATTGGCAGTAAAGCACTGTTCCAGATTGGACTTTGACCTTGTTCAGAATTCCACTGGCCCGTGTTCCCTGACCCACCGCCCCCTCTTTTGCCCAATTGTTCCCTGGAATAGCTGTTGCTATCTGCGGTGGTCAGGCAGGCTGTCACCAGCTGCTGTCTCTCTGGCTGCCTTCCACCTGGCTGGCTCCAAATGCCTTGGAAATCAAACAGCTTCGCCTTTCCAGCTTCTCTTCCTACCTCTGTTCCTGGAGCAAGACAACAGTGGTTTGGAAGGAGACTTGGGCCAACCAGGCCTGCGTATAGGGCATGGGAAGCAGTGGGTGAGATCCAGCACGTCACTCTTAGAGCATTCTTGGTTACCAGAGTGATTCCTAGACAAGGCCTGGAATGGCCAGTGTGGACCACAGGCCTGCTGCGTCTGGGGCAGCAGTGCAGAGCCAATATTTATTTGCCCTGGCTCCCTCCACAGCCCAGAACACCCTCCGCTCACTGCAAAACACCAAGATTTTACCCATTTCTTATATCTGTAAGGCCTTCTGCATTGTCCTCCACATGTCTAAGTTCTGTCCTTTCCAAGGCTGGGAAGCCAGCACCTTCACATAGAGCACCCCATCCTCCTATGACCCCACCATTCTTACTGCCTTACTTCCCCAAGTTGTGATTCAAATCAATAAAATCTAGGGCATTCAGTCACATCCTGACCTACCTTGTCTCGTTGCTTCAAGTCTCATCTCCGTCACAAAATAGTAGGCTCCCAGGGACTGTGCTTCACCTAGATAGGCACTTAGAAGGGCTATTAGGAGAGAATGAGTGAAAGCACAAATGAATGAGTAAATGGATTGCTTTAGGGATAGGAACATTTCCTTTACGTTACCAGAAGTTCTTCCCACCATTCTATGTACGGGCTTTCCTGAAGGCCAATCCTGTGGTGGAAATCGCCTCCCATGCCACCCAGGAGCACTGGAAAGCAGGAAATGTCTTGCTAGTAGTTGGTTAGCCAGGACAGCTAGACTTTCACCAGTGTGTGGGACACTAGTGAGACATGTCTCTCGACCTCTATGATCCAATTGGGATGATGGGATGTCACCCCATGAGCCTTTGGTTTTCTGTCGATGTGCAAAGTCATCGCCATAGTGTTTGGAAAAACAATGGAAGAGTGAGTTGTTGGATTTTCTCACATACAGAGCAAAAGGCTATAAGAGGGACCTAAGCTGGCACTTGAAGGACCAGAAAATAAAGCTACAGAGTAAAAGCAGGAAGTCTAGGGGTCAGAGAGAGGCGAGAGAGATAGCTCCCTCCTATCTCTTCTGCAGCCAGAGCTGCCTATGTCTGCTTCCCCCTACTAGGTCAGCAAGAGTCAAAGGATGGGGCCAGGACCGGGAACAAGCTTGGGGCTAGGGTGGAGGATGGGTGGTAAACACAAGGGTTTAATCTGAGAAGCCAGTCTTAGGACTGGACTCATCAGAAATGCAGGGTAGCCTCTGCATGTTGATCCCAAATGGGAAACAAACAAGAAAGAGGCCCAAAAAGGTAACAGGATAGAAGAGCAGCTAGACAAGAAGGAACTTGTAGTGTAAGCTGTTACATTTTCTCACATAGGAAGCAAGGGGTAGGGGTAGAAGGCTGTTGAGGTAGGAGGCTCTCTCCAGGAGTTCCCCTTAAACCTAGGAAGCCAGTCAGGAGCTAGGACCCAGGAGCCAGGCAGGGAGCAGCTTACACAACCCCTTGCTTGGAAAGGCCCCTTTGTGTTACCACACACCTCTGTTTCCCCATGGTAAGGGCGGTAAATGCTTCAGACAACAAAAAACCTGAGCTCATCTTCTGGGTAAAGCCAAAAGGGATTGGAGAAGGGAATACCAAGGAAAGAAGTTAGGGTCTGGCCCACAGGCCAGCAGGCTGAGCAGAGTTAAAAACCCAGGTGGGATTTCCCAACAGTAACTTCCCACAGGGGCCAGCCCAGGAATTCTGTGGGCCCTTCCACCTGGCTCAGAGCCTTTGCCAACCTTTACAAACAGCCTGTCCTCAATGACACCGAGCAGAGTTTACAGATTCTGTTCCTTTCATTATCTATGTGTTTCCCTGGGAGAAGCTGGACTGGAAGAAGACAGTTACCTTGAGCTCGCCCTTGCTGATGTGCTTAACAGCCAATTCTGTCAGTCTTTCCAGGGAATTTCTGCACAACCCATGGTATGGCCACCTACTGACGTTGGAGCTGCCTGTCCATGGAGGAGGTATCCAGGCCAGAGATACCTCTTCTTCTTTACAAAAGAAAAAAGAATTTTTTAAAGTTTATTTCTTCCATAACCAAAAGAGACACAGAGAGAGGGTAAGAAAGAGAGAGACGGCACTCCCAGCCTACAGCCTGCCCCAGATCATGGAAAGCGTGCACCTGCTACACTCAGGGCCATCTCTAGGCTTGAACTAGGAATGCTCCCATGAGGAACTTCCTCACGGAGTGTCTCACTTTACCACTGCACCACCATCTGCCCCCCTCCTCCTCTTGAATGTCCCCCAGGGGTAGGGAATGGCTCTGCTCCCTGTGCCCACTCCTTCATCTGGGAGAGTAGGGTGGGTAGAAAAAGGAACAGAGTAAGAAAGCGGGGGCACGCATGCGGATGAGCTCCCCCCCCCTCCCCCCCGCAGAGCTAACACAGGGAGGAACTGTGTGAGAATCTGCTCATTATGGGAGGGAGGGTGTGAGAACCACACATTCTTGAGTATGCGTGCACTCACATGTGCACATGAACATGTACGGTGTTGAGTCTAATAAACCACAGTCAGAGAGGAAATGCAAAGGCGACCAATCCGGCAGCTGATGTAGCCGTCGCCAGTTGCTCCATACTGGCTACCGCTGTGGTTGCCATACCTGGTGTGCTGCAGAATCACATGGCGAGCCCAGTAAATGTGCAGATTTTCTCTCAGGTCCCTCTGCAGTATCACAAAGTCAGAACAACATAGGGTGGGGAAAGTTGGGTCTGTGTGTTTCATAAGCTCCCCTGAGATTCTGACGCTGTGTTCTCCCACCTTGTGATTTAAATTGCTGACAAATCAGTGATGCCTTTGTTCAAGGCCACAGACAGGTTACTAAGAATAGACTCAAGGACAAGAACATGAGCGAGGCCTACACTAGAGGATGGTTTGGTGGCCAGGAAGGGAAAGAACTTCTCATAGGTTCTGTTTTCCTTCCTTCCTTCCTTCCTTCCTTCCTTCCTTCCTTCCTTCCTTCCTTCCTTCCTTCCTTCCTTCCTTCCTTCCTTCCTCCCTTCCTCCCTTCCTCCCATCCTTTCTTTCCTTCTTTCCTTCCTTCCTTCCTTCTTTCCTTCCTTCCTTCCTCCCTTCCTTTCCTCCCATCCTTTCTTTCCTTCTTTCTTATAAGTAAGAGGGAACTTTATCTTTGGGAAGGGGCTATTCCAAATAGAGCCAAATGTAGAAGTTTTCTTAAGAGTGACAGACATGGAGTCCCTGGTGCCACTGTCTCCCAGGACCAGTAGCCAACTGTGGGCATGCATCCGATATGGTCCATGAGACGGCAGCATATTTAACTCAAAAGAGACTAGCCCCAAGCTCCAGGAAGACACAGTCCTCTCACAGCCCAGACCAAAGGGATTACGCCCATAGACTACCAACTCATGATGGCAAAAATGTGGGGGTCTAGCTGGCCATGGCACAGTGATAATATGCTGCTCAAGAGAAGCCAGATCCCACGTGGTGACCTCTGTTCAATTCTCCAGCTTAGGCCTCCTGAAGGCAGTGCCAGGACCCAAGAGCCAATCGGGTGGGGAACTGTAGGAAAAGGACCTTGGTGTGACCAAACTCTGTGGTGAGTACTCCTCTCTCTCTCTCTGTGCACATGCCTCTCTCTCTCTCTCTCTCTCTCTCTCTCTCATATGTGCATGTGTGCATGCACTATATCATAAATATAAGAGAAAAGTTTTTTGTTTTTTTTGTTTTGTTTTTTGTTTGTTTGTTTGTTTTGTTTGTTTTAATGTGGAGTTCTGTAGAAACACATGACCATGGTGTCGCTCTGCCGGTGCCCCAGGCTGGTGCAGGCACCCACCACTTATCAGGGACTTCTAGAACTCTCCCATGATGCCTTGACTCCCCCATCAGACATATTGGAACCTTGCTAATAATGGTCATCACAGCCCTCCATGTGTCGTAGCCACGTAGCTGTATTTAATATTCATTCCTATAGTTTCTTGAAAGCAAGTGTAAGAAGAACACAGAGAACTCTGTTTTTTATCTTTGTGTTCTTGTTTGAAATTGCTTTCTATGTGAAACTGCTCTTTTTTGGCTAAATTCTGCCTACTCTTGCAAGTGTTTTGGCTGAGCCCCCACTCAGAGATGGTCCCCAGTAGGGGGACCATCACCTGTCCTTGGGCACCAGGTTGCTGCACATGCGTGTTTTAACAAGATAATAGCCACGGATTTATAACCACCCTGTCCCATTCCCAGCAGAAATATCAGCAGGCAGAATTCCAGATCTTCAGCCTTCCCGACTCAGCTGCCTCCCTACCAAAAGAAGATTTCTAACAGTTTGTTTGGTTCCAGGTCCACAGCTTCCATTGTCAGAGCAGGATTCCCTGGCCTGCCCCCTTTGTTAATTCAACAACAGGGAGTGCTACAATGAGATGGGCCACATTCCAATCACGTCATCACTGGGGAAACAACAAAATGCCTGAGTGGCTACGAAGGCTGTAACTGTCGCAGAGATAAAGGCCAGTGTCCGATCATCCTCCAGCAATGGCCTTCTGGAGCAGCTCTGAGCACAGACCAGGAATGCTTGATTTGTTCACTAAGCCCAAACCAGGAAAGCACAGCCAGCTTTGAAGCCCCAGTTGGCTCTAGTGTGGGGCGGGATGAACAAGAGACGCCAGGCACCTGCCGGGTGGAGACCCATAACTGAGCTGAGGCTACCCCAGACGGGCATGCACCTCGCATATCCTGCAGGCCTGGGTGGTGGATGGAGCAACTGTCTGAAGGAGGGCGGATCCAGCTGGTTTATTGGGACAGCATGTGGAAGTTCCTAAGACTCCCTGACATTTTTGTCTCATTCCATCCTCACGACAAGCTAGGACAAATAGTACCGTCCCCATTTTATAGATAAGAAAATTGAGAGATGGTTTGTGGAAGCATCCAGAATCTTAAGTGGCAGAACTACCAGGTCTTCCGAGTCCTGAAAGTGCACTATTTACTAGAGTGTAGTATTTGCCTCAATTATACATTTTAAAGGGACTTTCATTTCTTCACCTCCTCCGAACCTATTTGGCAACAGTACTTCAGAAAAGGTCTCCTCGACTTCAAGATGTAAGACCCACTCCCCAGAACAAGCTCTGACCAAGTCACAGAACATGCTCATCCCACCTGATCTGAACCAGCTGGTGAACAACACTGCCCTCGGGTGATTTGGACTCTTTGGGCTGGTGAGTGGAGGTGGTCTGGGAACACTTCCCAGTCCAGAAGTAGAGAATCCCAGGACACCGAGTCCCACTGTTCGAACAGCCATTCTGAACTTCTTTCAGGGTCAGGTTGAAATAGCAAATTCCAATAACTATAACTTCAGAAATGGGAAAACCACTTTGATTTTATAGTGTGTGGTTAATTTAGTCAACCCACAAATATTTTAGCCCAGTCCAATGGTAAGCACAAAAAGAAATGCAAATGCTTAACAAGTGTGGATCTTTGCCAGAGCCTGGTCATGAGTCCTCTTTTCTTGCTTTCCTACCTGAAACTTCCAAGAGAAGAAAGAATAAAGTTCTATCAGAATCATGGCACCTCGGGCAGATTTCTTTAATGCTTTCATTGTAGAACAGGGAGAAAGGTGCAAGATGGATACCCAGGAAGGATACCCAGGAGGCTGACTTTCCCCCTACCATTCTTCTCAGGCCCTGGACTACGGCGCGAGGTTGGTTACAGCACTGGGTAGAACTAGAGAGTTCTCAGTGCAGATCTTTGGCCTATGGGTTGCTTTTAGGGCAGGTCTGAACTGGAATGGCCAAATTGCCACTTCCATTGGCCCACATAAGTGGCTTTACATGAACTTATAATCACCTACACCCCGTGAACATCTGTGGTCATCCTGACTCCTCAATGGGATTGAAAGTGACCTGAGGGTAGAGAGGGAGGCATCTGGGCGTTCAGAGCCATAACTTCCCATTTCTCAGCCCTTCACCTTCCATAGATGTGGAAAGCAGCCAATCTGAGAAAACGTGGTGACCTGTAGACACATGCAGAAGCGCACTTCCGTCGGCTACAAAAACGCTGTCTGCCTGTTGTCGGTTATCTTCCTGTATACTGCAGGGCAGCGTGAGGCTAAAGGAAGCCACATGTGTTTATCAGATTTTGCCCCAAAAAAGATCAGAGAAATTACATGGCACCAGTCGTTTTCACATCATCAGATGATCTACATCCTAAAACAACTAGCTCTGCATTCTATTTCCTCTCCCCCATTTTCCGCTCTTGAAAAGAATAAACTTGAGGCTGGTTCTGATCACAACTTCTCCATCAGAGAAGTTGGGTCCACCAGATCCTTGCTTTTCCATACTTGTATGTCTTTGTGTGTTTTTTGTTGCATTTATTTCTAATCCACAGCCTTCCCCACTCAGAAAAGCATGTTCAGCCGAGCAGGTCCCAGCACATAGAATCCCTTTTTCCTTCTTAATTGCTGATCATCTTTCCAGGCATTTCCTATCAAAACCCAATCTCAGGAAAGAATCTCAGCCCGGGACCAGCAGTGAGTGTATTGGCTATGTCGCTGGACTCCCATGTAATCAACTGCCGTTCAAGTCCCAGATCTGATGGCTTAACACTCACACTGGGCGTGTGTGCATGTGTACCCAAGATCCTGAGAGGAGAATGAAGGAGAAGGGACTGTGGCATGGCTATCCCCCAGGGGGGTGATTTCTCACTTTTTGTCTCTCTGTCTCTCTCTGTCTTTTTGGTGAGAACATGCGCCCTATAGCAAAAACCTCTTCGGAAAAAAAAAAAAAAAAAAAAAAAAAAAGAATCTCAGCCCAGCCTGGTGGCTCAGTCAGTATCAATCTGAACTGCAGCACTGCGAATCACATGACTGACCTCAGGTGCAGGTCTCCGGGTCAGCCTGAAAACATGCTGGGTCCTTGTTTGTGCCCCCAAGATCCTGATGAGCTGGAGAGCTGGGGAAAGAGGCCACTTTACCCAGCGTGATGAGACCCTGGTGTTTTCTCTCCCTTTCTCTCTCTCTTTCTCTCTAGTACATGTGCATGTTCTTTGAAAAAAAATTAATTTAAAGGAAAAGAAGAAAAGAAAGGCTCAGAAGGCAGAGTCAGCATTCACTGGAACTGGAATGACACCTTGATGTTCCAGGTGAGGAGACCGGGATTACTGCAGCGCTTGAAGTTTGCTTCCTGCCGTTGTAACTCACACTCGGGAAAACTAGGAATACTCCAGGCGTCAGTGGGGGAGAGAGATTATTTGTGAATAGTCAGCACCCATATATGAAATCAATACCGGTCACTTCTGCTTCCCTTTTAAGACTCTTCATGACCCATTAGGGACAGGACTTAGCACACTCTTGTCAGCCATGACATCAGCTCCAGCAGCAAGCGAGTGAGTTGCTTTGAATGTCCATACCTGACATGGACACTCTTAGGCTTGCACTTGAATATTTATCCACAAGGCATCGACTTGGGCTGATGATCAGAGCAAGCCCAGAGCCTTTCATTCTTGCACCATTTTTCTTTGTTATGCTAGAATCACTCTATGCTTTGCAGCCCTAACCCCAGGACTGTCACAGTTCACTCCACTTAGGTCTCCCCAGGGGCAGTGTCCGGCAGCAAGAGCCTTTATCCAAACTCTTGCTCATAAACTGGATTAAGACACATTGTTTTGAACACCTATTTTGTACCAGGCACAGGTGCAGAGAAGCCAAAGGACAAAGAATAGTCTCCCCATGGTCTAATGGAGGAAAACATGTATGCTATCAACAACTCTAGTTACCACATGAGAACTTTGCTAAAGCTCTTCACAGGTCTGACAGCTAAGAACAGGCACCAACCCAGAGTGGGGTCACAGGGATGCGGAGGGAAGGTTGAGGAGGTAGATGTCTGCCTACTGAACGTTGTAGTAAAATGTGGACAGTGAAAGGACAAGGGTGAGCATACAAACCCTGCCTTAAATGAGCTCTCCTATACTTGCTCCCCTTTTGCTTCATTTTATTACCTCCTGCCCTTTATAGCAGAAGATCTTGAAAGCATTGTCTACATTCATTCCCACTCCATCGAAATTGTTTTAAAATCACCAGTGACCTCCTGATTGACAATGTCTCCTTTGTCTCAAAATCTGCTACTGTGTCTGGGTCTCTTGGTTACTCCTTTGTCAGCTTCCTGAACCTCACTATCCTACCTCCCCAGCTGCTGACTCCTTGATTCTGTTCTTGGGGCTCTACTTTTTCATGCTACTCAATCTCCCCAGAGCTGTCTTACTCACATTCAGCTTCAACGGCCACTTTCCCATTAATTAAAACCGTTTATTGAGTGCCTACCATATTCCAGGCATTACGCTGCTGGGAACAAGGGAAGTGTCCTCATAAACCTTGAAGTTTCAATCATTTGAGTCTCTGGAAGGAACTGGACAGTGGACGGATTAACAGGAGGAAAAGGCACACAAATTTATCTTGAACAGACACATGGAACCCTCACAGAATACAAGATTCAAGGGGCTGGATGATTGAAACTTAAATAGCATTTGAGCTACAGAGAAGGAATAGAGGCTTGAGGCTCTCCCTCTGGGGGAGATGGCGACACAAGTCATGGAAGGGCAAGGGGAAAACACACAGTGAGCAAAGATGGCCTTGCTCTGCAGATGCCTTCTCAACCGCAGCAGACCTCGGACGAGCAAGTGCTGCCTGTGGTCCTTTCTGTCTAGGGAAGGTCTCACCTTCGGACACTTTTCCTACTACGTGAGATCTTTCCTAGATCTCTCTTTAGACAGGGAAAGGGACCTCAGAGGAAAATCTGTTTGCACCTGCTATTTACCTTACTAACGTAGATATGTGTGAATTTCCTTCTCAAAAGCTTCCCAGAGATATTCCTGTGTGTAGTTTCTCCCCAACTCTACGTAAGAAATGCACCTGGGGTGGCATATTCTGGCCTCCCACAGTGCTAAGTACTTTACATATATAATCTTGTTTAGTCCTCCTACAATCTTACACCACAGGACTTAGATTCCCTTAGATTACAAAAGAGGAAAGGAGACGTGGTTTGTAGACCAAGTCTTCTTTGAGTTCGCGCAACTAGTAAGAGGCAAAGTCAGGACTCGAATTCACTTCGGACTCTAAAGCAACCTCCCTAAGTCACCAGGTTCTACCACCTCCAATACCTGGTCCTCCTCCGACTCCCTCTCCTGCACCCCAGATTCCTGTGAGGAAAATCCTCTAGGACATCTTCCTAGGGACACCTCAAGCCCAATATGTCCAGACCAGAACATCTCCACATCCCCACAGACCGATGCTTCTAGGCCTTCCGTGCTCAGTCCCACCACACCTGTCTACTGCATCCTGAACCTTATTCAGTTCCTCCCCTAAACACAGGGCTGGTGCCGTCCCTGCCTCCTCCCTCCCTAACAGCATCCTTGCCCTCTCCACTTCCCTACCCTGCTTTCTTTCCTGGGGACTTCTGACACCGTCTGCTCTCCCCTTTTCCAGTCACCCCTGCCATCCATTGTCCACACTGCAGCCATTCTTTTCCTCAAACACAATTCCAGCCATATTGCCCTGTTAAGAAACACCTCATTGGGTTGCCCAGGACCTTCAAGTCAGCTCCAAACTCTTTAGCTTGGAAAGTAAAGCCTTTTAATACCCGGCCACTCTATGCCTCTCCACTTTGCTTCTGTCCCTCTTGGAGGTGGTCCATGGTCCAGTCATCTCAGTCACTGTGGTTCCAGGATAGCAGAAAACTTTTCCACATGTGATTTTGTTCCTTTGTCCCTTTCCCTCTGTAACAACCATCCCATAAACCCCACTCATCCTCCATGCTGCTCTGATGTCACCTCCTCCAGGAAACCCGCCCCACTCCTTCATTTCTGTGTCCCCTCCTCAATGACCCCAGAGGATCCAAGGCATTTGTCTAGTCTCTCACGATTGTATGTGACCGCTCACTGCATATCCTGCACCCCAGCTGGGCCGCACATGCCTCCTTCCAGGTGGCAACTTATTCGTCTTGTATCCCCAGAACTTGGCACAGTGCCTGGCAAATTATTTCTTTAATAAATATTAATTGATTGGTTGATTGATTAAACATAAAACAAAGCCCCCCATGAAGGAACTGCAGTCCAGATGGGGAGGAAAACCTGCCATGGGTCAGATAGGAGATACTGAACGCCAAGAGCAAGCATGTTGTCTGGACCAGGAGGCCGGAGTAGCAGGAGGTTTCCTGGGTGAGAAGGGCAGGAATCAGCTCCAAGCCTGGCCATGGCTCCTCCTGTGCCCAGTTTATTATCCAGAGCAGCAACATCTGAGCAAGATTGGTGCCAAGAGGCACCCAGGGTCCCTTCCAGTAATTAGCATGTCTCCGGGGGAGGCCTGATCCCACAGTCTGGGCTGTAGACAAAGACAGTCTGTTCCTATTATGCTAATGGCTGCCTCTCTCCCACAGAGGATGGGCTGCGAGGGATTCCGGGAGGCAGCCAAGCGGATGGGGAATTCCTAGCTCCCGCTCCTGCTCTTAGGGCTGTGCTGCCAATCCCTGAGAAAAGCTGTAGGCGGGGCCGCCTTCATATGCCCTCGAAGGCTGTCACTGAGGCGGTGGGATTTGAAGACCAGGCAGCTTCCTACACAGGAACCTTGAAGCTTAAAGTTCCCCTTTAGAAATAGTGTTTTCTGGAGACAGTGTGGGAAGAAGGGGAGAGAAGAGGGAGCGTGCAAGGAAAGGAATCAAGGAGAAAAATAGAGAGGCAAGACATTTATGGGACAATGGATGATTATCTGTTGATGATAACGTGTACGGTATCTTCAACTGGACTGGTGTGAAGTATATTCATGTTGGGTAAATTCACTTTTCAAGCTGTAGTGATGCATAGTGATTGAATGTATAAAATAAATTAAAATTTTAAAAAGTACTTTGCAAAAGAAGAAGAAAAGAAAGGAAGAAAGAAACAGTGCTTTCTCCAGAATGCTCTCTTTGGAATGTAAATAACCTTGGAAGAAAGAATCCACGAAGTTCCTAACACTTGGTATAAATGAGGGACCTGGGGGCAGCTCCAAAGGCAAATGCCCTGAGCTGCAGAAGGAGGTCCAGCTCACAGATCTGCTCCTGCCACAAAGGTGCCCCCACTGGGTTGCTACCCAATGGTCCCTCCCCTCCGCCACCATCCCCCGCTAAAACCGCAGCACCCACCTTCCCACTTGGAGACCTCCCCTGCAAAGACTTCCTCTGCCCGGTGTCAGTGACCCCCTGAAGGCTCTCACAGCCCTGGACTCGTCCATGGGCTACTGCTCCTTGTTTGGGCAGCATTTGGACTCTTGACACCTGTCTCCAGTAGTTCTGCATGCCTCAGAATTACCCAGAGGGCTTGTTAAAACAGACCGCTCAGGACACATGGGGAGATGATGGGGAGATGTCAGCCGAAGGGTACAGAGTTTCAGTTAGGATGGTTAAGTTCTAGAAGATCTACTACATAGCATGGTGACTATAATGCTACTGTAAAATCAAAAATTGGAGTAGACCTTAGGGGTTCTCATCAAATACACACAAAAGATAGTGCTGGATAGATAAATAGCTTGATTGTGGCAATCATTTTATAACGTATACATATATCAAAATACCACGTGGGACCAGCAGATGGTGTAGTGGTTATGTTGCTGGACTCCCACATGACTGATCACAGTTCGAGTCCCAGACCCAGTGGCTTGAAACTCATGCCGGGCACATGTGTGTGTGTGTGCCCAAGATCCCAGGAGGAAAAGGGATGGCAGCACGGCCACTCCCTCCAGGGAATAAGTTCTCACTTTCCCTTTCATTCGCTCTCTCTCTCTCTCTCTCTCTCTCTCCAGTAAGAATACCCACCCTAAGACAAAAACCACTTAAAAATATATCACATTGTATACTATAAATATATATAATAATAAGAATGTTACCAAACCAACCATAGGTTGTTCCAACATACATTCAAAGTTGAGAGCATCAGTTCAATTATGTTTTCTTCTCGACCGCCAGTGTTTGAGCATACACCCCAGGGTGCGCTACACCAGGGGGTAACAAATCAGACTATTGCAAGTCAGATTCTCCAGGAAAGTGTTTAATCTTCACTTTCGGAATTCACATAACATAAAATGCATTGTTTTAACCAATTGTAAGCAGGCGATTCACTAGTTTTAGTATAGCCACTATGTTGAGCAACTATCACCACTGCCTAACTCCAGAACGTTTTTATCTCCCAAAGGAAGCCCATCCCTCCCCATTCTTCCTTCCACAACAGGCACTAATGTACTTCCTGTCTCTGTGGACTTCCCTATTCTGGACATTTTATACACATGGAATTATACAATATGTGGCCTTTTGTGCTTGGCTTCTTTCACTGAGCACAATGTTTTGGAGACATATTTCAGAACTTCATTCGCTTTTATGGCTCAGTAATATTTCATTATATGGATATACCACCTGTTATTTATCTATTTTCCAGCTGATGGGTACCTGGATTGTTTCTACTTTTTGGCTATTATAAATAAAGCTACATTCATGAACATTCATGTACAAGTTTTTTATTTTAAAGATATTTAATTTTATTTATTCTTATTATTATTCAATTTTGACCAGAGAGAGAAAGAGAGACACAGAGAGAGGGAGAGTGAGAAGGCCACCTGCCGGCCTCCACGTATAAGTTTTTGTAAGAATGTACCTTTTCAGTTCTCTTGAATGTCTACCTAGGAGCGCTATTGCTGGATCATATGATAACTTTTTGAGGAACTGCCAAACTGTTTTCCAAAGCAGCTATACCATTTTATTTCCATTAACAGTGTATAAGAGTTCTGGTTTTAGATCCTCATCAACTTTTCTTTTCTTTTTTTTTTATTATAGCCATCCTACTAAGTAAAAAGGATATCTTATGATTTTGATTTGTATTTCCCTCACAATATTGAGTATCTTTTCCCATAATTATTGGCCATTTGTATAACTTAAATGTTTGTTCAAAATCGTCTTTTTTTCCATTTTTATTTGAATTATTGTCTTTTTACTATTGAGTTGTAAGACCCTAGAATGGTATTAAAGTCATCCAACCTTAGGACTTAAAACAGTTGAACTAGGGGCCAGCAGGTGGCAAGGTGGTTAAGGCACTGGACTCCCACATAGCCTAGCACAGTTCAAGTCCCAGACCTGGGAGTTTGCTTTCTTTCTGTCTCTCTTTCTCGCTGGTGAGCATACATGCTCTATAGCAAATTTTTAAAAAAATAATAATAGGGATCAGTAGATGGTGTAATAGTTATATCACTGGACTTCTGCATGGTCAACCATAGATCAAGTCCCAGACCCAGAAGCTTGAAACTCATGCCAGGCATGTATGTGTACATGCCCAAGATCCAGAGAGGAGAATGGAGGAGAAGGGATTGCAGCAAAGCTATCCCCCCAGGAATGATTTCTTGCTTTCTGTCTCTCTGTGTCTTCAGTGAGCACACGTGCCCTATAGCAAAAATCTCTCTCTCAAAAAAAATCATAAATAAGATTAAATAAATAATTCTTTTTTTAAAACATCAACTAAATTAGAACACTGGGGTGGGCCTGGACATATGTGTTTTTTTACTTCCCTTCATCTGCCATCAAAGTTGAGAACCACCTGTTTACATGCCCAAGCAGAAACAGAGGTGCCATGTGAAAACCCACAAAGTTTATGATCTCCTCTGATCCCCTACAGGACTGACTGGGTCTATGTATCATTAAACATTAAGTGCCCTCTTTATGCCCAGCACAGTGCAAAGTGAAGGGAGGTAGAGATCAAGAGAAAGGTGAAGGTAAAGAAAACACAGTTTTTGGGACCAGCAGTTAGCGTAATGACTATGTCGCTGAACTCCCACGTAGTTGACCACGGTTCAAGTCCCTTAAACTCACGCCAGGCACGTGTGTGTGCGTGCCCAAGATCCCGAGAGGAGAATGGAGGAGAAGGGATTGCAGCGTGGTCATCCCCCTGGGGGGTGATTTCTCACTTTCTATCTCTGTTTCTCTCTGTCTTTCTGGCAAGCGCACGCTCCCTATAGAAAAAATAAATAAATAAATAAATAAAGAAGAAGCAGCAAAACTCTTAACAGATCATTACAATACAATGTCTTAAGTGCTGTAAAGGAAGCATGTACAAAGTACAAGGAAGAGTCACTCAACTCACGCCTTTGTGGTACATTAGTGCTGCTAAAGGTGGGTTGGTAGCCACCCAGGCCCTCTATCTCAAGTCTTACTATCAGGGTTTGCATCCCATGAGACCTTATTAGAAATGCAGAATCTCGGGCCCCACCTCAGATCTACTCAACCAAATTCAAGCTTAACAAGATTCCCAGGTGATTCATATGTACATTAAAGCTGGAGATGCACTAGTATCTAGTGATGTCAACTAGGAAGCATCCAGAAAGTCTGCCCACTTAAAAGAAAAAAAAAAAGTTCTACCCCAGTGTGGGATCATTAAATTGTTCTTTAGAATAACTGACTACTTCTCTTAAAATGTAGCACATTAAATAACTCTTAGTCATTCATATTCCAGCATAAATTTGTTCATCAGAATGTTTTAGCCTACACTGTCTCTTTCTGAAGCTTCCTCTGCCAGCCAAGTTATTAAGTAACAGGAGTTGGAACCAGACTAGGATAACACTGGCACTTTGGGCACAGCACAGTTGAAGCTGGAGTACAGGAGCAATAGGGAAAGCAGAAGATGGCGTCATGATTTCTTTTGGAGCCAGTCCTTGCTCACAATCTATAGCAAATTTGTAGAGGCAAGTGGCTTGCCCAGCATCACACAATAAATCAGTGTACCAGTAACCGACTTAATATTTCAGGGAAATGACCTATTTGACTATGTTCATTCCACTAGATCACCCCTCATCTTGATCCTTCAATAGGGTAAATCACAACCTCTCCTGACTATGGGTATTTCTGGCAGTCATATATTCCATGCCTTAGTCTCATATTGGATTGCATTTAACTCCTGTGTATCCACCTACATACAAGATCCCACATCCTCCCATAGGTGATCTCTTTCAGCGTTTTGTGAGCTTTGCTGCTGGAGAAATCTTCACGTTTAATTTAAATGCCATGTGCTAGGGGGTGGCAGGTGGCATGGTGGTTAAGGGCGTTGGACTCCTACATGGCTGACTATGATTCGAGTCCTGGACCTGGCGACTTGCTTTCTCACTTTCTCTCTCTCACTCTGTGGTCAAAATTAAAATAAATAAATAAAGTTAAAGAAAATAATTCCTTTTGTAAAAAAATGTTTATTTATTTAATTTTATTTATTCATTTATTTATTTTAATTTGACCAGAGACAAACACAGAGAGAGGGAAAGTAAGAAAGCAAGCCACCAGGTCTGGGACTTGAACCATAGTCAGCCCTATAGGAGTGTCCAGAGCCCTAGCCACCACGCCACCTGCTGGCCCCCAAGAAAATAATTTGTTAAAAAATAAAAATATGGGACCATCAGTTGGTGTAATGACTATGTCACTGGACTCCCATGTAGTCGACCACGGTTCAAGTCCCAGACCCAGTGGCTTAAACTCACATCAGGCGCATTGCATGCATGCCCAAGATCCCAAGAGGAGAATGGAGAAGGGATTGCGGCATGACCATCCCCTCTGGGGGGGGTGATTTCTTGCTCTCTGTCTCTCTGTCTCTCTCTGTCTTTCTTGCAAACACATGCACCCTATAGCAAAAACCTCTCCAAAAATAAGTAAAAATAAATGGCATGTGCTACGGTGGGAGGTGAAGTTACTCAGGGACAACTTGTTTCAGGTTTCCAGGTTGAGAAGCAAATATGATCTTCCTACTCTCAACCCCTCAGTCTCATAGCACCAAGACCTCAAATGAGATCTCCAGTATAATGCTTAAAGAGAGGTAAAGAGGTGGTTTCAAGTCCCAGACCTGGTGGCTTCCTTTCTCACTTTCCCTCTTTCTCTGTCTCGGTTGAGCTCATGTACCCTAGAGCAAATTTTAAAAATATAATAATAATAATAAATAAAATTAAATAAATAATTATTTTTAAAAAATAATTTATTGCTAAATCCAAGGCTGTGGACTTTTATTCCTATGTTTTCTTCTAAAATGTTTATAGTTTTTAACGCTTACATATTGGTTACTGATCTAGTTTGAGTTAAAATTTTTACATCATTTAAGATCCCCATCAACTTCATTCTTTTTTTTTTTTAGAGGTTTTTGCCTTAGAGTGTATGCACTTGCCAGACAGACAGAGAGACAAGCACAGTAAGAAGGAAAGTGAGAAATCACCCCACAGTGGAAATGGCCATGTTGCAATCCCTACACTCCGTTCTCCTTTTGGGATCTTGGGCATACAAACACACGTATTTTCAAGCCACTGGATCCAGGCCTTGAACCACAGTCAGCCACGTAAGAGTCTAGCAATGTAACAACTACATCATCTGCTGGTCCCACAACTTCATTCTTTGCATGTCAATATTCAGTTTTCCAGTTGTCCTTTGCTGAAGTGGAATTGAAATATGTTATGAAAAGACATATTTTCTTCCCTAAATGGTCTTAGCACCTTTGTTAAATATCAGTTGGCCATAAATGCACTATTTTTAGTATCTATTATGTGAGTCTATATGTCTATCTTTATGCCTGTACCATCTAGATTATATTTCTATAACTGTAGTCAGTTTGGAAATGAAGAAATGTGAGTTCTCCAACTTTTTTCTTCCTTCAAAGTTGTTTTGGGTTTTATAGGGCCTTTTGTAATTCCACATACACTATAGAATCAGGTTGTCAATTTTTACAAAGAAGTCAGCTGGGATTCTGATGGGAATCGTATTGAATCTGTAAAGCAATTTGAGTATTGTCATTTAAAAATGTGAATGTGTTTCCAGCTCTGGAATTTCTTCTTGGATCTTTTAAATTATTTTCCTCTTTATCGATATTTTTTTTTTTTTTTTTTTTGGAGAGGTTTTTGCTATAGGGCGCGTGCGCTCGCCAGACAGACAGAGAGAGACAGAGAGACAGAAAGCAGGAAATCACCCCCCAGGGGGGATGGCCATGCCGCAATCCCTTCTCCTCCATTCTCCTCTCGGGATCTTGGGCACGCATGCACACGCACCCGGCGTGAGTTTAAGCCACTGGGTCCAGGACTCAAACCGCGGTCGACTACGTGGGAGTCTAGCGACAGCCATTACACTAGCTGCTGGTCCCTCGATATTCTCTTTTTGTTAATATGTTCTCTTGGTTTCCTTTAGCCCTTTGAGCATGTTCGAGACAACTGATTTATAGTTTTTATCTAGTAAGGCCAATGTCTATGCTTCCTCTGGGATGGTTTCTGTTAATTATTTCTGTAAGTGGGCCATACTTTCTTATTTCTTTGCATATTTCATACTCTTGCTTAAAACTGGATTTTTAAGTATTACTATGTGCTATCTATAGAAATAAGATCCTTCTCCTTACTCAGGATTTACTTTTGTTTCTTGCTGTATGTTGTACCTGTTTGCTTGCTTAGTGACTTTTCTAAACTACTTTTCATAAAGTCTGTGTTATTTGGCATGTATGGTCTCTGAAGTTTCTGTTCTTTTAGCTTGTATTTAGCTGGGGTTTTGACAAAGATTCTCTTGAACACCAGAAGCTGAAACAAGAAAAATAAAAGGAGAAATAATAAAATAAAATAAATAAATAAATAAATAAATAAAAATAAAAAAAAACTCTTGCCTCATCTTTGTAGATAGGTTCTGTTTGGGGGCCCTCCTTCAGTGCCCAGCAGCCTATTTACAACTCTGCCTCATTCTTCACTTCTTATTTATGCTGAGTCAAAAGATAAGCCAGAATGGAAAGCATAAGATCTTTCTTGACATTTTCTGAGTATTTATCCTGTTCTGGGCGGGCAGGTGGCTTTCTAAATTCCCCAGTGTGCATGCTCCAATATCCTCTTTTCCAAAGAAACTTTCTCCCAGTTTTTCCTCCCAGGCTACTGATTGCCTGGTAATCTACTGATTGCCTCTCAGATGTAATCTTATGATCTTTTGGCCAAAGGAGTAAAGGGTTGTTCATGTATCCAGCAATTTTTTCAAGAATGTCCTGAATATAGTTGCTTTTCCACTCTGGGTAAGTTCTGACAAAGGCAAGAGCTTTTCTTCTTTTTTTTTTTCTTTTCTTTTTTTGGAGAGGTTTTTGCTATAGGACCTGTGCACTCACCAGAAAGACAGAGAGAGACAGAAAGTGAGAAATCACCCCCCAGGGGGGATGGCCACACCGCAATCCCTTCTCCTCCGTTCTCCTCTCAGATCCTGGACACGCATGCACACGCTCCCGGCTTGAATTTAAGCCACCAGGGTCAGAACCTGAACCTCAGTCTACTACATGGGAGTCCAGCAACATAGGCATTACGCTAACTGCTGGTCCCGCAAGAGCTTTTCTTTAGTCCTTCAAGTAGCCTGCAGATGAGTAGGAAAAGATCAACACAATTCTTAGAATAAGATTTACTCTGCCAATTCCAGAACCAGTGACCAGGATCCACACTAGAAATTCAGGCTACCATCTTCAAGACTGCTACCTAGCTGAGGAATTAGGTGGGTCAAGGGCAAGTAAAGTAGGGCAAAGCTCTTCTACCATTTTTAAATTGCCTTGTTCCTGATTCATTGTTTGCTTGGTGTCTGTAAACTGAGGACTATTTTCAGAGTTACGACAAATTGATTCTGACAGTTCTTGCTGGTTTATACATGTCTTTGTGCGGGGACAGGCCTTTGAAGCTACCTACTCTGCCTCTTAACTGATACGTCTCACCTATTTTCAACTTGAAAGTATCTCCACACTCCTCATTCTGTATGCTGCAACCTTTTATTATGCCACTGGCTTGAATAACTTCTGTGATTTTGTCTGTTACTAGGATCTGATCTGAACAACACCTATAATGTCACTCAAACTATTTTTCTAATGGCTTTTGATTTCTGAAAAAACCAGTGGGGGGAAAAAACAAAAACAAAAAACAAGACTCTTGTCAATCACCCCAAGATGGGTATAATAAATTGGATAACAAATAAACAAGGAGAGAAGGCAGCAGGGTTCATTCACTTGGACAAATAGACAAATGTTCACAACCTTCCTACCCTACAGTGGTCATCAGATCTGTTACACCAGCATCTTCCCTGGCCTTCATGTACCAACTCACTCTTCAGCCAGTTCTGTTTTCATGGCATTTGAGCAAAAGAACCAGGAGTCTCTGGGAAGTTTGATAGATGATGATGATTAGATAGATAGATGATAGATAGATAGATAGATAGATAGATAGATGATAGATAGATAGAGACAGCCAGATAGACAGATATCTTCAGGTGTGAGTGATTGGAACATCCTGCAGGGAGCTGAAGCTCATTCTCCAAGCATCAGGTGAGTATCCTAAGTCTTTAATTCTTAGTATGATCTACACATCTTTAGAATGCAGGTAAATCTTGTGACTACCAGGAGCTAAGCTTTTCTGACTTTGTACAGATTAAGGCTCCTCAGTTCCTCTGGGCTGGTTTAGTCCTAGCTCTGTGAACAGAACACCGATCTTTTGCCTTTCTCTTCTAATAGAGATCAGGATTCTGATGAGCACATTCTATAGGAGAAGGTTTTGCTGAGCCTTCCTTCCTTGCAAGTCACTTCTGGTCATCTTTGCTTATTTCTGTACCTCTCCTTTATTCCCACACACTTGTGTTTATTTGTGCACAAGTATTTAGCATAGCCTTTCCTAAATGTTAAAGCTGCCTGGGTCACAGTAAATATTTGTACTATGGACTGACTTCTTGGTAGACTGCTAACTCCTTGATGCAAAAGTGTCTACATAAAAATCACAGCAGAGGTGGTATGGTGGTGAAGGCGCTGGACACTCCCACATGGCTAACCGCAGTTCGAGTCCTGGACCTGGAGGCTTGCTTTCTCACTTTCCCTCTCTCTCTCTCTTTCTGTGCGCATCTCTCTCTGGCCAAATTAAAATAAGCAAGTAAAGAAATAAAATTAAATAGGTAATTATCTTTTAAAAAATCACAGCAGAAATAAAATTCAGATGGATTCATATTCAACCAAAATGCTCTCTACTTCAGCCTCAGTAAAGCATAATGACAATGATGGTAAACAAAGCAGGGAGGATAGGCCACCAGCTATTTAGCACGATATGCAAATCCTGGGGCAGGTTTCCTTCAAGATGATAATCCAAGCTTTCTTCAAATTAAGGCATATAGATGTAGGTGTCATCTGATTTCTGGGCTTTTGGCATTCTGAGGGGAAGAAGAAGTGTAATCTGGGAGGAAGCCACCTATGGCAAATATCAATTACTAGAAACTAGCACCAGGTCCCCTCACCAACTGTTCTGCCTGTACCCCCGCTGCAGAACAGGGGAGGCATAGCCAGATGAAGAGGTGAGATAGAGTCCGTTGACCAATGGAATCAGTATTTCCAGTTAATTCCCAAACCCTGAACAGAGCTAGCATTAACAACAGGCCATGATGAGTGAGGCCAGGAGGCAAGACCTCTGGACAACCTTCTGGATCGTTTATATCCATGGTTGGGGTCCATGGCCTGACCAGGTGGAAACAGTGGCAGATCCAGGGGAACCAGCCTTCAGCATTATAGCCTTTGACAACATGGCATATGAGGCCACCCCTCAGGATTCAAACTGCTGGTGCTTGTAAGAGATTATCTGATGGGCTGATCAAGGAGAGGAAGAGGGCCGACTGGGAGGAAGTATCTCCCAATAGGAACTCAGGTAAGCACAAAGCAGACCTGGGCTGCCTTACAAGGAGATGGGTAGTATTAACTTCAGGGCTTGGTCTACTGAGTGCTACCCACCTATCTTTCCCCCCTCTCAACCTTAATCTTTCCACTAAGTAAACAATGAGGAATTATTTTAAATATGGGTCTGAAGGTATGCAATACAATTCATTATTCCATCCAGCTCTATATTCAATATAACACAGTGATTAAAAACAACAGATTTGGGACCAGCAGATGGTGTAGTGATTGTATTGTTGGACTCCGACATGGATGACTGTGGTTCGAGTCTCAGACCTGGTGACTTGAAAATCATGCCTGGTGCATGTGCATGTGTGCCTAAGATCCCAGGAAGAGAATGGAGGAGAAGGGATTGTGGCATGGCCATCCCCCTCCCCCCCCAGGGGATGAGTTCTCACTTTCCTTCTCACTGCCCCCCACACACACACCCTGCTAGCACACATGCCCTAAAGCAAAATCCTCAAAAAAAAAGACAAGATTTGGAGACCTGGTCTCCAATTCCAACCAACCACCACTTAGGTGTTGACTTTTGACAATTTATCCTGTCTAAGCCTCAGTTTGATATAAAGGAAAGAAAAGTTAACCTCACACCAGTGCAGCAGGTTATGAGTGATAGGTCTGGAAAGGGCCTGGTTTCATGCTGGGCCCTCCATTTCTTCTGGAACTCTTTGGGCCTGCCTGGCTAAGTGATAGCTGGAGTGTATCTAGGACTTATCTCATAGACTCCCTTCTCCACAGCGCTTCCTGTTCTGGCAGCTGCTCCTTTCCTCGGGCCATGTCACCTCCCAGCACGGTAGGTGGTTCTGCACCCATGTACTGTTGATACGTTTGTAGGCCATTCTTAGAAATGTGCGTCATTCTGGATATCCCATAGGGAGCCAGTTGGGCAAGTCTGAACATCTTGGTGGCTGCCAGTCTCCCAGTCACCTGAAGCGCTGCAGCGATTATTTCTTCACTCCACTTTCCTAGGGGAAAGTCTTGAAACAAATATTCCCCCGAGAGAAAGCAGGTGGCTCCCACCTCATAGTAGATTTATACAGAGGACACAAAGAGTCGCTGCTGGATTCTTCTGAAAGGTAGATTCTTCTGAAAAGTAAATTCTTCTAGTGCTTTTAAGGGAAGGAAATCGCACAGGCTTTCGTGCCTGTAAATCCAAGTTTAAATCCAAGTTCATCCACTTACTGAGCAGCTTTATATCAGTCTCTTAGCTCTTTGAACTTCAGTTTTCTTCTCTGCCAAAGAGAAATATCTACCACAACGATAGATGGTTGTAAAGGTCAAATAAAGAACATAGGCAAAAGGAGTTTACACAATGAATGCATGAGCCATTACTTTATAATGAAATCTACATAAACATGCAAATATGTCTATTGTATAAAGTGAAATTCACTTGTAGGAAGCAACCCAAGATTGTTTTTACAGGAACCATGTAAAAACAAGAGAGCGAGGTTGTGTGAGGCATACATTCTTAGGACAGGGTAGGACAGGCTTTATGTCAAGGGAAAAGACTGACATTGTCTAATATCTGTGGTGAAGAAGAACAATTAGGATATCTATTCATTAGGTTCTGTTTGTGGGTTCTGATCACTGGGTTTCATCACACCAATAGGTGAATAGAAATATTTTGATATCACATGTTTATTTTTCTGGGAGTTTTGGTACTCTTTCCTCATACTTCCCACCTCACTCTGCTGCCCTCACTGAGCAGGAGCTGAGAGAAGCTGTGTCTTTGCTACCTTCCTATCAGGCTGCCCTCCCACTCTCTGATCCCTTGACAACCCCCTCTGTTCAGCTTCCTTGGCCCTAAATGGAATGTCTATTTTTCCTCTCTTTCCATTGCGTTACCCACGCTGTGCTAGGTGCTTTCTCCAACTCTCAGTGTCAAGGTGGTTCAGAAGGTGATGTGAGAGAGGGAAAGCACTGGAATGAGGTAAGCATCTTTCACCATAAGCAAACAGGCATCCCCAGCCACTGATAAGCTGACTTTCTGCTTTCAACAGCTCCTCCCAAGCTGAGCCTCCTGAGCTGACCTTGGGGTCTCTAAGACACTCCTTTCAGTCCTTGCATTATTTGCAAACTGATTAGGAAATAACTATCTGGTGGACTTCCCTGGGAAACAGCCTCTGTTGGAGATGGAGTTTGGCATGAAGGGAACACTCTCAGAGAGGGGGCAGGGAGTGAAGACAGCGAGATGGGACAGGATGGATGGACTACAATGCAACAGAGGCCTCCATGATGCCAGGAGCTCTGTAGTCAGTCCAGCCCCGCCCTGCAGACTTGTCCTCTCTCGCGGAAAGTGGATCAGGCCTCATGTCTAGACACCAGAAGTATTTTGCCTGCTGGACCCGAGGGGTAGTTGGTACCCACCACATACAGAATTCACTCACCATCTAAAGTAGAATTTTGACACTCCTAAATGTCCACATTTTTTTTAATACAAATGCCTTTGTAAATAAGTGTACATTGATTAAAACTGTTGTATCTGGAAACATTTATTCAGAGTGAGCCACCTTTAGCAGAAGGTCAAGCTGTAAAATACAAAATTCTGTATAAAAAAGTGCTCTGATACAAGAACTGGTGGAAATGGACTGGAACATTTAAGTTTGTGGTCTCACAAAAACAAGGACTATGACTACGGTTTATAGCATTGTTCTTATGGCAGAAAACTTAAACATTCACAACATTTATCTTAAAATGTACTTTTGTTGACAAATTGGAGACTGCCTGTAAGTTTAATTTTGTAGCATTTTGCTAATTTGTAGTATTTTTATAAAGGAGGCCATTCTTTTAGACAAACCAGAGTTGGCCAAACTGCGTGGTTTGCCCCCCTCTATATCTATGCCTGGAGGGAACTCATTGGTTAAGGGAGTCAGAGTTCACATGGCCAACTACAGTTTGAATCCTGGCCGTAGGGCAGCTTGAAAAACATGTGGAGCACATGTGCATGCTTGTCCCAAATCCCAGGGTAGAGTAATGGAAGGGAAGAGGTTGAGGCACGACCATACCCCACGGGGAGTGCTTTCTATCTCTCACCATCTCCATCTTTCTGTCTTTCTCTGGTAATCGAATTGAAACCAGTTATCAGGGTTCTCATTAGGAAATGCCCTGATTGAGTTTAGTATCATTCTAGGTCATTGACAAAATGGAGAACAAGTAAGGAAAGAGCTGTATATGGAATTTAGTTTTTATTTTCATTATTTCACTTAATTCTATTACTTTAGGATTTCAGCTTTGGAGACCTGAATTATCTATTCTCCTCAGTTCATAGTGACACAGGGACACAGGGGTGCGGGGATGAACAGGCCCAGTACTTGCAACGAGACATGGGTTCTTGTCTACAGCTCATGAAAAATTAGAGCTGTGGACACAGGTAGGGGATAGCAAGCAGAGTTTACTAGGAGAGGGAAGAAAGGAAAGAGTTTCCAAGCAGGGAGCAGCCCCGGAAAATGGGTTGCTGAAAAGGTGTTGGGAGATAGGGGTGGTATCTGGGTCAAAAGGGCTTTGTCCAGGCTTGTTTTTAGGTGGGGCTCAAGCATGCAGTTTCCCTCATGGGGGGGGGGGGGGGGGCATGTGCTGGATGGGTCCAGTTATTGTTCTCCTAATCTGGAGTGAGAACAAGGTCAGGAGATTCTTTGTCTAAAAGCTTTGGATTGTAAAAACCATGATCTTATCTTCTTCCTGGAATGTGGTGGGGCTTGGGAAAAAAAAAAAAAAAAAAAAAAAAACCTTTGTTTTAGGTTGTCTCCATTAAAACTTATTCCGTTTCAGGTCTATCTCCTAACTATATTCTTAGGGTCCCTGTCTCCTACCTCAGTAGCATTGTATCATCATGAAAGTGTCGCAGGATGGCTTCTGTGATGATATCCAGGTTCTTGGTGTTTCAGACAAAGAAATGAATTTCCTTTCACCAATCGTGAAAAAGAAAGGTAGTTTATTAAACAAAACCAGGATTACACTCCTGAGAGGTAGGAGCAGGCCTGAGCAGAGAGTAAGTAGCTCAAAGGGCCCCTGCAGTTACATTTTGCGAGGTTTATTATTTTCTAATCTAGGTCATGTGGGTTGATCATTTGCTGGTCCCACTGATTGTTCTCATCTCATTGGTTATGTCAAGTGTGACTTAAGCAGCTAAACACACCCCACTTATGTCTTGCCCACATTACCTTGGGCAGGGAATTTTCTGCCCTGGTCGGGTTTTTCTATCTAACCATGTGGGCAGATGCTCCAGCCCCCTTACCTGTTTTCATTTCCTAACTTTCTCCTGTCTCCAAAGTCCTTCCATTTTTATTTATCGCCTTCTACTTAATCCCAACTTCATTTTTTTTTCCCCTTCCACCCTGGGAACCCAATATAACATATTTTGATACATATTTTTATAAAATACATGGTGTTAGGGTGATCTGTGTTGTGGGGTGTAAGAATGAACAGATTCGGAGAGTGAGTGGATAGAAAAGGCTTACTATTTACTTTCCAAGGGAGGAAAAAAGCAGAGTTGCATCAGCTCTGAAGAGTAGGTGCTAAGGACTTTTCTGTTTTAATGGCAATGCTCACTTTTTTAAAAGTCACTCATTTATTTACTTATCTATTAATTTGTTGTGATTTTCAAGCCACTGGGTCCAGGACTTGAACTGTACTCAGTCATGTGGGGATCTAGCAGCCTTAACCACCATACCATCTGCTACTCCCAAGGGCAAGGGACTTTTAAAGGGAAAGTGTTTAGGGTGAGGTGATTAAGGTGGTCCTGGGGAACCAGCAGTTAGCGTAATGGCTATGTCGCTGGACTCCCACGTAGTCGACCACGGTTCGCGTCTCGGACCCGGTGGCTTAAAACTCACGCCGGGCGCGTGTGCGTGCGTGCCCAAGATCCCGAGAGGAGAATGGAGGAGAAGGGATTGCAGCGTGACCATCCCCCCTGGGGGGTGATTTCTCGCTTTCTGTCTCTATGTCTCTCTCTGTCTGTCTGGTGAGCGCACGCGCCTTATAGCGAAAAACCTCTCAGAAAAAAAAAAAAAAAAAAGGTGGTCCTGAGACAGAATACCAGGTGGTCTTTTACAACATCTGGTTGTTTCATTGTTATCTCTGGGTGAGTCAGTCTGCAGTAAAATCAAGCAGACCCCTTTGCCCCCTCCTTTCAGAGGAAATCTTTCTCTGATTCCAAGGAATTTCCCCTAAAGCATATTGGCTCCCACAGGGAGCCAATAATCTCAAAACGCTGGAGATTTTGCCTTCCCTCGAGCAGAGCCCAAGATAAGAGACAAATATCTAAGGTTGATCCCTAAAAAAGAAAATGTCTGTGGCATCTGGGGAGCTTTGAATGTGCCCTTCCCATTAAAATGTCTGGGGTGTACTGAGTATGCCCTTCCATGTAGTAGTATTTTTAATATATGCATTTTAATTGGAGAAAATGTAAAAAAAAAAAAATGAAGTAATACATATAACCCTCTTTTAAAAAGTACCTGGCACATAGTCAATGCTCCATAAATACTGATTATTTGATATTAATGTCATAATTATTGTTGCAAAGAAATCCCTAATACTGACATAATCAAAACATTCCATTTTCAATCTTACGGTTAACACTGTGATTTGTCTTATCTAACAAACCTTTCCTGCTCTAAGATTTCAAAGATATTCTCCTTATATTTTATTCCATCATATTTATAGTTTTATCTTGCACTTCTCACCTTCAAATCCACCTGCAGACTGCCTTTATCTGTGGTGTTCGATAGGGTCCCAACATCGCCTTTCTCCATATATGAAGCCTGTTTTCCCCACACCATCTATTAAACTCGATTTCCTTCCTTGCTTTGTGGTGCCACCTTTATCATAAAGCAAGTTCTCGTAAATGCATAGGTCTGCTCGCATCTCTCCATTACATTCGATTAACCTATTTGATGTGTGCTGATAGAAGACTGCTTTTATCATCAGGGTACTTTTTATTTTTTATGCCAGAGAGGATGTGCATCCCCTGGGGGGAGAGAGAGAGAGAAAGCACTCCTCAGTGCAGCCCACCGCAAACTCTTTTCCTCCATTTCTTCATCACTTCAGGATCTTTGGCACATGTACATGCATGCCTGGCTTGCTGCTGTAAGGGTCAGATTTGAACCACAGTTGGCCAGTTGGCTCCCTCCACAGTGCTTACCACTGTGCTATGGGGCCAGTCCTTCCATTTGAATTTTAGAATAAAATTTTTAGTTCTTAAAAAAATGCCCCTGGAACTTGGATTGGAATTGCATTGACTATCTGGACTAATTTGATGTCTATTTATTCTTAAGCTTTTCCACCCATTAAAGGTTTATTGATTCAGGTCTACTAAGAATATTTTCTAAAATTTCTTCATAAACACTTTGCACAATATGTGTTCAGTTAACTCTGGAATTCCTTAGAGTTTGCACTGCTATTATAAATGTCAATATGTTTTCTTTTGAATTTTCCAGATAGTAATAGCTGATAAAAAAAAAACTTGATTTTTATTATTTAGTCTTATATCTGGTAATATTGCCACATTCTCTCATTATTTCTTATTTTTAGCTCATTTAATTAATTAGGTTTTCTACTATAATCTGCCATCAATAAGAGTTTTATTATTGGGTTGTCAGGAAAGTCATGGTGCGTTTTTGCATAGAAAAACAGAAAAAAAAAGTCATGACTTTCCCAACAACATAATTTTTTTTCAATCATTTACCACTTATAACTTTTTCCTTTTATTGCATTGGCCAGGATATACAGTACTATGTTCAATAGTAAGAATGATAGCAAGAATCTTTGTCTTCTTAATAATCTAAAGAAAATGAGCTCAGAATCTCTTCATTAAGTATATATCTCCTGTAAGTGTCTTGGTAAAGAAGCTTTATCAAGTTACAGAAGTTCTCCGAATGTTTGTAAAACATTTTTCTATTGAGATAATTTATAGTACTTGTCTTCGAGTAAATTGTTATCTACTTCCTTCCAATAATGAGGATCAAATAGAGTTTATATTTTATATTAAATTAACTTTTTGGAAACCCCTAGGCTTGGCAGCAATAATTCTCACACTAATTTTTTTAAAAAATTGCCAAAGCGTCTGTGCACTTACCAGAGAGAGGAAGAGGGAAAACATCCCCTGATGGGGCATGACCATGCCCTAATCTTTCTTCCTCCATTTCTCCATTCTTCAGGATTTGGGGCACTCACATACACGTAGCCATTGAGCTTTTCAAGCCACCAGAAACGGAATTTGATCTGTGACCAGCCATGTGGGATCCGGCTCCCTAAGCACAAAGCTCAACTGCTGCGTTAGGGAGCCGGCCCAATTTCTTGAAGTTTTAAGAACTGAATTGCCAGACCATTAAGAATTTTGTAGTTTATTAATTATTTTACCATTAAAAATTTTTAATCTTGAAATTGGTTAAAGTAAAAACTAACCATATATTTGTTTTTTACATTATATACACTTAAGAAATAAATAGTGTTCTAAGCATTTTTTTTAAAAAAAGGTATCATTATATACAAATAAGGCTTCAAGACAAATGTATAAATACATGACCCACTGAGGATTCCATTTCCAAAGCTTCCATTACAAAACCAGTAGTCAGAAATAACCGGGATGCACAGCCAGTAATAAAAGCTTCACTTTGGCTAGAAAGCAATCGCAGAAGCAATAGAAGCACACAATCGGATTGAGAACCTACCTTGAATTAACACTTAACTGATTATGTCTTCAGAAGTTTGGTATTAAACAGTGATACAACTTTGGCACAATATAGGTTAAAATAATGTCCTTTAAAAACCTAAGTACAAAAAAAAAAAAATCACTCTCTCTCCTACCCTTGCCATTTGAAATTATCTCCCAAAGCTAACCCATAACAAGTCCACCCCTTTGCACAGGTGTTCTCCTGATTATTTACGAATAGCAGGGTTTAGGATCTTAATGCATGACACTGAAAAAAATTCCTTTTGCTATATCAGGGGCATATTGATGGGAAATGGCTATAAACATCATGTCATGCCAGAGATGAGTGTACCATGGATTTTGTCTCCAGGAAATCTGGGTCCTCGGCCTGGCTCCACCCTCAACTTGGTATATAGTTTGAGGCACATGGTTGACCCTCACTAAGCCTCAGTTTTGTAATTGGGATAATAATAGCTGCCCTACTCACCTTACTCCAATTAAGTGATGCACATGCAAGTCTTTTTAAAAGTGCAAAATGGTTTCTCAGATATCATGTCTGTTCATTGAAATCAAGATTAAAAATTAAAGGCTTTTCCCAAAAGTTCAACACAGAAAAGGTACTGATATGGAAGTAAGGTATTTCAAGGAGGAGAAAGCATCACAGTAAATCTTCAAGCCAGCTCTGTTGGACAGGAGCTGGTTCCTGTATAGACAGATATGTATAACATATGTAATGCTTCCTATCTTCCTAAAAAGAAGACCTTTTGCTCACAAATAATCACATCCAGCAACTGCCCACAATTCAAGCATCGCAAGTATGATGCTTTTCTCAATATTCCATGAGTGATCAAACACGTGACTCTTGTAGGAAAAGGCATGTTAGCTGGGGAAAAATATGTAGAAACCACTTAAAGCCTCAGGGTTCCTGGAATCACATCCTGTACCCCTCCCAAATCCTTCATGCCTTTCCCATGTTTGCCTATGGACCATCTAAACTGGAAGGGACCCTAGAAATCTCAACCCCATTAAGTTCCAAATGGAGAGGTTTAGTAATCAGTCTACTGCCATGTGTTAATTAATCTTAAATGCTCAATGAAACACCTGTTCAATCAAAAAAAGGAACAATGGAAAGATAAGAAACTCAATGACGTGTGCTTCTGAGTGAGCTGGGGAGCAGGACAGAATGTCAAGAGCATAACCAGTATTGCTCAGTGCAGCTCGTGAGAACTCCAGCAGTCAGGGTCTCTGCTCCAGCCCAAATCTGCTCTCTCTTCCCTGGGCGAACAGGGTAAAAGGCCATCCTGACATGAGTCAGCCTCCAGTGGAAAGAATTCTCGCTAGGCTCAGGTTAGGTCAAGCCAACAATAGCCTGCACAGAGCCACTTGAGAGCCAGCTTTCCTTGTCAAGCAAAGTGCTAGCTCGCTCAGCAACCGACAAACCAACCTGGTGCATGAGAGGCCTAGGCATCAGCGCGAACCCGGACTTGGTGGTCTCGGACGCATCAACAGAGGTGTGGAGTGAGTTATTCTAGAGCAGCAAGAAGGAGCTATGGCAGTGCATGGTCCTCTTGGGGAGAAGTCCCAGCATTACAGGAGACAAGGTCTGGGCCCAGCAAGCAAGTTCTTCCCAGTGCTCATGGGCTAAGGTCAAGAGAGGCCATTGGTGAGTCCTCAGCAGTAACTTTCCTCCATGTGCCTGGATGGCAGGAGAGGGTCCTGGCGGACAAGGACACCTTCAGGGAAGCTCTGCAGCAGGGCTGGAAGGAAGCATGTGAGAGCATTGGTGTTAGCTCACTTACCACCAAACATACAAACCTTGAGGGTGTCTCTGTCCACCTTAAGATCCAACTTTTTGACTCTCCTGCTGGACTCCTTTACTCACTCCCTCTTCAGAACAAATGCACAGAATCTGAACAATTCTTTTCCCCTTCACCCAAAATTCACTCTGAGAAACACCACGCTGGAGTCCTCTTGGAGTCCCTAGGTGCACATCACAGTCCTCACTTTCACATATGTAGCACAATACCCACCCCACGACACAATCACACACACCCAAACACATGCACAAGTGTGGGGAGAACTACAAAGGCATTCTCTCTGCCTCCATCTACAAATACAAGAAACTGCAGCATGGCAGGAGTGGGCAAGACGGAAAGTCAAGGGACGTGGATGCTACAAGAAGGCGGCATTGAACCTTTCTGAAACTCAGTCTCCTTTTCCATGAGCTGGTGGACAGTACCCACATCAGGAGAGAGAATACTGAAGGTCTCATGTACATAGGGAGATGCCATGACTTCCCCATGTTCATTTATTACTTGGTCCCTTGTCATTGCTGTCCTTTAGGAAGGGAAGGGATGACTTGTTTTCTGAAAGTAGGGTGGGGTGAGCATACAGCTAGTTCTCAACTGTTACAAAGTTATGGAGCAGGAAAGAAGCATAAATGTCCTATCCCTTATTATAAGAATAGTGATCTTTCCTGGGATGTCTAATACATACCAATGAAATTAATGTATATGGAAACACTTTGAAAGGTATACATTTAAATCCAAATATAAAGAATAAAATGATAATGATAGCAGAAAATCATATGTGCCTACACTAGACTGAGACCCTTAATTAGCTGGGCAGTTGTTAGACCTTGAGAGTCCTGTGATCACTGCGCCTGCCATGGTGGTGTTGACGGATGCAACCAGCCCTCAGGAATTGTAGACAGCTAATCACAGGGGACCCCAGATCATGGGCACAGCTGCCTGGTAATTGATACCCAGACTGAGATGAGGTGATTCATCCCACCAGATGGAACCTCCATGCTTAAGAAACAGCACTTTGGAGTAAACCAACCTGCTTCAAACCCTCACTCTGCCATCACTAGCTGGGGAACCTTGCAGAGTGACTTAATCTCCCTGAGCCTCAGTTTTCTCATCTGTATGTAGGGATAATAACACCTGCTATCATCATGGGGTTGATGATAAAACTGAAAGATTTCGTAAGTCACTGAGTACAAGGTGGGCACAGAGTATTACATTAGTATCGGGTTTGCAACCAGGCATGCACATGTGCCCATGATCCTGGTCAGCTGAGGCTGGATCATGGAGCAAAGACTGAATTGGAGACATGTGTGAGTATGTCTCTCTCTCTCTCGTCTCATAGAAAGAGGTAAGTCAATGAACTTTGGAGAAAAAAAATTAAAAATTAACCCCACTGATATTCACTTTACCTGGGTTCCAGAAAACCTAAAAAAAGGGAAATTTACTTGGTGCTTCTTCTTTACTTCCCACCCAACTCTCCACTTCCGGTTTCCCAGTTAGAAGCCAGGAACCCTGGACCTTCCCAAACCCCTGGTCAATACAGAAAAGATATTAGTCTGAGATGGGAGGGCATGGGCATTGACCCCAGGGTTAACAAAAACACTTCATTCAGGTAGGGGCAAGTGCAATACGTGTCAACAGGTCAAGGCAGGGCAAGGGGGAGAAGGGCCATTAACGCCCTCCAACATCCTATATGTTTCACTCATTCGTGTGTCTCTCTCCTTCCAGGAGATCAACTTCATACAGGAAGGGATTCTTTTCTCTTTTGATCATGAGCTATCCCACTTGCCTGGATCCATGCTTAGCACATGCTAGGTGATCGGTCAATGTGTGCTGAGAGAACTCATGAGAAAGTCCCAGTTACCTGGTTTCATTTTTCATTCTCCAGCCATCTTGGCACTTATAAAACCAGAGCTCTTGGCCAGGGGATATGCTGGTGTTCTCAGGGTCTTCTACACAAAATGTCAATCTAGGAAGAAAAGAAACCATTAATGTAGCCAAAATTCTAAGGAGAATCCAGACTGTGGTTTCCGGAATCAAGGCAAGGAGAGAGTTGGCATGTGATTAGCATGACCACACAACTGATAAATGTGTAGGCACCTGACCCTGATGCTGAGGCAAGATGAAAGCCACCTTCAGATCAGGGTAAAACCTTTCCCAGGAAACTCTAAGAACCTTAGGACCTATAACATTTTTTTTTCTTTTTTGAAAGAGATTTTTGCTATAAGGTGTGTGCACTCGCCAGAGAGACAGAGAGACATAAAGTGAGAAATCGCCCCCCGGGGGGATGATGCTGTAATCCTTTCTCCTCTATTCTCCTCTTGGGGATTTGGTCATGCACGCACACACATCTGGCGTGGGTTTCAAGCCGCCATGTTCGGGACTTGAACTGTGGTGGAATACATGGGAATCCAGCAACGTAACATTATGTCATCTGCTGATCCTGGGACCTATAACATTATAAACATATAAAAAGATGACCTACCTCACTCATAATCAGAAAATGCAAAGTAGGAGATCCAGGCATACTTAACAGAGTGGCAAGAATGATCTACCAAATGTCACTAAGGAGAGGAAAGGGAAATTCTTATTCCATGGCTAAGATTGGAAATTAGTCCAATCACTTTGGAGGAGGATTTAATAATATCTTTTTTTTTTTTTTTTTTTTTTTTTTGGTTCTCAACTGTTTTTTTTTTATTTTTATTATCATCATATTCTTCTTTATATTACATTGAATTACATATAACTTTACAGTGCATTACATTGCTTTTTCAAAAGGGAATGCCATGCATGTCAGTCAGTACAGATTTAATAATATCTTGTTAGGCTGGAGAATACATATATTATAACCTAGCGATTCACTTTTTAGTACATTTGCTGCAAAGAAGCCATCCCACAAGGAAAATGAGGATGTTCATCTCAATACTATTTGTAACTACATTAAAGTCTTAAATATTCCATAGAACAGTGTCAAACTACTGTTTGTATAATGACAATTTACATACACAAGTTAGATAAGAATGGCCTAGACTTGCATATATTGAATAAACTTCAAAATGTTTGAATGAAAAAGAAGCAACTTGTAAAATAATATGTCTGTCTATTCATGTAAATTTAGAAGCACGTAAAACAATTCTGTGCAATTGTTCATGAATACAAACAGAAGTATAAAGCGTGAAGGGGCCAGTGGTGCACAATATCCTGCAATGCTAGACCAACATGGGAAGGTCCAAGGTTTGTGTCCTGAGGCCTCCCTGTATGTGTGTGGCCATGATGTAGGCTGGCTGAGACTCAGGGTAGATTGCAAAATGAAGTTTCAGGGGTGAGTCTCTCTGTCTCTCTCTCTCTCTTTCATTCTCTCTCTCTGAAAAGAAAGAAATACATTTTTAAAAACTATGTGGGGGCCAGCAGGTGGTGTAGTGGTTAAGGCACTGGACTCCCACATGGCTGACTGTGGTTCTAGTCCTGAACCTGGAGCCTTGAAACTAATGCTAAGTGCATGTGCATGCAAGCCCAAAATTTCCAGAAGAGAGTAGAGAAGGTATTACAGCATGGCCATCCTCCCTAGGGTGTGATTTCTTTCTTTCTCTTTCTCTCTCGGTCTCTCTCTGTTTCTCTCACAAGTACACACACCCTATAGCAAAAATCTCTCAAACAAATAAATAAATAAATAAAAACTATGTGAAGGAAGGAAGCACACTAACCTTAGTTAATGTTGAACTATTAGTTATATATGTTATTTAGTATGGTAAAAGGGGAGGACTGGGGGAAAAACAGAAAGGGGCTTCAGTTTTATTTATTTATCTTGGGGGGGACTTCAATTTTAAAATTTTTTTAATCTTGTATTTGAAACCAATACAGAAAACTGTTTACAATTGTTGAATCTTGTTGGTCATTCAAGAGGTATTTATTTTATTTGAAATAAAAATGGTCATTTCTGCTACTATACTCACAGGCATAGGGTGCACTTACAAGAGCCCAGAGAAATGAAAAAGATACACAATTATCCAGATCACAGGCTGGCACCCCAGTCCACAGGTTTCTAGAACACAGTCAGCCAAGGGACCCAAAAGCCCCCATCTACTTCTTTCCCCTGCCAAGCTGTGATTGATGATGGATGTAAACAAGATATGCAAAGAATTATAATGGAGAAAATGCCCAAGGAGGGACAAAAAGGGAGGCACTGCTTCCTCCCATCTCAAGGGACTTCTCCAGGGCGTCGGCTGAAGGCCTTGGTTAAAGAAACCCTCTTCTCTTGACAACAGACCTCCAGGCTTCCCTGGCTTTGAGCCCTCCTTGGCATCTGTTTAGAAAGAAGCCTACTCATAGTCAAGGCACGGTAGTAGATGATATACGAAGGTCTGGGTCTTTCAAGCTAGGCTTGGGGTTATAAAAAACAGCTGAGGACACTGCCAGCTGGCATAGCACAGAGGAGTCTCTGTTACTGAAAGTTAGGAACCCAGCCTCACGTCCTTGACTCCAAGCCTCTGGAGTCAAATGATGTCCTCCCTGGATGTGATGCTCTGGCTCTCTCTTGACAGAAACAAGCAAAGCTTTTAGATTTCAGGGATCTCACAGTAAACGGATCAGCAAGGCTGCATTAATAGTCTTGGACAGAAGCCCCCTTCCTCCAGGCAAACCCAGGGCTTAGCAAACAGATTTCAGCCTCCCCTTGTCCACCCACCTCAGCCAAGGGTCCCCACAGTCAGGGTATAACGTACACAATAGTGGCAGAAGCCTTTATCGAAAGTCACTTTTCCTTGCAAAGGTGTTGGAGGTTTTGCCTGCATGCTCTGGCTGTGGAAGGACTGAAGGCGCACACTCAGCATAGGAAAGGAAAGTTCATGGCGAGGCCTGCCTTCAAAAGACAGGACATGACGAGGCCTGCCTTCTGTTTGCCATTTAGACAGGAGGGGAGAGGAAGGAGGCACTTACTTCCTCTGGGTTTCCCCGGACTTGACCCGGATGCGCCTGATATTCAGCTCCCGCTTGGGGTTGCGAGGTTGAGACAAGTAGCTGCGAAACTCCTTCCACAGGTTGTACCAAGACTGAGATATTCTCTCCCAGGTGAGCTTGATCTTCAAGAGGTCTCCCAAGTCTTCCTCAGTGTAGACCAGGAAGGTGTTGGTGGTGTTCAGCCCAATCCGTTCCACTCTACGAGGGGAGAAAGGCTGACTTCACTACTCTGCCACATTGTACAGAGTTACTCACCGGCAGCACCCTCCCTACCCCACAGAGGAAAGCAGGCACAATCCCTCTGCCAGCAGGACTCAGTGTCCTCCACCTGACTGAGACATAACTTGGCCCATAGCACCCTGACATCCTATGGGAATGTTCTTGATCACCTCTCCATTCGTGCTGCTTTCCAGATTGGGGAGACAGGCCAAGAAAGAGCAGAAATGAGGGACTAGCAGTTAGTGTAATGGCTATGCCGCTGGACTCCCACGTAGTCGACCACAGTTCAAGTCCCGGACCCGGCTTAAACTCACGTCGGGTGCATATGCGTGAGTGCCCAAGATCCCAAGAGGAGAATGGAGGAGAAGGGATTGCGGTGTGGCCATCCCCCCTGGGGGGTGATTTCTCGCTTTTTATCTCTCTGTCTCTCTCTATCTTTCCAGCGAGCACACACGCCCTGTAGCAAAAACCTCTCCAAAAAAAAAGAGCAGAAATGAGAAAACACAAAGAAGTCATACTTCCACTCAACAGTGTGCTATTTCTCTCAGCCCACAGACCTCTGTTTCCCTCTGTGCTGTTCCTCTCAGCCCACAAACCCTTTCTTGCCTGTCCTTCTCATTTGGCACTTGGTGTGACCCACTTCCTCCCCTTATCTTACGTGTCTGTGTGTGTGCATGTGTATCAACTGTACCTGGAGCCCTGAGAAGTGAGTTAACTTTGTTAATGTTTCTTCGCAACCCCAACATTACTTGATATGGCACTTTGTCCCAGGTAGATACTCGACAAATATATAGTCATGTGCCATATAACAACATTTCAGTCAATGACGGGCCACATACATGATGGTGGTCTCCTAAGATTATAGTGGAGCTGAAAATTTCCTATCGCCTTGTGGCATAGCCATCATAATCCCATAGTACAACACTTTACTCAGGGTTTTGCACTGATGCTGGTGTGAACAAACCTACTGCACTGGGAGCTGCAGAGAAGTAAACACATACAAGTATGTAGAGCACATAATCCTTGATAATGATAATAGACAACTATGTTATTAGTTTCTGTAGTTATAATACTATACTTTCATTGCTATTTTGGAGTACTTTCCTTCTACTTATTAAAAAAAGTTGACTGCAGCAACTCATATATTTGGTGGTGACTGGATCTCTTGGTTATAATATTTTCTCTTGCACTTGATTTGGTCTCATGCCGTGTGTTTATTATGGTCCTGTCATGGGGACAAGATGTGAAAGTAAAAGACAGTGATAGGGATGATGCTGACCCTGTGAAGGCTAATATGAGTGTTTGTGTCTTTGTGTTTAACAAAATATTTTAAAAGTTAAAATTTTAAGGATAGAAAAGTATCTTACAGAATAAAGATATAAAGAAAGAAAATATTTTTGTACAGCTGTACAGAGTTTTAAGCTAAGTGCTATTACAAAAAAAAGCCAAAAAGGTTTTAAAAATAAAGATTAAAAAGTTACAATAAGCTAAGGTTAACTTATTATTTGAAAAAGAAAATTTGTTTTATATTTAGTGAAGCCTAGGTGTACAGACTTTATAAAGTCTACAGTAGTATACAGTAATGTTCTAGGCCTTCACATTCAATCACCATTTACTTACTGACTCACCCAGAACAAGTTCTGGTCCTGCAAGTTCCATTCATGGAAAGTAACCATGTACCATTTTTTATCTTTTCTATTGATTTTACTGTCCCACTCTTATGTCTAGCTATGTTTAGATACACAAATACTTATCATTATGATATAATTGCCTACCATACTCAGTACAGTAACATGATGTACAAGTTTGTAGCTAGGAGCAATAGACTATACCATATAGCCCAAGTGTGAAGTAGGCGATATCATCTAGGTGTGTATGAATATACTCCATGATGTTCACAAAATGACAAAATCACCTAACAATGCATTTCTCAGATGTATCCCCACTCTAAGTGTGCCCGACTATATACCAATTTCTGTGTGCACCTCCCCACAGCCAGATCATTAGGAAAGGTCCAAAGATGACATTTATGAAGTTCCAGATTTCTTAAAGCCTCAGGTGTCAGGCCTGAAATGAAACAGCAGTTTCTGCCCAGCCGATTCAGTAGCTTCTTCTGCCGCTGATTCATCTTAAGAGCTTTGATTCCGTCCCCTCCCAGAAATGTTCTGAGTTGAGGACTTAGTGGAGGTCAAAATAGGAGAGAGAACTGCAGAGGCCAACTAGAACACAGACCCTTCCCCAAACAACCAGACTACATGCTCCCAAACTTATTCATATCCTGCCTTGCATTTTCTTATTCTCAAGCCAACTTGTTTTCTGTCCTCTGTGGAAAGCAGCCAATCTGAGCAAACATGGTGACCTTTAGACACATGCAGAAATATGGTTCCATGAGCAGTGATTTGCAGGGCAATGAATGCCATTAACACATGAATATGCAAGCTGCCTGTTGTTACTGAAACTGCAGAGCAGTATCCATCTAAAAAAAGTCACATGTGTTTAATCAGAATTTGCCCAAAAAGATTAGGGGGGAAAAAAAAAAAACCTCACATAGAACTACATGGTGCCAGGTGTCTTTGCATCTTCAGCTGGTTAATATCTGAAAACAACTGACTTTGCATTTCACTTCCCCTTCCCCTATTTTCTGCCCTTTAAAAGAACCTGGGACCAGTTTGAGGCCACAGCTATCTCCAGCAGAAAATTCAAAATCATTTGATCCCCGCTTTTCTTTACTTGTATGTCTTTGTGTGTTTATTTTATATTTATTCTCTCATCCACAGCCCCCTGCTGAGAAAATCCATTCAGCCATGCAGGTCACAGCAGTCCTCAACCCAGCAAAGAAAAGATGGAACTTACATTTCCAAAGGCAGGATCTGGGAATCTGCATTAGTGCCATAAAGGGTGACATAAAAGGTGGGCTCTATTTCTCCTGTATTCTTATAACTGAAGATGTGAATTTTCATTTGATAATGGTAAACTGCAGAGAGAGCAGAACAAAGACAGTTGTGAGTCTTGCTTGTTAGCTCAGCACCCAGATTCAAAGTAAGTCACCCAAAACACTGAGTTTTTAGGTATTGATATCCTTTTGGTCCAGTTCAGCATCCAGCCTCCCTCTGATTTTGTTTTGTTCAGTGGTATGAGGGCAAGGCAGAGCCACCTCTGTAATCTAGTGGTTAAGAAAGGTGGATCTCACATGGCCAACTGTGGTTCAAATCCTGGCCCCAGTGGCTTGAAGAACATATCAGATGCATATGTGTGCTTACTCAAAATCCCGACAGGATGAAGAAATGTAGGAGAAGGTAACTATGGTATGACCACGCCCCATTGTGGGGTAAAAAAAATTTTTTAAAGAAGAAATAAAAAGGACACTGTAGTGTATAAAAAGTAGCCCTGAAATTGAGGTTAAGAGAACTTTTGGGGACCAGCAGTTAGCATAATGGCTATGTCGCTGGACTCCCATGTAGTCGACCGCGGTTCGCGTCCCGGACCCGGTGGCTTAAAACTCACACCGGGCACGTGTGCGTGTGTGCCCAAGATCCCAAGAGGATAATGGAGGAGAAGGGATTGCGGCGTGGCCATCCCCCCGGGGGGTGATTTCTCGCTTTCTGTCTCTCTGTCTCTCTCTGTCTGGCGAGCACACGTGCCCTATAGCAAAAAGCTTCTCCAAAAAAAAAAATTTTAAAAAAAAGAGAATTTTTGAGCATTTTGGCCTAGCTAGTTTCTAGCTGTGTGATCCTTGATTAAGGACCACTGTATTAACTTCTCTGAGCCTTAACTGCCTCATACATAAAAACAATCCCCATATGCCTACATAATATTATGATTTTATAACATGTTATAAAAGCACAAGACATCATACCATGTGTCCTACTTCAGATTTTTTTGTGATGATTAAATGAAGAAACATCATTGAAAAGTTAAATGCAAATAGAAATTTAAGATACTGATATTGTGATCATGGAGTAATACTCAAACACAAAAAGAGTCCCCACAATTTAAAGATTAACTGTCCTAGGACATGCACAATGTAATCTGATTTGCAATGATTTGACTTAACTGTGCTGGCTGTGTCTCCTGGGCTATGATCTACCTTGTTCTGCCTCATGCTATTTCTTTTTTTTTAAAGAGTTATTTTATTTAACTTTATTTTAATTTGACCAAAGGGAGACAGAGAGAGAGAAGAAAAGTGAGAAAGCAAGCCACCAGGTCCAGGACTTGAACCACAGTTGGCCATATGGGAGCCTAGTGCCCTTAACAACCATGCCACCTGCTAGCCCTTTATCATGCTATTAAGAAGAAAACTAATAGTGAACAGACTAAAACAGAATTGAAGAAAATAATCCCATTTATAATATCTGCTACAAAAAAAAAGAAAAAACAAAACTTAGTAATAAATTTAATGAAAGAGGTGAAAGACCTCTATGAAAAAGAAATTTTAAAATGGGCATACAAACTGAACAGACAAGTTTAAAAGGAAGATATACAAATGGCCAAAAGGAGTATGAAAAAATGTTCAACATCTCTTATTATAAGGGAAATGCAAATTAAAACCACCTAATCCCAGTCAGAATGGCTGTGTTTAAAAAAAAAAAAAACAACAACAACAACAACAACAAAGAATGATGGGACCAGCAGTTGGCGCTGGACTCTCATGTAGTTGACTGCAGTTTGAGTCCCAAACCTGGTGGCTTAAACTCACGCTGGGCATGTGTGCATGCATGCCCAAGATCCCAAGAGGAGAATGGAGGAAAAGGGATTGCAATATGGCCATCCCCCTTGTGTGTGTGGGGGGGGGGGGGAGGGTGATTTCTTGCTTTCTGTCTCTCTGTCTCTCTCTGTTTTTCTGGCAAGTGCACACGCCCTATAGCAGAAACCTCTCAAAAAAACGAAGAAAAAAAAAAGAATGATAAGTGCTAGTGAGGCTGTAGTGAAAAGGTAACTCTCCTACACTGTTGGTGGGTATTTAAGTTGATATAGTCACTGTGGAAAACAACATGGAGGTTCTTCAAAAACTTATAAATAGAACTACCATATGACCCAGTATTCCCACTCCTGAGTATGTACTCAAAATACAGAAAATCACTAGCTGGAAAGACACTTGCACATCTATGTTTACCGCAGTATTATTCACAATAGCTAAGACATGGAATCAACCTAAGTGTCTAACAACTGATGGCTGGATTTGAAAATGTGGCACATATACATAATAAAATACTACCCAGGAGCCAGCAGGTGGTGTGGTGGTTAAGGATGCTGGACTCTCACATGGCCAACCACAGTTCAAGTCCCAGACCTGGCGGCTTGCTTTCTCACTTTCTCTCTCTTTCTCTCTCTCTGTCGCTCTCTGGTCAAATTAAAATAAATAAATTAATAAAGTTAAATAAAATAATTACTTTTAAAAATATATCATATTTTTAAAAAGCAATGAGATATCATTTGAAACAAAATGTTCAAATCTAGAAGATGTAATGCTAAGTGAAATAAGCCAGATTATGAATGGCAAACACAGTATGTCCTCACTCAGTACATATCAAATGTCTGCACTCTATGGCAGAACCTGAAAAATTTGAAGCCATTAAAGTAGAGAGGACAACTGTAGATACAAGAGTTTGCATTGGGGGACAGGTGGAATGGGCAGAAGGGGCTCAGGGAAAAAAACACTTAACAGACAAAAAATGTAGGTAGATGGGACAAGTGGATTCTGGAACAGCATAATACAACTAAGTAAAAAGAACAGATATTGTTGATTATATTTATATTTATAATTTTGTAATTTATATTTATAATTTATATTTATATATATGTATATATATATACATATACATATGTATATATATATATATATATAAGAGAGAGAAGAAGACGAAAGAAAAAGAAAAGCTAATAGAGCAAAAATTAATGGTACACATCATAATGTAGTATTCCTGCTAGAAAAGATGAATATGGTATTATTCTTGCTTTAATTATTGCATATTGCATGCATGCTTTAAAAAAATCTGTATTATACCCCACAAAGATGTACAACAATTGAATGTAAATAAGAAATTGTAAAATAAAATAAAGGAGGAAAAAGACAAGGGTCTTCCTCAGGGGCACTTGGAGGACTGAAGGTTACCTTTGAAAGGCATGCCTGCCCTGGTTTTTAGGTACATTTTGCTGTTCCTCTTGTTCCTCATTTTCTTGGCATTATAACCAATGCTATTACAACGGTTCTTCCGGCAGCTAAGACAGATCCCCTTTTTGAAGCGGTTGGAGTCGGTGCACTGGAAGGCAAAGCTTGGCTTGTCCTGATTCACCAGGGAGTCGACAAAGAGGTGCACAGCTCGCTCATGTTCACATCTCATTACCTCTGTGATTGCTGGGGACAAGAGACACAGAACACACAGGATGAGCCCTTCTCAAAGATTACTGTACATCTCATCAATGATAGCTATGTTTATCGTTGCCGTTAGTATTTTTGTCTGTGTAGTGCTTAATACATGTGTCGTGATTTAGGCTTCTGTAGGATGTACAAGAATTTAAGGCCACTCCTACCACCTAACTGTTAGCTGTCTTGTTGGGAAGACAACACTAATACACATGAAGCAATAAACAAACAAGAGAGTACATACATTGGGTTAACAGGAAAGCCATGATGCATTTTTGAATAGAAAAACAGAAAAGTACATCATAACTTTCCAGGTGACCTGATAATAAGTGCTAAATAGAGTAATGTAAATCAGTTGTGCAATTAGGATCTAGTAAGTCCTAAAAGAGTTGTACAGTCATGAAATTCTAGAAATGAATCAAAGGTTAAACATCACCTAGTTCAGGACTCAGCAAAATATGGTTTTCAGGCAGGCTACTTGTTTTTGAAAATAAAGTTTTATTGGAACATAGCCACACTCAGTTGTTCACATTTTGTATATGGATGCTTTCATGCTACAACACCAGAGTAGAGTAATTAAAACAGAGAACACATGACCTGCAAAGCCTAAAATGTTTACTAGCTGATTTTTTTTAAGAATTTTTTTATTTATTGTCATTATTTTATTTTATTTTATTTTATTTTGGAAATTGACCAGAGAAAGACAGAGATAGAGAAGGAAAGTGAGAAAGCAAGCTGCCAGGTCCAGGACTTGAACAGCAGTCAGACATACAGGAGTCAAGCCACTGTAACCACCACGCCACCTGCCAGCCCCAACTAGCTGATCTTTTAAGATGTTTACCATCTCTAGTCTAGTCCACTTCCTTTGAACTAATGGAAAAAATAAATAAACAAACTTTGGGGGGGACCAGCAGATGGAGTAATGGTTATGTCACCGGACTCCCACGTAGTCAGTCACAGATTGAATCCCGGACCCAGTGGCTTAAAAATCATGCCGGGCATGTGTGTGAATGCCCAAGATCCCAAGAAGAGAATGGAGGAGATGGAATTGTGTCATGACCATCCTCCCTGGGGGGGTGGGGGGGGGTGATTTCTCGCTTTCTGTCTCTCTATCTCTGTCTCTCTGGCAAGTGCACACACTCTCTAGCAAAAATCTCTCTAAAATAAATAAATAATGAACTTTAGAGAAAAGGAAATGCTATCATTTCAAACCCTGAGGCAGAAGGTGAACTCCCCTTACATAGACTTCAAGTCCTCGGGGCTACTTAGATATTAACAATATGGAGAGAGGGGAAGACTGAGTGACAGAGTGGAACTTCCAAAGAGTAGAGATCAAAGTGAAGACAACTGACTGAGGCCATGACTTAGGAAATGCTAATTCTAGTCATATCTTTCTGTATGACATTCCTGTCAAAGCCCTGGCAATAATGAGTATTTACAATTTCTGATGCAAGGCAACAGGTATTATTGAACTTATGCAAATAACCCTTCTGCCAGCATCCTGGGCAGTGAGAAAATGGGAAAGCCAAAAAGAGATTGATCACTGGCATACACAGTTTTGGCAACCAATTCAGCTCAGCCCAAGTCTGCTGAGAATAGGCTCAGGCATTCAGAAGATAAATTAGAGGTGAATGGAGAAAGCCTCTTGGTTCTGCTTCTTTAAAATGGGACCCAAAATGAAAATAATAGCATATCCACATTATAGAAAATGAAGAAATTCATGGAAATAAAGTTGAAATTTATTTAGGGCAAAAAAATTTTGAAACCCATGCATAATTCTTTCACACTATGTATATTCCATAAACTTTTTTAAGAGTCTTCATATTACGCAGCCTATAAAACAAGTAAAATTAGTAAATCTATGTACTCTGATGTTAAGAGTGTCCAAATACAACATAAGTGAAAAAAAGATGGTAGCAGAACAATGTGATTTTGAAAAAAAATAAAATAAAATTACACATGCACATACATAAATACATTTGCAAAGAAGAAAGACTAGACTAGAAGGATATACATGAAAATGTTCAAAATGCCTAAATTTAAAGAGTAAAAGTAGAGGGGAAAAAAAGAGTAAAAGTAGACATGGGAGTGAGGGGGGATTTTTACTTTTTGCTTTAATGAAATTCTACATTGTTTGATTTTTGTGTGTTTGTATTGTTTTGTATTTATTTATTTTTACATTTTCCCACAAACATTTATTTTACATATTAAAATATTTTTCTCATACTTCATAGTTCCTGACAATTAATAAACAACTTTCAAAATGTCCAAAAAACATATTTTAAAGATAACTTTCAAATTATTTGTTATAATTTTGTTTGTAACTCTATAAAAACAGAGACAGTATGGTTTTAAATATTCTTGAGAAAATATGTACATGTCAACTACTCAAACTGTTGAGAAGCAAACACCCTGAACACAATTCACACATGAACCTTCCCAACTCAGCTCGGCCTACCAAGCCTTCTGTGGTTTATCACCTGCTAGCAAAGATAAGTCTCTTTTTCTTCCTTCAAAGTCTTCCTCAAGTAATCCTCTGGTTGTGGCTGCTCTTTTGCAATCTCTACAGATTACAATTCTAGACTGGAAAAGTCCAAGTTATTTTATGGTACAAATTCTTTCACATGGCTTCTCTAATCCTCCCTGCCAAGCAGAACTGTTTATGGTGCCAGACAATCTTTCCCAGAGCTTCTGTTGGCTTTCTTGAGATCTAGCTTAGTTCCATAGTTTTCTAGTCATATCTTCCTACATGACATTCCTGTCAAAGCCCTGGCAATAATGAGTATCTACAATTTCTGATGCAAGGCAACAGGTATTATTGAACGTAAGCAAATAACCCTTCTGCCACAAAATAAGAATACAAAATTGGAATATATTCCAATTCCAGAAGGGTCAGGAAGAGAGAAAAGTTTGTTTCAATTTTAAAAAACAAATAATTAAGAAAAAAAAATTTTAACAGACTGCTGAACCTATCAACAGCACAAAAGAAAGCAAAAGCTTTAAATCTGGGGAAAAAAAGCATAGTAAAAAAAATCAGTACTGTTTTAGTCAAAAGTCATAAAATTCTATTTCACCAGTTTAGCCTCATATAATTAAACTCTCTTCTGTTGAATTTGCAGGGTTACTGTGGTCCAGTCTTTCCATTTAAATCATGAAGTTAACATTCCACATTATTATTGATATTTCCAGACTTGTCCTTAGCATTTTCTTGGTTGCTCTTTGCTCTCTTATTTCTGTCTGAGTGTCTTTAGTTTTCCTGGTAAAGCACTCTTTTCAGAACTTGTTGAAGAGCTGGTCTGGTGTTGATAAGTTCTTTCTGGTTTTGTTTATCTCAGAATGTTTTTATCTTTTCTTTCCACATGAAGGATAATCTTGCCGAGTATAGTATTCTTGATTGAAATTGCTTTTCATTTAACACTTTGAATATATTTTCCATTCTTTTCTTGCTTGCATCATTTCCAGTGAGAGATCTGATGTTAGCCTGGTGGGATAACCTTTGTAAGTAACCTGACATTTCTCTCTTGCCAATTTTAGTATCTTGTCTTTGTCTGTGGATTTTGCCAATCTGGCTATGATGTGCCTTAAAGAAGATCTTCTTGGGTTGATCCTATTTGGGGTCCTTTGTATTTCTTGGGTCTGAATATTTGAATGCCTCTCTAGGTTTGGAAAGTTTTCTTCCAGGATTTCATGGAATAAACTATCAATGCCCTTACTAGTTTCTTCACCTTCTGGGATACTGATTATCTGGGTGTTTGGGTGCTTAATGGTATCTACTATTTCTCATATATTATGCTCATTTGGGGGGGTTATAGTCTCAGTCTTTTTGGTGATTTTTTTCTAGGTCAGAGTTTTTGTCTTTAACTTCCGATATTTGATCTTCTGCATGGTCTAATCTGCTTTTAATACTTTCAAGGGAGGTTTTGATTTCCTGTATTACAGCCTTCATCTGTAACTGCTCCTTGATTCTTTTTTTTATGGCATGTATTTCTTCTTTCAAATCTTGGAAGAACTTCCTCACCTCTTGGAAAGAGTTGTCTCTTTTCTCTTGCACCTTCTGGAGTTCATTGACTCTCATCTCTTGCATCTCATTTAGTTTTGTCACTGAATATTCTGAATTCTTTATTGGACATTACCATGAGTTCCACTGTACTAACTGTGGATGATGGAGGGTTATTTTTTTCCCTTGGGGGAGAGATATTTTCTTCTTTTCTCATATTTCTTGTGCCTCTGCAGTAGTTTCTGGTCATCTCATGGATTATACATTTCTTCCAGATTTCTTGCCATTAATTTTAAGCATTCAGAGGTGTGTGGAAGGAGGTGATCCGCCATCTCTCTGCAGTTCCATTTCACTGATTCTCACCAAGCAACCTGCACTTTTGACTTTGAAACTGGATATTACAAAACCCTCACAGTTTCTAGGGAATATATGAATCTGGGCTGAGCTGTGGGGCTTCAGCTGAGAATTCAGAGGTGTGTGGGAGGAGATGATCCAGGCTCTCTGCAGCTCTGCACTTCTCCCTGCTGCTCACCCTGTTCTCTCTTCTCTGAATTTTAGTCATTTGGTGATGTATTCACTTTTGGCTAATTGCTTAGAGAAAGTTTCTGCAACTGTAGGAACATGTGCTTCCCTTTACTGTAAGGTACTTCTGAGACAAATTCTCTCCTCTACTGTGTTTTGCAATGTGGTATTCACAGAGATGTTGAGTTCAGACTTATAAAGAGAATAATTTTCTTCCTGCAGGAAGCAGGCTCAGTAAGGATTGAGGATTTCTATGACCCTAGAAGTATTCAGATGCTTTGCTACTATGCACCTAGGCCTGTCTAGACACTCAGTGGGTGTTGTTGAACAGCAAAATGAGAAAGTAAGGTTGAAAGAAAGAAAGAAAGAGAGAAAGAAAGGAAGAAAGGGAAAGAAAGAAAGACAAAAGAAAGAAAACAAAGGGGGGGGGGAATAAAAACAAAACAACCAAAAAAGGGAAAAAAAATTTCAACATCAAAAAATTAAAACAGTGCAGCACTCACATCAGGACACACCTCAGATTTAAATGGCTTCTGTCTGAGCTTTTGGGAGTCTGTTTTTTGTTTTTGTCTAATTTTTTTTCAACAAATTAAATTTTTTTTTTTTGTTGGGACCAGCAGAGAGCATAATGGTTATGTCACTGGACTCCCACATAGTCGAATATGGTTCAAGTCCCGGACCCAGCAGCTTCAAACTCACACTGGGTGTGTGTGCATGCATGCCCAAAATCCCAAGAGAAGAATGGAGGACAAGTGATTGTAGAGTGGCTATCCCCCGTGGGGGGCAATTTCTCACTTTTCATTTCTCTGTCTATCTCTCTAGTGAGCGCATGTGCCCCTTTAGCAAAAATCTCTCTTTAAAAAAAAAAAAAAAAAAAAAAAAAAAAGATTCCTTTTGCCATAAAAAGAAATTAAAACAACTGTGACATTGAAGCATGAGGAAGCAGAACAGAGACAGGATGATGAGAAACATCAAACACAGTGTAGCAGAGGTACTGTGGGAGGAAGTGAGAGAAGTGAGAATAAGGAAGTATGTGATGTTGGCAGGACTCATGGCTCTGGTTGATATAGAAAGAGATGGGATGAACTGAGTCAAACATGAAGCAGAACATAAGGAACTCACTTCCATATGCAATTGATCCCAAGACATCGTTGAATCCACAGCCCGGCTGGAAGTCACCCCCATTGGGGTAGATGTCAATGTGACCCACAGGCATCTGAATTCCAATGCTCAAGCCAAAGGAGCGTGTGTAGGTGTGGAGGACATCCACAAAGTCTGCATCGTCAGGGGATAGCCTCCCGTGGATGTCCGCCCCTTCAAACATAGGCCCAGCAGGATCCAAACCTGCAGCAGGAGAGAAGGGGAGCAAGAACAACTATGTCAGGTGCACCTGGTCGATGAGTCTGAACTTAAAGCTAAGTCCGAGTGTGACTGAATGAAAATGCCCACTGAGCTCAGTCCCATGTACAAAGACATGGAAAGCCTGGAAGAAAACAAGAAACCATCTCCATGTACAATTGGCCCCAAGACATCACTGCAGAAATCATCCTACTGTTACAGAACTGACACTTTCTTCCTAAGCCTTCATGTGTCCTGATGTCTCAGCTGACCCAGTAAACTAGCCCACAGGAGTCACGCAGCCATGCAGCTCCAAGGAACCACTGACTGCGAGAGCTCGAGCAGTTTCAGAAGGAACTCAGGCTGCCTGAAACTAAACCATTCATCCCAATTATTCTGTCACTGAGCACCTTCCACAGCCTTGATTTTAGCAGATTTTATGGAATAACTAAGCTGCCTATATCCTTTGGAAGGAAAACTCAGTCTCCCCAAACTGAGCTCTTTGCATTTAAGTTTATCCTTCTCCTCCTTTAATTATGGGTCAGGCCCAGGGATGGGATGGTTAGAAAGGAGGGAATGCCCAGTATACTGAGAATCTGTATACTAGAATCTCTATACTCCAGAATTCCTCTACTTTGCATCCACAATGAGGAAACCTGTTACCATGAAGCTTCCTGCATTGAGCAGGCAGCAGAACCCCTATACAGACCACTGGCTCTCACATTTGAAACTGCACAAATAGCACTGGGAAACTTGTGAAAAAGAGTCCACCACATAGTTATGAAAAACTGTGGAAGAACACACACACATGCCTCTAGTTGCCCGTGTATATGTGTGTTGGGAAGAGGGTGGCAAAGGGAACTGGGCAAGTAGCCAAAACAGTAAGAAACTCTTTCACCTTCTTTTCATTTTGGAGCCACATGAACACAAAGGCATTCAAAAAAAAAAAAGAACTTGCAAAGCATTAAATGCACATTCTAATTCCCTGACCTTGGGATCCTGATTGGTAGGTCTGGCGTGGAGCCTGGAAACATATATATCAATTACCCAGATAATCCTGTCAATAAAGTTGGTGGTTTATAAACCAGATATTGAAAAGCTTCCCTGTGCTTCAATGCCATCTACAAAATGGAGCCCAAACATTTTAATTCTTATAGTTCTTATAAGATATTAAGAGATTAAGTGCTTGTCAATGTTAGCTACTATTACCCAGTCTGAGTGATAACAGGAAGTGATTTACCCCAACCAGGAAAGCTCTGTGCCCCACAGACATACAGAGAAGCCCTGGAGAGTTAAAAACAAGATGTGCAGCAGGGACTCTGTTTAGTCTAGAACCATGACTAAGAGTGACTTTGAACCCCAGTGGACATTTGTTTGTGACAATGATAGGGGGTAAGGGGGAGCTACTAGTATCTCGTGGGGACAGTCTAAGGATACAGCTCAACATCCTACATGCACAAGACACTACCCCTCAAACACACACACACACACACACACACACACACACACACCCAAAGCATTATTCGGTTACAAATGTTAATAGTGCCTAAGCTCAGAAACCTTGATCTAAAAATACCAAGAGCAGGAGGAGATGTGACCCAGATTACTGTCCTGCAAGGATGACAGAGCACAGATCTGTGTTCACCAAACCTGAGCACAGTGTAACCAGGGAGCAGATGGCAGGGGGAGGGGCTACTGAGAAAGTAATTTCAAGATACACAAAAGGCAGATCAATTGTCTAGTGTGGAGGGCGAATTCATGGCACTCAGACTCATGACCACTGATAGAAGCTGGAACTCAGCATAGTTTCCAGAAGAAGTTTAGCTAAATGTATGTATGACTGAGGCAAAAAGGGGGCCCAGACTGACTAAGGCTCACTTCTAGCCCAGGACCCAAAAGAAGGACAGCACTAAGGCAGTGTCCCCCCAGGACAGCCCACGATAACCCACTTCAGAGGCTGCAAGGACCACAGTGCTGACACAATGGCCTCTCCCTGCCTTTCGCCATGTCCCCTGGAGAGAAAAAGAAGAAGAGGAGAAACATTCTGCTCTGTACCAATGCGAGAGAGAGGCTTTTTGCTCGTGTGAACAAAGGTCCCCACCAGACAGTCAGCGCCATGGAAACCAAGCTGCACTCGAGGAATGCGGGCGGCTGTCAGCGTCACAGGCTGGCTGGCTGGGCCTTCACTACCCACACCAAGCTGCCTGCCCTGCACTGACCGTCTGTGACATAGTTTTATGACCCATGGCCTGGGGAAAACAGCACAACTTATTTGTTTAACTAGGAAAGAGAGGGAGAGCTTAGCCTGTCTAAGAAAATGGGAACATCCCTACTTTTTCCCTTCAATCACTAACTCCTTTAAAGAAGCTCTGTCCAGCAAACAGGATGCAGGCATGAGTGCACACAGGAAAACCGAGGAGGCTGCACATTCCAGCCTGACAGGGCCGGGCCTGCTGGACTTCAGTAGCTACCTGAGCTCCACCTGCAGAACAGAGGCAGCATGCATGGTGGTTAGTGCAGCTCTGCAACCTGACAGTCTGAGTTCACATCCCAGTCTACTACTCACAGGGTACGAGGTACTGAGCCCATTATGTAACCTCTGAGTCCTAGTTTCCCTATCCATAAACTGTGCAAGGCTGCTGAGGGTTATAGAGGACACACTTACCTGTCAAGTAAGTGCGATTAAGGCACATGATCTTAGGTACCAGCAGCCTAGAGCTTCTGGGGAGTGGACACTTCATTCATTATTTTGGAATAAATTGACCTGCTTGCTTATCTGTTTCTAACTAGACACAGGTTCAATGAGAAATATATGACTTCTTCCCTAGCACATCACAGAAGCATAAGAAGGCAAACTCTAACAAACCCCAAGTCTAGTCCAACCCTCTGACCCAAGCAAAATTTAGGTTCAACTATTCCCTTAAAGGATCTAGACTCAAGGGCTTCCCATTGGCCTCTGCCCGGCAGCATCATGGCCCTGAGGACCCCATGTAAGCTGCCTGGATCTCTGTCCTCACTTGGGTCACAGGCCTGTGAGAGGAGGGGAGAGGAAGCAGCACGGCCTCCCCCGTCAGACATGCTCAACAGCGTGTGTCAGGTGAGCCAGACGCCCTCTGAGGTGCTGCCTGGCCACCAGACAGAGCCCACTCCTTCTTGTCGTGCTCACCCCAAGCCTCTGCGCCACAGAGAAAAGCAGAGGGAAGGAGCTGTGCCCAGGACGTGAGGCCTATGCTCCAGGCAGACTTCGCAGAGTGCTGATTAGCATTCCACCCCGCTCCTCTGCCACCACGGGATGCAGCCCTCATCGCAGTAGCTGCCACTCAAATGCGCAGAGGGAATGAACTGGAAAAAGCCTCACGGGTCCCAGCTCTCTTCAGATTTAGAAACAGGGAAAGACAAGATCTGTGATTTGTCCTTGTTGCCAGTGACACTCAAGCTCTGAATCTGGTAGGGGCTTTGCACATGCTACAGTTTGAACCCTACTGGCCTGGCTCTGAGACATCCTGCCTCTTGTCCAGGACCTAGGAAGAAGCCCTCAGACAAGAGCGCCCAGACTGGCTTCAGCTCCAACAGCTTCACCTTGGCAATGGGGCAATGAGCAGTCGTGGGGGGCCTTATAATCATGGCCCACTTTGAAAATCAAAACTCAAGTGCTCAGGCTTTGCTGACTCAGATCATTGACCTGAAGGGATGCACTTGTGCCCATGTGTCTATGCACCCATTAGACCTCCGCCCAGAAACGGCAGTTGATGAAGGCCAATACAACCTCACAAATATTTTCTTCAAATAAACCTACCTTACCAGCTAGTCACTAACACCTAAAATTCCACTTTTACTAAATCATTCTTTAGCTAAAGACTCCTTTCTACCTGAGTCCTGTTTTTAAAGGAAAACACTCCATGGAAAGCCACTGATGAAATCTTTCCTTATGGATGCTTGCTGAGTACTTTGGGGATGATGAGGAAGCAGGAGGTGGGGGTGGTGAGTTCAAATGAAGAATACTGGAAGGAGGATTAAGTGATCAGAGCATCAGCTGTAGCATGAATTTTAGTATACAGGAAGCTCTGTGCATGAATTTAAGGGAGCGCAAAAATGGGAATGAGAATCTTACAAACTTTTCATAATCATTAAATAATTTAATCCAAACTCTCACACTTGAAGCTCTCTAAGATGCAGTCCACAACAGGGAAAACTCAATTTTCTATTGACTACCTGGCCTAGCAATTATCAGAAAGGTCTCTGAAATGACAAAGCTTACCCACCCAGTCTAAATAAGTCACGACAGTCAATAAATATACCACCTTAACATCAGAAAAAGGCTACTGGCGAGAGAAACAGCAATCAGAGGCAGGATTCACAGCAGAATCTACTCCTCACTCTTGTCCTGTGGGTTCCTGGAATATCCCAAGTGGAGACCCGACGTGTACACCCAGTAACTGCTTAGAGGCCAGGGCTTCAATCCGGCATCTGTTCTTTAGTTAATTGCTGTTTGTCTTTGGGCTAGTTGCCTCACCTATCTGTGTCTGTCCCATCATCCATTGAACTATATCAGCGGTTTTCAAACTGTCTTCCCTGATACTTGGAGACTCTGAGATTCCACCAGGTAAAATGGAGGTTGAAGTGGTAAAGCTAACACACCCTCTCCTATGTTCGGCCAGCTTCAACCAGAATATAGCCATCTGTCTGTCTTGGGCACTGAGGCCTGCACAGGTACAATTTGAAGAAAAGCGTCTGTGACTGAGAAGAATATTTGAAAAGCTCTGGATTCGATGTTCTCCAGGTGTTATCCTTCCAAAGCCAACCCTCTAGGATTCGAGCTTCTCCTCTGAGGTTCAGAAAAACCAGGTTGGTGAGCAGCTGAGCAGGTGGACCTTCAGTGCTGGCTCAGCGAGCAGAGCTTACCTGTTATCCGGCCCACGGTTCCTTTCGCGAAGTTGCCGGCGAACCCAGCCACATGTGCTCCAAGGCTGTAGCCGATCAAGTGAACGTTCTGAAGAGAAAAATCCTCCTTCTCCTGTAGGAAGTGACCAAAGTGTGGGAGCTGAGGAGTGAAGTCCTGAGTCCCCCCAGGGCACTGACAACAGCTCAGTCACAACGGGGCAGAAGAAGCAGAGGCCATGGGTATAGGACCCTGGGGGCATGGCTGGCCTTGCTGGCATTGCCATAGGCCTGGGCATAGCCAGGTAAGAGAGGTCAAAAGGGAAGGGGCAGAGGGTGTGACTAGAGACTGATGCAGGGCAGTTCCCCTACTTGTTTTCCATTAGTTCTGGCCCATCTAAAGTGGAGGGGGGTGGCGGGAGGGTGGAGGTATTTAGGTCAGAGCCACCGGATGAGCCACAGGATGTAAAGAATACTGAAGTGCCAACCGCAGCCTGCAAAAGCCCTGCCTGCCCTCTGAGGCCCCAGGAGCTGCCAACCTCCTTGCCACCAGCACTTGCCTGGGACCCCAGATTCTTGCACTCAACTAGTGGGCAGGTGAAGAAGCTGGGTTTTTTGGGTTTGTTTTTTTGGGTTTTTTTTTTTTTTTTTTTTTTTGGAGAGGTTTTTGCTATAGGGCGCATGTGCACGCTAGAAAGCCAGAGAGAGACAAGAGAGACAGAAAGTGAGAAATCATCCCCCAGTGGGAATGGCCACGCCACAATTCCTTCTCCTCCATTCTCCTCTCAGGATCTTGGGCACGCACGTACACGCACCCGGCATGAGTTTAAGCCACCAGATCCGGGACTCAAACTGTGGTCGACTATATGAGAGTCCAGTGACATGGTCATTATGCCAACTGCTGGTTTGAAGCTGGGTTTTGATCCCAGACTCTAGAACCAAACTATCCTTGGACAAGGACGAAGGGGCTGCTAGAGAATCCTGACTAGAATTCTGCCCAAATCCATCAAATTGCATGGGTAAAAAGAAGGTCAGGCTGGAATTATTCAGAAAATTGGGCCACTTTGCCAGTGTACCCTGTGCCTCCTACAGTTAAGTCCACTGATCTCAGGCAAATCATTCCTATGGAAAGTAAATATAAAACCTTAAGATCTGTTTTCCAGGGGCCAGCAGGTGATTTAGTGGTTAAGGTGCTGGATTCCTACGTGACTGACCATGGGTTGAGTCCCGAACATGGTGGCTTGTGTGTATGCCCAAAGTCCGAAGAGGAGAATGGAGGAGAAGAGATTGCAACATGGCCATCTCTGTCTCTATGTCTTCAACAAGTGCATCCACCCTATAGCAAAAATCTCTCTAAAAAATTTTTTTTTTTAAATCTGTTTTCCTAACTTCTCCAAATGAAGCATAAGCCGACCCCTCCCACTCCCACATAGTGCAGCCTTGTTTCAGAGGCTAGAATTGACTTCAGTGGATGTTTAAGATTACAAGGTTGGTATTTACATCTATATACTGTGTTTCTACATCCTTTAGTCAATTAGTTTCAGTCATAGAGTGCGGTCACTCAGTATATATTAAGTGGGGACATACAATGCCTCTCCTTCATAGACTGGCTTGCTTCACTCAGTAGGAAGATAAATAATAATGTGATAGAATATATAAAAGAAAATGAAACGAAAAAAATAAAATAAAATAAAACTGTGAAAAGATTACAAGGTTGTCCTGGTTCCTGGCCAGTCCCAACCAACCTAAGGTCATGTTTCTAAGATCAGCAAATAACAACCCATAAGGCAAATTTTTACAGCAAATAAAGTAATAGGAAAAACCTAGAAGCCTATCAATAATGAAAAGGCTCTCTAAAAGTTCCAGCTTTCCTTTCTTTCAAACAATACTTAATTCAGTAAAAAATTTTAATCCCACAGATTTTGCCCAGACTCCGGAAATTCCTGGTAAAATGTGTATGACCTGAATCTCTTAAGAAAGTTCAGATTTGAGATCCCGCTGATGACAGGAAATGACTTCCTTTCCTCCCCTGTTACCTGTAGCCAGTCTAGCATCCTTGCAAGACTGTGTCCCACCACCTTTGAGTTATTGACGGCGTCTGTGTAAAGCAGGTGAGCCAGGGGGAGCCAGTCAACCACCACCACGTTGGCGTCTTTCTCCCTTTCCTGCAAGGCTGACACGAGTTTGTACAGCCAATTTTCAAACATGCCACTCATCTGCAGAGAAAACAGAACTTTTTTAAAAAAATTTTTCTTCTGGGTTTGAAAAATTCTAATGAATATAAAGTTTCACTCCAGGATTCTCTTCCTAGCTAATTTTAGAACTTCCATGCTGGCTGCTCAGGGGCCAGGGCCAGCTGGAGGCAGAATTGCTACATGAGTGTCTGTCTTCCACTGCTTTTCACTTCTCCAATTTTCCCACCCAAACTTTCATAGCTGGTGTCTTATGCTGTTGCCCCAGGGTCTGAGAGGGCCACTATGAGATATGCATTGTTGATACTGCCATGAGCTTAGTCTGAGTCCCTGTCACAGTCAGCCAAGTGGCCCGGTCCATCCTTCAAAGGCAGCTGAGGAAGGTTGCCCTGGAGAATTAGCTTCTCTTGTAGTGATGCAGGGAGATACTGTCTCCTAGGCGAATGCAGAGTTAACAAATGACCCCTTCCCACAACCCATCTCTGCCATCCCTCTTGACCCCAGTATAGGGAAAATCTTCCCCTAGAATCCCAAATTAGAACCCAGAATGCATTTTCCCACAGAAACTTATAAATGGTGACTAGGTCCAGTTGTAAACCTATCCACAAGAACATTATCAAATAAATAGATTTTCTGTGCTTAGCCTGGGAACCCAAACACCATTTACAATCTTGCTTCTATGGGAAACTGCTGTTCCAAGTTTCAAATAGATTACAAAAGAACTTTCTGGAATGCAACCCATTTGTAAATAGCAGGCAGTTTGTATTTGCATTTTGACAGGGGGCCTTTAAAAGGTCTAAATGCACAATTCTGACTGCAGGCTGTAGGATAAGGATGGATGATGACTAGGCCCTTAACCATCACTTCATTCACTTGCAGCAGATAAGCACCTACCCTCCCCTTATCCTGAACTGAATTGCAGTGATACACCTAAAGACTCAGAAAGCATGTAACAGATATGAATTTCTCATCATTAAAAGGAGGATATCCCCTCCCAATTAGCCCAGGCAGAAACCTGTCCACTTAATAGTGCCATTTTTTCTACAGACTGTCATTATATGAATGAATAAATCCCTTGCTGGTCAAAAGCTTCTGAAGCTGAGCATTAAAGCCCTTTTTTGTTGAAGTTTGTCATGGGTCTTTCAATGTGATTTGCTCAGTTAGGGCACATAAAGAACCCAATGCCTTTAAACAGGGCCATCTCTATACAAACAGGAGGGCACCATGCCAACAGCGGCCAGCAGCTCCAGCCAGCTGGCTCCTCAAGATTCTCTGAGCCAGTCAAGTTGCTTCAGTTCAGCTCAGCTCAGCACCGATGCAGGAAGGCCCCCTCAAGGCAGTGGTTGACCAATGTAATTAAGTGTAATTAGAGGGGTCCTCAAGAGCCAATGGAGCGGGGCTGCTGCCCTCAGGAGAGCCACTTTCTGAAAGCCTGTTGTGTGCCAGCATTAAATACCACCCTGCTGGAGTCCAGATTGCCCCCTCAGAGAAGTGCCCATTACATTCTTCACAGCTGTCTAAAATACAAGCAAACCACAAGGAGGCAGAGAGAGAGGGTTTGGAATCTGGAAGCACCAGTATTCTTTTTAATTGACCAAAACAAAGGGAACCAAATCATGTGTAAAGCTGCAGAGATCCCTCCCTGGGCTCACCGTCCATCCATGGATGATGAAAAAGGTTTTGGCTGTCAAGTTGAAGCCACAGTCTTCGAAGGACTGGCTATGGTCAAGGGAGAGGTAGCATCCTTCATGCTCCTGGTCCTTAGATGTGCGGAGATTAAAGTTCACAGAAGGTTTGGCCACAGCCTGGATATCCCTGGATTTGTGGGATTTATCTGGGGAGAAAGAGCAAAGTGAGGGCTTGGGTTGTGAAAGACCTGGGGTCTAGTCCAGTCTAATCGTGAACAAATTACTTAGGCCATCCGGGTTTTAGTTTTCACAACTACTGAATGTTCCTTCTGGAAGAACTGTGAAGATATTATAAAAGAGACATCTTATGTATACTTAACAAGTACTTTCTCCTTTTTTTTTAGGTTTTTATTTGTTTTTGCCATAGGGCAAATGGTGGAGAGAGACAGAGAAAGACAGTAAGAGGGAAAGTGAGAAATCACCCCCCCCCCAAGCAGGATGGCCATGCTGCAATACCTTCTCCATACTCCTCCTGGAATTTTGGGCATGCACACATTTGCACCATTGTGATTTTCAAGCCAGTAGATGTGGGACTTCAACCATGTTCAAACATGTGGGAGTCCAGCACCTTAACCACACCACCTGCTGGCCCTTTAATAAGTATTTTTTTAAGTTTTATTTTATTTTTATTTTTAATCTATTTATTTATTTTTAGAGAGATTTTTGCTTTAGGGCATGTGCACTTGCTAGAGAGACTGAGAGAGACAGAAAATGAGAAATCATCCCTAGGGGGATGACTATGCTGCAATCCCTTCTTGCCCATTCTTTATTTGGGATTTTGGGCGTGCATGCACACGTGCCCAGTGTGAGTTTCAAGCTACTGGGTCTGGGACTCAAGCCATGGTCAACTATCTGAGAGTCCAACAACATAACCATTATGCCATCTGCTGGTCCCCTTATTTATTTATAAATTTATTCCATGAATGAGGTAGACAGAGAGACAGCATCCCTGATAGGCTCTCGATGTTGTAATCTATCCCTAGCCTCAGCCAGTTCCGGATCTGGGACATGTATACTTCCCCAGGTGTTTCAAGAAGGCCTCCAGACCCAAATTTGGAACTTTCCCATATGGATCAGCCTCACAGAGTGTTGCTTTACTGTTGCACCATCATCAGGCCCTTATATCTTATGAGGATTAATTAGTCATTCATATTAATTACTGTGACTCTGAAATAAATAGGTCTTTCCCTTGCTTTTCTCTATTCTTCCCTATCGAGGTGAGCTTTTCTCAAGTTTCTATTTTTAGAGTATGGGTCTTTAATTCTTTTCCTGAAATATTTGGAACCAGGTGAGTTTCAGAATTCTTAAATTTTAAGATTTTAGAAAAGCATTATAGGGGCCAGCAGGTAGTATAGTGGTTAAGGCACTAGACTCCCATGTGGTCGACTGCAGTTCGAGTCCTGGAACCAGCAGCTTGAAACTCATGCTGGGCACACGTGTGTGTGCTCAAAATCCCAAGAGGAGACTGGAGGAGAAGGGACTGTGGCATGGTCATCCCCCCCCCGGGGGGGGGGGGGTGATTTCCCACTTTCTGTCTCTCTGGCAAGCACATATACCCTATAGCAAAAATCTATCTTAAAAAAAAAAAGAAAGAAAGAAAGAAAGAAAGGAAGGAAGGAAGGAAGGAAGGAAGGAAGGAAGGAAGGAAGGAAGGAAGAAAGGAAAGGAAGGAAGGAAGGAAGGAAGGAAGGAAGGAAGGAAGGAAGGAAGGAAGAAAGAAAGAAAGAAAGAAAGAAAGAAAGAAAGAAAGAAAAAAGAAAAAAGAAAAGAGCTCTATAGAATACAAACTATATTATTATATAACACTCCCAGTGAGGTCTGGGGTACCTGCCATGAATAAAACACAGGAAAATATATGACTACTCACACTTAAGGGCAAAAGTAAAGATTATAAATAACCTCCTGTTGGCTCAGGTCAGGTTTTGCTGCCAAATGAGTTCACATCAGGTAAGGCTGGGTCTTGCTACCAAACAAATTACCAAACACACTTTCCAACTTTGAAATTCTGGATTTTGGAACTGGAGGTAAAAGGCTATTGACCAGTGGTACAGTGGGTTTCTCTGTTGTTCCCATTCCATCTAGCACTGGCTCCAAAGACCTCATGCCTCCTCCATGCCCCTTGCTGTGCCCTCATGGGCCAAGCATTCAACCAGTTTGCTTAAATGAATGACTGAAGCCACGGAGGAACTCCAAAGAGCAGCAAAACTACCCCCTTCAGCTCCGCTGCCCACACTCAGGGCTGTCTCCTGCCCAAGCACGGCCCATGTCACTGATGGTCCCTTCAGCCTCACACTGTCTGTAATCACTGCATTATTTCAGACAGTCATAAATGGACCCCACCCAGCACTCTTTCGACTATCCTCATAATCATCGCTTGGTAACGGGCTAGGAAGTCAGAGCGTGAAATTCTCAAGTCACCAAACAGCCAGGGTGGGGGAAAATCCCAAATGACCATCGCAGGAGCTAACCGAGACTTAAGAAACAAAAGAAATCATGGGGGGCCAGACACTGATGCAGCAGTAACCAAGATGCTGTGTCGAGCTGACCCACATGGGAAGGTTCTGGGTTCACATCCAGATACTTCTTTGAGTATGTTGGGTATATACATATCTATGATTAAGGGGTGGCTGGAGCTAGGAGTGGATCTCAGTGTTGGGACTCCGTCAGAATACTCTCTCTCTCTTTCTCTCTTCTCTCTCTCTCTCTCTCTCTTTCACTCATAGACTAAATAAGCTTTAAAAAAAAAAGAAAGAGAAAGGAAAGAAAGAAAGAAAGAAAGAAAGAAAGAAAGAAAGAAAGAAAGAAAGAGAAAGGAAGAAAAAAAATGCTGCAAATGGGACCAGCAGATAGCATAATGACTATGTGGCTGGACTCCCATATAGTCGACCACAGTTCGAGTCCCGGATCTGGTGGCTTAAACTCATGCCGGGTGCATGTGTGTGCATGCCCAAGATCCCAAGAGGAGAATGGAGGAGAAGGGATTGCAGCGTGGCCATCCTCCCCTGGGGGGTGATTTCTCCCTTTCTGTCTTTCTGGCGAGCACACACGCCCTATAGCAAAAAAGATGCTGTGAAGACCTAAGCTACTCCCTGATTTAAAAAAAAAAAAAAAGGGAATCAGCAGTTAGCTTAATGGCTATGTCTCTGGACTTACTCCCACATAGTCGACCGCGGTTCGCGTCCCCGACCTGGTGGCTTAAAACTCACGCCGGGCGCGTGTGCGTGTGTGCCCAAGATCCCGAGAGGAGAATGGAGGAAAAGGGATTGCGGCGTGACCATCCCCCCAGGGGGTGATTTCTCGCTTTCTGTCTCTATGTCTCTCTCTGTCTGTCTGGCGAGCGCACGCGCCCTATAGCGAAAACCTCTCCAAAAAAAAAAAAAAAGACCCACTTGGAGATTCTCTCTTTCTCTCTCTCTCTCATAAAAGAAATAAATTAACTTAAAGAAAAAAAAAATCATGATGGGCCAGCAGGTGGCAGAGTAATTGAGGTGCTGGACTCTCACATGGCTAACTACGGTTCAAGTCCCAAATCCAGTGGCTTGAAAATCACACCAGGCACATGTGTGTGCATGCCCAAAACCCAAAGAGGAGAATGGAGTAGAAAGGATTGGGACCAGCAGTTAGCATAATGGCTATGTCGCTGGACTCCCACGTAGTCGACCGCGGTCCGAGTCCCAGACCTGGCGGCTTAAACTCACGCCGGGCGTGTGTGCGTGCGTGCCCAAGATCCCGAGAGGAGAATGGAGGAGAAGGGATTGCGGCGTGGCCATCCCCCCTGGGGGGTGATTTCCTGCTTTCTGTCTCTCTGTCTCTCTCTCTGTCTGTCTGGCGAGCGCACGCGCCCTATAGCAAAAACCTCTCCAAAAAAAAAAAAAAGAAAAAAAAAAAAAAGGATTGTGGTATGGCCATCCTCCCTGGGGGTGATTTCTCTTTGTCTCTCTATCTCTCTCCAGTGAGTACACACACCCTATGGGGAAAAAGGAATCATGGAAAGAGAGACAAAAGTGGTGAAGGGTCATGGTGAAGGAAGTGGGGAGAGAGAAACAGAGGTGAGGGGAGGAAAGATGTAGAGGGTTGATAACATTCCAGAAAATGCAGCTAAACTTGCACATGAGCGGAACTCAGGTGAACCATCATAGAGGTAGTGAACAAAAGCCCCAGCCAGCAGAAATTTGAGCCATGGGCATACCTAGTTCTGCAGCTCCCCGGCTCCCACCCAGATAGCCTCTCACAGAGACCAGATGGCAGAGTCTAGAAGGAAAGGCATCCGCTGACTTCCTGAGACAGACCAGTAGATAAACCCCTATCTTGACAAAGAAGGCCCACCTTGGCAACTGGCTTGCTCTGACCCCACTGTTCTCTGCCTTCATTCCTACTACTTTGGCCCGGGTCACTGTGGCTTCTGGGGTTTTATGATTGTTCTTCACCCAAATGTCCTTATAGTTCATTCTCTCATCTTCTCCTTGCTCAGAGATCAACTTTCCAGTAAGGCCTTCCCTGATCATACATGAAAACTGCATCACCTTCCCACTGTTCCCCCGTACCTTCCCCTCTGCCTTATTTCTCTCCATAACACTGAGTACCATTTATATTATTTAATATAAATTAAATATATGACCACTGCCTTCCCACCACTGCAATGGAAACTCCATAATCACAGGACTATCATCCTATCATCTAGTTTGCGTCACTGCTGTGTCCCCCACTCCTAATAGGGTGCCAGGCACTAAGTGGGCAATAAGTATTTTTTTCAAATGAATGAAAAGCTCACAAATACTCAGAGCACAGAAGTTGGAAGGAACTTTAGTATCAAACAGGAGCAGAACTAGAGGGGCGACCTACTCAGGCCATGCTTCTAGTTAGCACTAGCTCAGAAATACACTAAAGCGACGTTTTCCCACTCATTAAATTAACCCTCTCATACGTACAGAAGCTGACATGGATGGGCATCATTTGGTCCAACCTCAGCAACTAGTAGGAAGATGAAATATGGGGTGGTTAAGGGGCACCCCAGCCCTCTGTTTAACCGGCTGACTTAGTACTCGCTGTGGGTGTTCCTACATGTCCACCAGAACATGCCACCTCCAAGAGGAGAGACTGCCATACAGAGCCCAGAGCTAGGAGGAGGACAGAAGGCGAAGAGTGTGGAGGACAGAGTGTTTGGGAGGAAGACCTGGCAGGCCCAAGTAAGCCCCTCCAGGCACAGAGAGCCCACCAGATGTGCCCTGCCCACACTCATCAGACCAACACTAGCTATCGTGCCACCTTAACTTTCAGATCACCTACACCAAGATTAAAAGGAGGGATGCCAGGAGACAAAGCCCTTTCTGGCAACCTTCTTGCCTCTCAAATTTCTGGGTTCAGAGGCAAGGACAAGGTGGAAGCCCAGCTGGCAGTCTGGACTCAGCCATGTGCTCCTGTCCTCCCAGATACTAGGGAGGCTGAGGCAGGAGGTTCAAGAGTTTGAAATGGACCTGGGCTGCAATAGCTGGACTTGGGGCGGGGAGAGGGAGGATTAAATAAAGCTTTTTGATAAAACTGTTAGCAGCTAGCTGGACAGCACAGATGAAGGGACTCATACAAGGAAAGAAGGTAGGGACAGGAGCGAAGATTCGAATGAGCACACCCTGCCAGCCTGCAGCCTCTTGGATGACTTGCTGGTGGTGCTCTCAACAGAAGGGACAAGTGGCATTGGGGAAAGAAAGGATTCTCTAGGAACAAGGAGACTCCGCCAGGCACAGGGCGCCCAACAACAGAGAAGGGGGTGAGGGATAAAAATGAATTCACATTACCTTCCAGCCGTCCCTTTGGACTGAGGGGTGCGGGGCTTCCCGCGGCCAAGCAACAATAGACGCTCCAGCAACAGAGCAGAGGGACCGAGTTTCTCATCCTTCCCCGCTACACCCTCCCCAAGCAAGGATTTCAAAACAAAACAAAAAACACCACTTGTTGGTGTTTCCAGCAGTCCGAGCCGGCAAGACCCGAGGTGGGCAGACTTCTGTCCACCAGAGGGTGATGTGCTGGACAGCTGCAGGAAGAGAGGGTGGAAAATGAAAAGCGGGCTGCCCTGAGCCACAGAGCGGTGGGAAGGTCAGTGGAAAGCGTGCACCCGAACCAGATCCGCCCTCAGCCGGAGCCGCAGGGAAGCGAGGGCTCCCGCTGTCACACCGCGAGCTCCTGGAGAGGTAGTTTTTAAAAGTACCGTAGTCATCTGACCCATCGCCAGATGGTTATTTGCATAATTTATTCACGTCTCTGGACTCTGATTGGTCACACCTTCGCTGACGCTTGAGCGGAGACTTTGCAAAGTTTGAATGGGAGCGCCGCACACCCACCTCGTGGACTTCAGCTGGCGCAGCCTCGCTTCCTCCCCCTCCCTTTGCGCAGGCTGTCGAGGCTCCCGCCACCCGGGTTTCCTCCTAGTACCTCAACCCTCATATCGTACTCTCTCCCCTGCAATCCTAAGGGGTCATTCCCATTGGGGACGCGATCCTAGAGAAGGGAGATCTTCTACTCCAAGGCGCAAAACTCCGGAAAGGTCTTTCTGAGCCCCGACCCAGATGGGAGAAAGTCACCTGATAGTCTTCTTGGTCCTAGTCTTCCTCCCTTCCCGCCGCAACAGGTGCAGACAATGCGATTGGACAATGAGCCGGCAGAGCCGGGGGATGTGGGCTGTGGTCGGCGCTGCACGGCCACACAAACCCGGCTCCGAGTCCTCCCTCCGCCTGAAGCTGCAAAACCTTCTCCAAGGCCATTCGCTAGTCCGCAATACGCCGGTCATAGTTCCTGCGGTTTAGGGGTGGTGGGAAGTTTTAGAGTTCGCCTAGTTTAGCGCTTAGTGCTGGGGCTCGGCCTGTGGCAGGCGCTGGTGAAGGACTGGAGAGTCAGGGCGAGTCTCCCACTGGGAACCGCGAGCGGAGCCTAGGGATGTGGGGGGTCTAAGACATGGGCAGAGTCCCCAGTCTTCTCCGGTTTGCAGTAACTACCTGGTGAGTGGAATTAAACACCTTCGTCCTCTCTTTTCTCCATCATTTCTTCCTCTTCTCCTTCCATCTAAGGACCCAGGTCCCGGGGCCGAGGGGAGCGGAGGCTGAACCCCGCGACACCTGCAGGGCGACGGCGCCACACCTGGGGACGCAGAGGCGTTGGGAGAGGGGGAGTGCGCCCCGGCAGAGCTGCGCTGGGCCAGCCGTCCTCCCTCCTGTGGGGAAGAGGTGGCGCTGCAGGCGGCACCAGGACCGCCAGTGACCCAGAGGTCGCCAGAAATCGGTCCCACCCTGGCCTGCGGAAAACCGCAGCAGCGTCGGGTCCCCCTACGCCCTAGTGTCGGGGCTTTCGCCTGAGAGACCTGTGGAGGGAGCGGCCCGAGCGAGCCGGTCCTGTACCCCCTCTCTGGTTACTCCTCCGGCTGCCGGCCGGGCGCGCTTTGTCCCTCCCGCGTGCCATCATTCATTAAGGAAAGGAAGGCTGATTTTACCTTTGCTTTTTTGTTGTTGTTGTTTGTTTGTTTGTTTAATATTGAGTGATTTTTTGCTATAGGGTGTGTACGCTCGCGGGAAAGAGAGAGACAAAAAGCGAGAAATCATCCCCAGGAGGGATAGCCACTTTGCAATCCCTTCTCTTCCATTCTTCTCTCGGGATCTCCGGGGCCAGGCCGCGTGAGTTTATTTTATTTTTTGTTTGTTTGTTTGTTTGTTTGTTTTTTGAGAGGTTTTTACTATAGGGCACAGGCTTTCGCCAGAAAGACAGAGAGATACAGAGAGACAGAAAGTGAGAAATCACCCCCAGGGGCTTGGACACGCTGCAATCCCTTCTCCGTTCTCCTCTCAGGATCTTGGGCACGCACGCACACGTGCCCGGTGTGAGTTTAAGCCACCAGGTCCGGGACTTGAACCACAGTCGACTACATGAGGGTCCAGTGATACAGCCATTACGTCAACTGCTGGTCCCCCATGTGAGTTTTAAGTCGGTGTGTCCAGGACAGGAACTGCAGTCGACTTCGTGGGAGTCAGTCCAGAGATGTAACCATTATACCATCTGCTGATCCTAGCTTTACTCTTTTGAGTATAAAACTCAGTGCTCTATGTGGGATGGGAAATGTTACCCCAAATATATCACTTGGGCCCCCCATCCCTTGTCCTTCTCCACTGATGAACTTTCCAGACAGGCCAGCATTATTTCCACTTGAAAGGTGGGGAAACTGAACCATGGGGACAGGCTGCACATCTGAGGGGAGTCTCATCACAGCCAAGTCTCTCTCCTCTGCTCACGTAACCCCTAAATTGGAGCCCTTGGCAACCTTGCTGATATCTCTTGAGTTGACTGAGGCAAGACATAATCTGTGATCAAAAATCCCTTTCCAAGGCCTAGTGGTGTCACAGCAGTAAAAGCCACCCTCTGGAGGGGTGGCCCTCATAAGAAGGTTCAGGGTTGGAGTCTGGAGCCCTCCCTGAGTATGTTGGGCACATGAACACCCACCATAGGGGCCGTCTGAGGCTGGGGGTGGGTGGCAGCAGCAGGACCCTGCTTGAGGTTCTCTCTCTCTCCCCTACCTCATGTTTATGGAACAAATAAATCTGCAAACGTCTAAAAAATTTCCTTCCCTGTTCTGAGTTGCTCACTGCCATGGGCCCTAGAATGTCAGCAGGACCTTGTGGCAGGTGTATGTTGTGGACCTATGTCATGGAAGGTATCCCTAGGAAAGCTAGGTATTCCTGCAAAACTGGTTATCCTGCCTAGAAAAACAAAAACAGAAAGCAGGTTCAACAAATCTTTTTAAAAAATCATTTTTTTACTGCCAAGGCTATGAAAGCATCTAAATTGTATTGTCGGTTGATTAGAGTGCCCTCCTGTGTCTCCATATGGAAATATCATGTGAAATTTTCAAAGGACATAATGAAAATATAATCATAGCTTTGTACTTCCCAGAACCATGAGGTGATCTGAAACCACCCCCCAACCTCCCACCCATTACCACACCCAGGGAGGAATTCCCAGCTCAGGAGTCTCAGGGGAAATTCTGTTGTGTTCCCATCAAAGCTGCAAGGTCTCAGACTACCTTAGGAAAGGACTCTGCCCACCCCCCTTTATTTTTTTTGCATCTCAGCTCCAAAGGCTCTTAATACATTAAAAGGACTAAATCCTCTTCTTATGATAAAAGTTTATTTTCTTTTTCTTTCTTCCTTTTTTTCTCTTGCTATAATGTACACTCACTGGAGAGAGACAGAGATAGAAAAGGAGAAAGAGGGAAATCTCTCCCCAGAGGGGATAGCCATGCTGTTTCTTCCCCTTCTATCCCACTTATGGAAGACAGAAACAAACTTTAAATAAAAAAAAATAAAAAAATAAAAAAAGATTACTTAATCACCACATGCTTGGGACCAGCAGATGGCTTAATGGTTATATTGCTGAATTCCCACATAGTCGCAGTTCGAGTCCCGGACCCGGTGGCTTAAACCACACCCAGCGCATGCGTGTGCATGCCCAAGATCCCAAGAGGAAAATGGAGGGTAAGGGATTGTTGCATGGCCATCCCCCCTGGGGGGATGATTTCTTGCTTTCTATCTCTCTGTCTCTCTCTTTCTGGCGAGTGCACTATAGCAAAAAAACCTCTCAAAGAAAAAAAAAGAAAGAAAGTTATAAGTGTCAAAGGCTGGTACATAGGGGCCAGTAGGTGACATGGTGGTTAAGACACTGGACTCCCACATGACCAACCATGGTTCAAGTCCTAGACTTGGTGACTTGCCTTCTCAGTCCCCCCATTCCAGTGAATTAAAACGATAATAATAATAATAATAAATTAAATTAAATTAATAGTTTTCTCTTTTTTCTTTAAAAAAAAAGAGGATGATTTGTAGGAGTTCCCAGATATCTAGACCAGTGCTATCCTACAGAAATATAAAACACTCTTTATGTTCTATCTTGAGATGACATATATATATATATATATATATATATATATATATATATATATATGCCATACTTTAGGTGGCTTAAACAACAGAAACATTGGGTTGTCAGAAAAGTCATGACACATTTTTGCATAGAAAAATACATCATGACTTTTGCAACCACCCAGTATATTTTCACACAGTTCTAGGGGCTAGAAGTCTAAGATCAGGGTGCCATGACAGTTGGGATGGTAAGGCCCCCCTTCCTGGCTTCTAGAAGACTGCCTCCTCACTGCTTTCACATGGTAGGGAGAGAGAGAACTCTGCTGTCTTTTCCAATAAAGGCATTAATCCCATCATGCCCCCTCATGACCTCATCTAAACCTAATGATTTCCCAAAGGCCCCATCTCCAAATACCATCACAGTGGGTTAGGGCGTCAACATACGAATTTTGTGGGGACACTCAGACCATAACACCACATATGTAATTTTACACTTTCTAGAATCCACTTTAGAAAGATAAAAAGAAACAATTGTCAAATTAATTATAGTAATATATATTATTTAAGTCAAAATATCCAAACTGTTATCATTTCAACATGTTGCCAATATGAAGTTATTAATAACATATTTAACATTTTAATTTTGAAAACCAGTGTGCATTTTGCACTCATAGCACATGTTAATTTGGACTAACCACATCGCAAGTTCTCAGTAGCTAGCAGCCAGTATATTGGACCATGCCAACCTAGAGTGTCAAAACAACAAAAAATTTTTTTTAATTATTTATTTTATTCTATTTATTATTAGTAGTAGTAGTATTTAATAATTTTACCAGAGAGAACCAGATGGAAAGTGAGAAAGCAAGCCTCCAGGTCCAGGACCCAAACTGGTCATGTGGTCAGCCATGTGGGAGTCCAACACCTTAACCACCATGCCACCTGCTGGCCCCAAAACAAAGCTTAAAGATCATTTAATACAACCATCTCACTTAACAGATAATGAAACCAGACTCAGCCAGATTAACTGACTCGCTCAAGGTCACACAGCTGATGGGCAGAAATGAGACACAAATCCTGGTTTCTGATTCCAAGATCAGTGCTCTTCTCATGGCCTCTCCTATTTAAAGACAGAAAAGATGATGGAGGACTAAGAGGACCAGACTTAGTGGAAGACCTAGTATGAAACTGTACCACTGGTTAAAAAAAGAAAGAAAGAAAAAGAAAAAGAAAAACAACTGCACAAACATGATCCCTTCAAATATTTATTAATCACTTGTCACATTCTTGGCATTGTGTTAGATGTGATGGGAAACTCAAAAAGAAATAAAAATACAGTCAAGCATTGCTTAACTATGGGCGTAGATTCTGAGAAAGGCATCATTGGGCAATTCCATCATTGTGAAAACAAGGAGTACACTTATCAAACCTAGATGCTACAGCCTACTACAGACCTATAATCTTATGGGGCTACCACCATACTAACGTTCACCGTGGACTAAGATGTCATTATTTGGCATGACTGCAACTGAATGCCCATCTTACTCAAACTATATATTCCAAGTTAGAGAAAAGGAAAAGTACACGTGAATCCAATCTACAGGGAAGTCTGTTGATGGAGGTGATAGTTGCTGGTCCCTTCCCCTCAATATATTCAAATGCCTGAAGACTCCAGCTATTTGTTTCTATTAAGAACTATATTTCCTGTGACCAGCAGTTGGCATAATGGCCATGTCACTGGATTCCCATGTAGTCGACCACAGTTCGAGTTCCAGACCCGGTGGCTTAAACTCACACCAGGTGCGTGTGTGTACGTGCCCAAGATCCTGAGAGGATAATGGAGGAGAAGGGGTTGCAGTGTGGCCATCCCCCCAGGGGGGGTGACTTCTCGCTTTGTCTCTCTGTATCTCTGTCTCTCTGTGTCTTTCTGGTGAGTGCACGTGCCCTATAGCAAAATCCTCTCAAAAAAAAAAAAAAAAAAAAAAAAAGAAGAAGAAGAAAAAAAAAAAAAAAGAACTACATTTCCTTAGAGCAACATTTTCCAATGTGTGACCCTGGGATGTTAATAGGTATTATGAAGAATAAATATGGGAACATTGACATAAACAAACCAAAACAGTCTCTTCACTGCAGAACTTCTCAGGGCCTTCATTGAATGCACTTTAACCCACCATGGGCTTCAGTTTCAAGATCAAGATCCTTAACCCGCCCTACATCCCCCGTGGACTGGGCAAGCAGGTGCCTAACCTCCCAGCAGGCTCCCGAACTCTCTGCCTCCCTGCTCCACAGGCCTTCCCTTCAGCACATCTCTAGATCTATGCCCTCTAAAGCAGAGCCCTCAAGCTACCACGGCTACTGAGCACTTGAAATGTGGCTAGTCTACATTAAAATGTGTTGTAAGAATAAAGGTTTTGGGGGCTGGTTAGGTGGTGTGGTGGTTAAAGTGCTAAACTCTCACATAGTTGACCACAGTTCAAGTCCCAGACCTCCTGGTGGCTTGCTTTCTTACTTTTCCTTTCTCTCTCTGGTCAAATTAAAAAATAATAATAATAAATTTTAAAATCAAATAAATAAATCATTATTTTTAAAAAGAATAATGGTTTTGAAGACTTAACAACAACAATGAAAGAATATAAAATATCACATGGTCATGTTTTATGTTTGTTTATATGTTGAAATGACAGTATTTGGGAAATATCAAGTTAGGTAAAATATATCATCAAAATTATTTTCAACTGCAGGGCCGCCGGGTGGCATGGTGGTTAAGGGCATTGGACTCACACATGGCTCATTATGGTTGAAGTCCTGGACTCGGAGGCTTGCTTTTTTGCTTTCCCTTTCTCTCTCTCTCTCTCTCTCTCTCTCTCTCTCTCTCTCTCTCTCTCTCCCTCTCTGGTCAAATATAAATAAATAAATAAATAAATAAATAAATAAATAAATAAATAAAGTTAAACAAAATAATTCTTTAAAAAAATCATTTTCCCTTGTTTGTTTTTACTTTTTTAAAAAGAATTAGTTATTTAATTTTATTTATTATTATTTTTAAATTTGACCAGAGAGAGATAGAGATGGGGGGTCGGGGGGGGGGGGTGAGAAAGCAAACGGCCAGATCTGGGACCCAAACCGCAGTCGGCCATGTGGTAGTCCAACACCTTAACCACCACACTGCCTCTCAGCCCCTAGTTTTACTTTTTGTAATGTGGCTCCTGGGGAAATTTTGATTACATAGTGGCTCACATTTTATCTCTATTGAACATCTGAAAGCCTCAATATCTGGCCTTTGACCTAACTAATGCTCAAATATCCATTTACATCCCTTCCTCAGAGAAACTTTCCCTGGCCCCTGGCTTAGGTTTTCTATAAATATCTTCCTTTCTTTTGTAGAACTTACTGGTTCATAAGTATAGCTATTTGTTTTTACTATTTGATTAATGTCTATATTCCTATTAGAGTATAAGCTTCATGAAAATAGCAATTGGGTTTGTTTTTTGCTTATTATTATTATTATAAGAGCCCAGAATAAAGTCTGGCACATGGAAAGAGCCCAAAATATTTGTTGAAGGGCTGGACCGTAGCATAATATTAAAACATGACATTCTGCGAGGCTGATGGCATGGGAAGATTCTGGGTTCACGTCCAGGGAACATGAACACTCCAGACACGTATGTGACCCATGATTCAGGGTTGGCTGAGGATGGAGGTGGATGGCAGCAGCAAGACCCTGTGGGGGGTTCTCTCTCTCTCTCTCCCTCTCTCTCTCATCTCTCTCACTCAAGGAAAAATAAACTTTAAAAAAATTGCTGAATGATTACATAAATGAAATGTGTGAATCTCCAAGAAAGACACAGAGCATTCAGCTTTTGCTAGATCGATTTAACAACAGAACCTTTTTTTTTTTTTAAGTCCCCAGCACATGTTTATTTTTTCTTCTCAACATCCTGTTCTGCAGCTTCCTTGGCTCTCTTTGCACGGATGCCAAAGAGCCGGGCATTGGCGCGGGCCATGCGAAGGCTGGCGAAGGCTTTGAAGTTCTTCTCCTCCTGGGTGACGGGTCTGGCCTTCTCCTTCTTGTAGACGTTCCAGATGGGCATCACGGGTCCTGTCAGCTGGGTGGCCAACTTGAGTTCCTCAGCAGAGCTGTCACCCTTCTTGGGCACCGAGGGCTTCCTGGGGAAGAGGATGAGCCTGGAGCGGTACTCCTTCAGCCGCTGCACGTTGGCCTGCAGGGACTCGGTGGACGGAACCTTCACCCCAAAAAGAGTTTAACAAGGAATCAGAATTCTCCAGTAACACAGTTTGGGAAACACAGCATCTACAATGCAAGTTAACTGAACCTAAGTGTAAACCTTTATTTACAATATGCCCTCAGCTCTCCTTTATGCAGAAGGTTGCTCTGGGGAGCTTTGTTTTGGGATCTTTATATTTTGTCTCCCCTTCTTTGCAAATCATTAGCTCTAATCCTTGAATTCTTTTATTAATTAAACTTCTAAAGGGAACTGTGTAATTCTCCTAGGTAAATATATTTTCACATAAGTTCATGCATGTATTGTAGCTTATGTGAATTCATGAAAGAATTCACAGACTCAGAGTGTAAGCAGATAGAAAAGGTTTATTTGGGGCCAGCAGGTGGCATGGTGGTTAAGGGTCTGGATTCCCACATGGCAGACTACAGCTTAGGTATCAGACCCAGTGGTGTGAAAATCACGCCCAGCATGCGTACAAGTCCCTAAAATTCCGAGAGGATACTGGAAGAGAAGGGATTGCAACATGATCAACTCTCCTGGGGGACGATTTCTCACTTTCACTCTCTCTGTCTTTATCTTTCTCTCCCTCTCACTTTCTTTTGTCTGGTAAGTGTATGCACCCTGTAGCAAAAACTTAAAAATAATAATAATAATAAATTAGGACCAGCAGATAGCATAATGGTTATATCACTGGACTCCCATGTAGTTGACAGTGGTTCAAGTTCCAGACCTGATGGCTTAAAACTCACCTGGGTATGTGTGCATGTGTGCCCAAGATCCCAAGAGGAGAATGAAAGAGAAGGGCTTCCAGCAATGACCATTCCCCCTGGGAGGTGATTTCTTGCTTTCAGTCACTCTGTCTTTCTCTGACTCTGACTAACATAAGCTCCCTGTAGCAAAAACTTCTTTCTAAGAAAGAAAAATGTTTTCTTGATTTTCGCTTTCCAAGAAAGGAAAGGGGCCAGATGTGGAGAATGCATTGGTCCTGAAGGGTAGAAACTACAGGTTTTTACCTTCTCTCTTTTTTTTTTTTTTTTTAAGGTTTTTACCAGAGGGCACATGCACATGCCAGAGATAGACAGAGACAGGCCTGATGCATTCTTTTGGGGAAAGGCAATGTCTGGTAACTGTCAGTGCTATTGACTGACCTAGAGGATGAGACGTAGAGTAGTCGTCAAGCTCTACTTATACCCACCCCACCCCCAATCTGCAAAACAGATGAGGAACCAGAGTGGTTCAGCTCAAAGTGTTATTTTTAATTCTATAGTTTGATAATCTTCTCCAAGTAACCTATGCACAAAAGTTAATGACCACTGACTAGCTCAATCAAGAACCTCAAGATTCTGAGCAGTTCTAAAGAGGACTGTGGGGACTGGTAGGTGGTATGGTAGTTAAGGGTGCTGGACTCCCACATAGCTGAACACAGTTTGAGTCCCGGACTTGGCAGCTTGTTTTCTCACTTTGCCTCTCTCTCTCACTCGCTCTGTCCCTCTCAGGTCAAATTAAAATGAGTAAATAAACAAATAAAGTTAAATAAAACAATTCTTTAAAAGAAAAAAAAGAGGACTGAGTTCGGCACCATGTTAAGAAAGCACAGCTAGAGACCAGCAGAGGGCCTAATGGTTACATCTCTGGACTTCCGTGTAGTCAACCGTGGTTCGAGTCCAGGACCTAGCGACTTCACACTACCGAGTACGTGTACATGAGTACCCAAGATCTCAAGAGGAGAATGGAGGAGAAGGGATTATGGATTGGCCATACCATGCCTCCTGATGAGTGATTTCTCTCACTTTCTGTCCCTCTGTCTCTCTCTGTCTCCAGTGAGCACATGAGCCCTATAGCAAAAATCTCTCTTATAAAAGAAAAAAAAAAGGAAGCAAGCATAGCTTTGCAGAACATGCAACTCCACCAGCAGAGACCTCTTCTCTCTCCATCACATGCATACTGGAACTGAGCAAGTCAAAGGATGAGGCCTTCTTCAGTTGGCTTTTATGATTGGCTGAGGTTAAGTTTTATTTCTAAGAGAAGCATGTGTTAGAAATGACCTAAGTGGAACCAACAGAGGGCATAATGGCTGCATCGCTGGACTCCCACGTAGTCGACCACAGTTTGAATCCTGGACCCAGCAGCTTAAAACTCACACCGGGCATGTATGTGTGTGACCAAGATCCCAAGAGAAAAATGGAGAAGGGATTGCAGCATGGCCATCCCCCTAGAGGGTGATTTCTCACTTTTCCCCCCCAGATTTTATTTGGACATTCAATTGAAAAAGATAACTTTTACAGGTTCTTTGGTGCCCATATTTAGCATACAAAAATGTAGAAGACTTCACAAATAAAACATATTAGCTCAAATTGGAAAAAAAGAACAATGATGATAATAAAAAAAATTTAAGGTACTGCATACTGTGACAACTCCGCTTCTGGAGACAGAATTACTGTGAAAATAAATGGAATGTCCTTTTGTAAAAGCAGCGAAGGGGCTGGATCTTACACTGTAGCCATGGATGAATAAAAGAATCTATTTCCTCAATTACCATTGGTCCAGTTTCCCTTTTGAGCCCAATGTGCAGCAGGTTTGAAAAAGGCACTTAGTTAGAAATTCTAACCAATTTAATGAAGAATTATAAAATTTCTTTCCTGCTTTCAAACACAAATGGGTAAATCTGTTGTGATACTTCCTGTTGAAAAATCTGTAATGTAGCGCTCAGAGACTTTATCCGGTAGCACATGGCAGGATGGAGTTCAGGTTCCATAACCAACGTGAGGTCTTTTGTCCTTTGTGAATTCCAGCAAACGGATTTCAAATGGCATATTACACACTGCCAAAACTAACCTTAAAATCTGTCATTAAAAAAAAGCCCTTAAATATTACCTGAAAACCTAGTTTCGGCAAGCTGTGGGCTAAACGTCTGACACCGAATTTAGCTGCTTCTTCACTTGCGGATCCAGTGCAAATCATTTTTCCTGAGGACCACACCGTAGCTGTAATTCCTGGTTTTCTGTTTCATTAATACTTTTCCACCATCATGCATATAAATTACATTTGCTCCCTTCAAAGCAATCTTCCTTAAGTTCAAATGGCATCTTATTCTAAGACAGACTACAGTTGTAATTAGAATGTCCAGTGCCATATCACTGTCTGCATCTATCGGGGGAGTAGCTTAAAAATTTAACTTGCCACCACAGAGACATCGGTGGGAAGAGGGAGTGGTAGCGGAGGGCCAGGCAGTGCTGCTGCGGGTTGCATAGGAGGAGGTCGGGTGCAAAGGATAAGCTGGAGGACGAGGATGATGATGAGGCAGGCACGCTCCCCAGTCTCCATGGAGCCCCTGAGGCTTGGGCTCCGTCTTCTGTGCTTTGTTGTTCCGGAAACAGGCGTGATTTCTCACTTTCTGTCTGTCTCTCTCTGACTCTCTGGTGAGCACATGCACCCTATTAAAAACAAAAAAGGAAAGAAATTATCTAAGTTAAGTTTTGCTTATATTTGCAATTTAAGCAAGGTGAAGGTCATTTTTAGAACTTAATTGGTTTTGTTTGCTCAGGAATTTTTCAGGCGCAGTCTTCTTTTATGGGAAAGGAGGAGGCACTCCTGTGAGGCAGGATCATGTCTCGATCTCTTCTCTATCTCTTCCTCCTTTCAGGATTTTGGGCACACATGGACACACCTGGTTCTCAAGCCGCTGTGTCTGTGATTCAAATGGTGGTTGGCCACGTGGGATCTGCCTGTCTTAACCACCAGGTCACACAGCTGGCCAGGATGAATTTTTTTACCATACACATACATGACAAAATGATTCATTAAATTATATAAATACAAGTATATAAAATTACCGTAAGAATGTTAGGGATTAAAGGATGAGTCCAAAGAAGACACATAATATTTATCCTAGTACATAACAGCAGCAGAGGTCTGAGATCAACCAGAATCTCAGCAGTTACGAGTTGGAAAAGCCTGGTCCATTGCACAATGGTTAAAGCAGTTGGATCCCACATGGCGAATGTCACGGTTCAAATTCCAGACTTGGTAGCTTGAAACACATGTGTGGGCACTTGCCCAAAATCCCAAAAGGAGAAATGGAAGAGAAAGGATTGCAGCATGACCATCCCCCCTGTGGGGGAGGGGGAGATACTTTCTCATTTCCCTCTCTCTGTCTCTCTCTAGCAAATTTAATAAAAAAGAAAAATAGAGAAAGAAGAAAGGAAGGAAGGAAGGAAGGAAGGAAGGAAGGAAGGAAGGAAGGAAGGAAAAGGAAAAGGAAAAGGAAAAGGAAAATAGGAAGGAAAAGAAAAAGAAAAGAAAGAAAGAAAAGCCTGGTCCAGAGAGCCAAGAGCTTCCATCTACACTCCATGGTATCTCACATCTCTAAACAGATGGATGGCGTAGAAAGCACTAGTGTTCAGACTCATCCAGAGGCAAGAACACCTGAAGGTCATACATGGCACCTTTTTCTGAAGAGCATTGAATGATAAAATATCTCATTCTGGGGCTGTCAGGCAGCATGGCGGTTAAAGCGCTGGACTCCTACATGGCTGACCATGATTGAGTTCTGCACTTGGCAGCTCGCTTTCTTGCTTTCTCTCTCTCTCTCTTTCTGTCTCTCTCTGGTGAGCGCATATGCCCTACAGCAAATTATAAAATAATAATAAATTAAAATTTTAAAATAGTTCTTTAAAAAATGAAAGACACTGGGAACCAGCAGTTAGCGTAATGGCTATGTCACTGAACTCCCATGTAGTCGACCGCGGTTCGCGTCCTGAACCCGGTGGCTTAAACTCACACCGGCACGTGTGCGTGCGTGTCCAAGATCCTGAGAGGAGAATGGAGAAGGGATTGCGGCGTGGCCACCCACCCAAGGGGTGATTTCTCACTTTCTGTCTCTCTGTCTCTCTCTGTCTTTCTTGCAAGCGCACGCGCCCTATAGCAAAAACCTCTAAAAAAAAAAAAAAAAGATAAGACTCGCATTAAGAGCTGCAGTTTAAGTAGTAGTGTTGATCCAAAATCAAGCTCCTAGTTTTGATCATTGTTATAGGTGTTAAAGTAAGAGGAAGCTGGTGAGCACAAAGCTCATTGTGCTATTTTTGCAACTTCTCTGTAAGAGAAAAATTACTTCAAAATTTAAAGAGGCCAGCAGGTGGCACAGTGGTTGGGGGTGCTGGACTCCCATATGGCCTAGTCCTGGATCTGGCAGCTTGCTTTGTCGCTTTCTCTCCATCTCTCTCTCGCTCTCTCACTCACTCTGTCCCTCTCTGAGGAAATTAAAATAAATACATAAAGTTAAATAAAATAATTCTTTAAAAAGAAAATTAAAGTTAAAAAAAATTATGAAACAGGAGCCAGCAGGTAGAGTAATGGTTGAGGCGCTGGACTCCCACATGGTTGACTATAGTTCAAGTCACAGACTAGTGGCTTGAAACTAATGCCAGGTGCGTGTCCATGCCTGCCCTAAATCCCAAGAGGGGAATAAAGAAGGGATTGTGGCCTGGCTATCCCTCCTGGGGGGGAGGGTGATTTCTCACTTTACATCTCTGTCTCTCCCTAGACATGTGCGTCACAAAAGCTTCTAAAATGATTTTCTTCTAAATCCTTGGTAAGAACCTCTGGGAAAGGTAGTCTCTAAAGTCTCTTTCCAAACCCTTTGTCTTGTCCATTTGGCAAAACTCCTAATTATCCTCAACAACCTATGTAAGAAATCTCCTCCTGTATGAAGCCCTCCTGCTAGGAAGAGACCCACCAGAGTGCTGAAGATTTCATTCTCAGATGAAATGAATTCACGTAAATCAAGAGGAACTAACCTGCTCAGGAGAGACCGTAATGGGCACCAGGGTGCATGATCCGAATGTCCCCTTCAGGACCACTGCACTCATTCTTCTAGCTAATGGGAGTGTCTCAAATGTGAATTTAGCACTGAGTCCCTCCCCAGGGACTACTATTGGTTGATGGGAATAACCCACCCACACACAAATTTCTGCTTCAAAGTCTGTTTTCTGGGGAAATTCACCTTAAGACAATTATAACTACCAAGGCCTTATGATTAGTAAATCCGCTCTCAGAAATTAATCTTTCCTTTTTCTGTACAAAGCTCTATGTGCACAAGATAATTTATTGCATCATGTTTGTAATAGCAAAACATTGTAAACGACGTCTATCAACAGGAAACTGTAAATCAGGGCACCCATACAAAGGAAGAATGTGCATCTGTATAAAATGATGATGATGTGCCTTCTTACATCGTAACATGACACAATCTCCAACATATAAGTTTAAGTAAGTGAAAAAACAATAATAATACACTGCCATTTTGTTTTTAAAATGAGAATATATATGTACATTGTTTTTCATATTCATAGAATATTTCCAGATGGATTTAGCAGAAACCAGAAATATCGGTTGCCTCGGTGGGTTGGGGGGCATCTAGGTAACGGAGGAAAGGATGGGAAGATTATTTTTTTTAACTTTATAACTTTTTAAAAACTTTAGAATTTTGAACAACGTGAGTACATTATCTATTCAAAACTAAGCAAATGAAAGAAAAACAAAAATAAAAAACTAAATGTTGAGGACCGCAGAGACCTTTGGGCTTGGAGAACAGTAGTCATGGCTGGTCCCCAGGAAAGCAGTCTCCACAGAGAAACAGAACATTCCCAGGGCACGGTAAGTGGAGAACAGTGGAGAGGAAGTGAGGGTGGACACAGGAACTCTTTGGAGACATCGGGGAGGGCAGGCAGGGAAGGCTCCCTCTCTGTACTCCTGGCCCCACCTTCATAGGTGGCCCTCTGAGCCCACACAGCTACTCCACCGGCTGGCCAACGTCCTAGGAGGCAATGGCTGGGGATTCCAAACTCTGCCCCTACAGTGACAAATTCGGTCAGCTGAATTTCTCTCTAGTTGGCCTCTGGGGAATGTGTTAAGGGTCTAGTAAGAGCCAAAGAAAAACACAGAGAGACGCTGTTGGGAAAGGGACTGTGTTAGGCCACTCATGACCTAAACTCACCAATGAGTCAAAGCAACTATGAGGCAAAGAAAAGATACATTGGTCAGGAGGTGAGGACTAGTTCTTGGATGATAACGGCATCAGAAACAGAGAAGGTTGGGACCAGCAGATGGTATAATGGTTACATCACTGGACTCCCATGTCATCGACTGCAGTTCGAGTGCCAGACCCGGTGACTTAAAACTCACACCAGGCATGTGTGTGTGCGTGCTCAAAAAGAGGAGAATGGAGGAGAAGAGATTACAGCGTGGCCATCCCCCCAGGGGTGATTTCTCACTTTCTGTCTCTCTATCTCTCTACCTCTTCAGTGAGCGCAAAAACCTCTGAAAGAAAGGAAGAAACAGAGAAGGTGGCTGGCACAGTAACGGTGACTACGCCAGGCTAGGGGCTTCTGTTGTCGAGGCTGCCAGACTGCCTGAGACAGGAGAGTCAAAAAGGATGGAGCCCGGACCAACGACTTCAGCATCATCTGCCAGCTTGTTAGAAACACAAATTCTTTGGTCCCTCTCCCAGTCTGATGGAGTCAAAGACAGGAGATGAGACAGCAATCTGGGCTTTCACAAGCCCTCCTGGTGATGCAGGTGCAGTTTCAGCATGAGACCCACGGCCGTGGGTCCAGTCTCCATGAGGCCCCGCTGTAGTCAAACTCCTGCGCGTGCATCACTGGCCGCGTCTTTACAGCAAACACCACTGCTGAAGCTAGTGTAAGCTCTCTAGCAAAGATGTGTTCCCACACCAAAAGAGCCTCTGCAGTCTATCCCTCCAGCCGAGCTGATTGCTACCCTTACTTTGACCTAACCTCAAGAGCTACTCCCTCCAAAAAAGCCATCCCTGCAGATCTCTCCCAATCTGTGTTAAATGTCGTTCCTCCGTGTTCCTGCAGCCACTCCCTAACCCCTGGCAGAATACTATAAGCAGAGATTTATTACAGGATACTATAATAAATTAATGTGGGACTGTCTTCTCTGTATAGTCAACTTTGAGTACTCAATTAAGAATAGCTATTGTTATTAATAATTCTACACACACACACACACACACACACACACACACACATATATATATATATATATATATATATATATATATATGGAGAGATAAAGAGAATGCTTATTCATTCACGTAAATCATGCAGCTTCCTTAAAAATTCTAACTTATGCCTTGTAAGGTTTCCCAGCAAAGCCAGCCTGCTGAGCTAAGTGATAATTGTAACTAATGGGAAGTGACAACTCCTTTGTTTCTGTGCAAGGATTTCTAGATGGTTTGCAGAAAGATGGGCAGCAGGCTGAGCCTGTGTTTGGTGTACACATGAAAAGTTCTTTCTCTGTCTCTCTCTCTCTCTTTTTCTCTCTCTGTCTTTTAATTTGCCAGAGGGTACGCATACTCACTGGAAAGGTACAGAGAGAGAGAGGGGGAAAATGAGAAATCACTGCCACCCCCATGGGGGATGGTCACATTGCAGTCTCTTTTCCTAGATTTCTCCCCACTTTAGGGATTTGGGGCATGCACACACACAAGTCTGGAGTGTCTCTCAAGCTGCCAAATCCAGGACTCAAATGGTGCTATCAGCCATGTGGAATCCAGCCACCTAAACCACCATGCCACTGGCTAGGCCAGTCCCCTTCTCACAATGATCTCACCGAACAGGGTGGCAGACACATCGCAGATCATTAGAACATAAATGATAAGTTCAACAAGGATGATGTAATGAGATAATAGGACCAGCCCTGTGGCTTCATGGTTGGGGGAGCTGGATTCTATATGGTTAATGGCAGTTGAAATTCCAGCTCCAGAAGCTCAAAAAACATGCTGGGCACATGCGCATGTGTGCCCCAAATCCAGACAGGATGGTGAAATAGAGGAAAAAGAATTACATGACCACTTCCATAATCCATCTCTCTCTCCTTTTCTGTCTCTCTCAGGTGAGCACATAAGCCTCTAGCAATAGGAAATATGAGATAACAAAGGGAGAGGAAAAAAAAGTAGATAAGAAAGCACTCAATATATATACACATATGTATATTGAGCCAAAACCATGAGCAGATAGATAAGGAAAAAAAAATAGGCATAGTGGTTACTATCCTCATTTCCATACTGATCACAAAGCTGTGGTTATCTTTATGACTTTCTTCTTCCATTGTCCATTCCATGTTCCATTTCCTCTGCCTTTGCCATTTTCTCAGCTGTTCTAGTTCCTTAGTAGGGTGACTCAAACCTTCACTCCTAAAGAGGCTGGCTCCTCAGTGGGATTTTATGCTGTATTTTTATATGAATGTCTATTATTTAGACGTGGAAGTAGAGGCATCCCAGAGAATGCCCCAAGTTCCAGGCATGGTCTTCTTCACCCCCATTGTGTGGCATCAACCCCAAAATTTCCCTGGTAATTAGGATCCATCACTCTAGCAAGTAGGTCATGACCAAGTGGCATTCTCATCTCCCAATTCAATGGAACTATTACTGGGGCTCCTAGTGGAAGAATTCTTGGGAACCAAGACCTCCAAAACAACAGAGCCCAAAGTTGCAGGAGAAGTTCTGTGACTGGGCTAAGAATAATAACTGTGGAGCCACTCCCATGTCTAGCCCTTGATTCCTAGCCCCATATGTTCTCTCTGTGGAAAAAACAGCACCATGTTTTCGACACTGACTCAAAGCAAATACCACATCCTGCAAGCCAAAACTTCAGCGTTGGGGCCAGCAAGTGGTGTCGTGCTTAACGTGCTGGACTCCCACTGTGGTTGACTATGGTTCGAGTCCCAGACCTAGTGGCTTGCTTTCTCATTATCCCTCTCTCTTTCTCCCTCTCCCTGTTTTTCTCTGGTGAGCACATATGCCCTATAGCAAATTGAAAAAATAACAGTAGTAATAAATAAAATGTAATAAATAATTCTTTAAAAGAAAAAAACTTCAGAGTTTCAGATTGTTGATCCCAAGTGGAACTGTATCTAAGCCCTTTAATCAACCACTCAGGCCTAATGAAGCACGTGGTAAGAACAGTGATTTCCATGGGTTTGAGCCCACTGACATTTTTTTTCCCCTGTGAAATAAGTTCCCTGGTCAGAAATAATGTCATATGGGATGAATTACAGGGTGTAAGACATTCTGTAAGTTCACACTTGGTGACGGTGGTGCACATCAAGGCTGGCAAAGAAAAATTCACACTCAGAATGCTATGTATCCAAACAGAAACAAAACATTGCTCCCTTTGTAATAAAGGGACTCAATGTCGTTAACCTGCCACCAAGCTGCTGGCTGACCCTTCACTGTCTCCTGACTCCACCCTGATAAAATTGCTACACTGGGGCTCTGCAATAGTCTCCACTGTGAGAAGGTCAGGCTCTCGGTAAAAGCAGAAACTCATGCAGAAATTCATACTCATGTTGGTGAACGGAAGACTTTCTCAGAAATCTGAGCACTAACTCTATGTGGATCCTTCTTTGATATTCTAATTAATATCCCTACCTCAGTCCTTGTCCCATCCACCATGCCCTTGGGGTAGTAGCTGCTTTCTCTGGTTTTTCTCTCTAAGTTATTTCAATGTTCCGGTGAAGGATGTTTTGGTGAAGAATGGGAGGAAACAGAGGCAAGGATATTCTGCCTTCATTCTCTTTGTCTTGGACAGCTTCTCCAGGGAAGACGCTGACTCCACCACGGTTCCAGCCACAATAAGCCAGACCCCTTTGGTCCAGTTCGCTGTGGGTAATCTCCATCCCTGGCTCTGGCAACACCACCTTTGATCTCTGGCCTAGGAATGATCTCTGACTGACGGATGATGGCGGCTTCCTTCTATTCATCTTCCCTGGATTGTCTCATCAGCCTGGTTTTCTCCTCAGCTCCTCCATCACCTGTGTAATACCCAGCATTAAATGCCCTCTGGTTCACATACTTACAGTGGTTCCTCTTATGCTATTAGCGTCTAGTGACTACTGCTATGTTTACTGCCTATTTGGGTTTTTCAAGTCACTTCTGCAAATCCATAGGTCACCTCAATTGTTGACTAAAAACTAACTCATACCTCCAGGTTCAGCTTAAAAATTGTTTTCAGAGGCCAGATGGTGGTGCAGAAATAATGCAATTAGACCACGTGGGGCGGTCCTAGGTTCATGTCCCAAGATCTCCTGTACATGACAGGTGCAGGCATATGCCTGTAACCCAGGGTGGATGGAGCTGGGGGTCAATCATGGCCGAAGTTCCTATTGAGGGTGTTGATTTATTTATCCTTCTCTCTTTTTCTATATGTGTACCTCTTTCGTGGAAGAAACAAACTTTTTTTTTGAATTGTTTCCTTTCTGAAGACTTTTCTCTTTCCCCCTTCCACTTCACCTCACCTCACCTCCGACCCCTGAATTCATTGCTCTGTACCTGGGCTCTCCTAGCACTTGGACTCCACCACTTGTTCCACATGTCTCTGTGTTTAGCCATAGTGGTAGTTTCTGATGGCAAGAACTAAATTTTATTCATATAACTTGATAGTTATGTATTTGACATGTTGTGGACTACTGACTTCCTTTACTTGAAAGAAAACAAAGTGCTTGAGGAAGGGTTGAGTGGGAACTTATTGTTAAATGGGTGCAGAATATCAGCAGAGAGAGTGGAAAAAGTGCTGGTACTTGCACAACAATGTGAATATACTTAATGCCACTGAACTGTACATTCAAAAGTTGTTAGAATTTTATATTATACATATATTGTAGCCTTATTTGCAATTGCAACAGAAGGAGAAGGGTGGGAAAAGACAACCTAAACATTCACTTAGGAAAATGGATAAATTGTACCACTTCATACTCTGGGTTGCTACTGGGCACATGTGCATCCATGCCCAACATCCAGGGGAATGGAGGAAAAGAGATTGCACTATGGCCATCCTCTCTGAGGGGTGCTTTTTTTCTCTCTCTCTCTCTTTTTCTTACTCTATAGCAAGTGCATGGCCCCATAGCAATTTTTAAAATTAAATTAGGGGCCAGCAGGTGAAATGATGGTTAAGGCATTGGACTCCCATATGGCCAACCACCATTTGTCAGACCTGGTGACTTGTTTTCCCACTTTCTCTCTCTTTCCAGTGACTATGAATACTCTGTAACAACTTAAAATAATAATAATAATAATAATGATAAATAAAATTAAATTTAAAAAATTATTTTGGAGAGATTTTTGCTATAGGGTGCATGTGCTCACCAGAAAGGCAGAGACAGACAGAGAGACAGAAAGCGAGAAATCACCTCCCAGGTGGATGGCCACACCACAATTCCTTCTCCTCCATTCTCTTCTCAGGATCTTGGGCATGTACGCACATGCGCCTGGCATGAGTTTAAGCTACCGGGTCTGGAACTCGAACTGCAATCAACTACATGGGAGCCCAGTGACAGAGCCATTATGCCAACTGCTGGTCCCAAAATAAATATTTTTTAATTAAATTAAGTTGTATGGTATTGGTTTAGACAAAGATTTTTTAAATCGGACCACAAAAACATGGACAAGAACACCAAAAATAGACAAATGTGATCACATTAAACTATAAAAGGTTCTATATAGCAAAGGAAACAATTAATAAATAGACAACCTACAGAATGGGAGAAAATATTTGCAAACTATGCATCAATAAAGGCTTAATAACCAAATTATTGGATTGTCAAAAAAGTCATGATGTATTTTTCTCTGCAAAAATGTGTCATGACTTTTCCAATGACCAAATATATAAGGAACTTAAACAGCTGACCAGCAAAAAAAACAACAATCCTATTTAAAAATAGACAAAGAAGCTGAACATACAGTTCTTAAAAGAAGACATGCAAATGGCCAAAAAGTGTATTTTTAAAATGCTTGACATCACTAATCATAAGAAAAATGCAAATCAAAACACATTAAGGGGGCCAGCAGTTGGCATGGTGGTTAGGCCTTTGGACTCCCACATAGCCAACCATAGTTCAAGTTCCAGACTTGGTGGCTTTCTTTCCCTCTCTTTCTCCCTTTCTCTCTCTCTCTCTCTCTCTCTCTCTCTCTCTCTCTCTCTCTCTCGCACAGGCTCTGTAGAAAGTTAAAAATAATAATAAACAAATTAAATTAAATTAAATTAAATCATTCAAATCCCCAGTAATCCTAAAACACTGGGTTCATGCACTCAAGATTCTAACTAGCTAGAGGGCTAGGGGAAGGAGATCTTGGTATGATGTGAACCTGTTGAAGGTATCTCTCTCTCTCTCTCTCTCTCTCTCTCTCTCTCTCTCTCTCTCTCTCTCCCTCTCTTTCTCTCTCTCACTCTCTCTCACAAAAGAAAGAAAATAAACTTCAAAAAAGAGCATAAACACTGTGAGGCTATGTATAAATGTATTCTGCTGGGAAGAAGGGCCCAAACTTGTATCAGGTTTTCTAAGGGGTTCATTGACCCCAAAAGGGCTAGAACCACGGGGCTGGTGGGTGCAGCTGGAACTGGTTTTCAGCAAACTGGCTGTGGTCACTCATCTATTAAAAGCAAGGTTGGGCTGCACAATCTCTGTAACCTCTTTCAGCCCCTGCTGCCCTCCCTTTGCCAATATCCAGAACTCCTTTCCAGGGCCTGGAGGTAGCCTGACTTTCACTATCTATTCCAGCCTCCCACAGGGCCTGCTGTGGAGCAGTGAGGCTGTCTGCCTGCGGGGTGACAGGATTTACAGCCAACAAAACCCTCTCCACCAGGCAAAAGCACTGTGAGTCCTGTCTGACTACAGACTATTCTCCTTGGTCACTTCCACTGTAGCCAAGGGCAGGAGGAATTTGAATCTGAATGCTTCCGCCTCTGAAATAAGCTTAGAAACATATACAGGCTGTCTTCAACAAAGAGTGAGACTGGCTGCATTTAAAGAACCACATCTTAGGGTGGGATAAATAAAGACGCACAGACACGATCTGATTCAGTCAAGTCTCAGAAAACCAGAGAGATTAATTTCTTACTAGAGGGAGAGTTTTCACCTGCAAGAGAGCTAGTACTCAGCATGAAAATGTTGAATAAAGACAGGAGTAACCTGAAGGGACTGGAAACAAGTCAGATAAACCTTGAGTTCATCTGAAGGGTGCATTTGGGAAGTCACAGGCATAAGCAAAACAAAGGGGAAGGGGGCAGCTTAGGGCCAGCTTTGTAGCACAGTGATTAAGCCCTGTGCACAGGGAACCAGACCCCACAAACTGTGGATGACCAGTTTGAATACTGTTCCCAGGCTCCCAAAGAAGACAAACCAGGCTCACATGCATGTGTGCTCAAAATCCTGATAGGATAGAGAAATGGAGGAAAGAAAGTGAAGTGTGACCACAACCCCCGAAGAATGCTTTCACTCTGTCTCTCTCTCATGCCCTTTGGCAATATAACAAAAGAGAGTGAGAAAGAAAAGGGCAACGTCAAGAACAAACATGTAAGCATGTTTGTTGCAACAAGATTTGCAGTAGCAATAGATGGGACACACCCCCGTGCATCACTAAACACACTGTGGAATACTGCGTGGCCATTAAGAAGATGGTAGAGAAATGTGGGCTGATGTAAAGAAAACTTCGCTTTTTGTTGTTAGGTTAAAAAAAGAGAGAGAGAGAGAAAAGAAAAACAGGGCCAGTCGATGGGCTGGTGGTCAAGGCAGCTAGATCCCACATGGCTGATGACACAGTTGAATCCTAGACCCCATGGCTTTCAAAACATGCCAGATTGTGTGTGTGTGTGTGTGTGTGTGTGTGTGTGTGTGTGTGTGTGCCCAATATCCCAAAAGGAGAGAAAAGTGGAGAAAAAGGGATTGTGATGTGAACATTCTCCATGGAGGGTACATTCTCACTTTCCTTTTTTTTTTCTCTCTCTCTAGCATATATGCCCTCTGGCATATTAAAGATGACAAGTATTGAAAAGCACATGAAATATGTAGAGATAGTTACTCTTCACATTTTCAAAGGGAAAATGCTTATAGATTAACTTAATTTCCAAGAAATAGGGAGATTCATTTTTCAATTTTTTTCTTTTTTTTTTAATTTATTTATTTATCTATTGTGAATTTCAAGCTGCCAGATCCAGGACTTCAATCACGGTCAGCCATGTGGGAATCCAGCATCTTAACCACCATACTACCTGCTGGCCTCAGAGATTCATTTTTCACCATATATATTTTTTTTTTACTCGTTTTAAATTATTTACCATGTGCCTATACTCCTGTGTGAAGATACAAATAAATAAATAATTTTAACAAGGGAAAGAAAAAATAGGCAACAGCTGTTCCCCACCCTTCAACCTCAGGTCTGCCATGAAACCATCTTCCTTTCCCAGGTACACTACTTAATTTTCTGTGTCAACATGGCTGGGACACAGTACCCAGATAGTTAGTTGGTCAAACATTATTCTAGATGTTTCTGTGAAGGTATATTTTTTAGATGAGGTAAACATGCAAACCAGTTCACCTTGAGTAAAGCAGATGTATCTCCACTGTGCAGGTGGGCCTTATCCAATCAGTTGAAGACTTTAATAGAACAAGATGAACCTCCTGGGCAAAAGAAGGACATCTGCTAGCAGACTGCTACATATTATGACAAAATTATGCATAGATTTCAAAAGGTTTTTGCACCAATTTTTCTACAATTTCTTTGAAGTCCCCTCAAACATTCTGTGGGTTCTGTTTCTGCAAAGGCAGAGGTGAGGGACCTTTGCTGTCCTCTGGAGGAAGTGCAGGGTCAGAGAAACATTCACCTGGGGAATAAATGCTGACCTCCCTTGGGGCAGAGCTGGGAGGAGGGCAAGAAGGCCAATGTTCCCTCAGCACATGGAGAAGCCCCTCACCCCCAGCTCTCCCATGGACACTCCCTGAACACTAGCTTGTAGGTCATCTGCTACCCCCGGTCCTTCCTCAGAATCTTTCTTTCTTTTTTTCTCTCCCACTCACTGGGTCCTTTCTCTTCCGTATTTTCTTTATGACCAAGGTTATAGCAATAACACAAAAATAAAGATGTTGCCATGGTACTCTGTCCTCCCCTGGTATGATCCTGTTGGCATCATCATTTCAGTAACTGGTCGTAGCTTTGGGGCCAAGAAAATCCGTTGAGCAAAAAAGACAGTCAATCAGCTAGTTACTTGGTCTCAAAGACCCAAATAATAAGTTTGACCATTTTCCCTGGCTTTCATTGTGTAACTGAATAAAACTAAGCAATTCAAGTCAAGGTGATTTAAAATGACATGTAGAGACACCCTCTTTTTCCTCCCTTCCCAACTCATGACAGACTGAATTATTCATTTGGACGGTATAATTCACTCTTCATTCCACCATGAAAAGGGGCGTATAATGATCTCAAACCTACGGTTTTTGCATTGGGTGGTCTCTTTAAAATAAGCCTGTTTCTGTGTGTCTCCCCTTCAAATTAGGTAGTCAATCCACAAAGACACAGTGAATCCAGTTGTGATTAAGAAATCACACTAGTTTAAAGGATTCAGAAGAGCAGAAAACAAGCTTATGGATAAGAAGACTAGATTCCACCGACACATGGATGGAGTCTAAATTAGCAAACAGTCTGAGGCTAAAGAAGTGACAAGTCAGAGGACAGCGGTGACTAGGCTACCTCAGAAGACTGCCCTGGCACTGCTGATGGGTAGGAGTCAAAAAAGGATCCTGTTCTCACTTCTATTATATCATTAATCACTACAGCGACCCAGCAAGGTGGGTAGTTCAGGTCCATCTTCCCACTGTCCAGGTGAATTTCACCTCTACAAGTATGTCCCAGGATGCATTGGGAAAGGATGAGCAAAGAAGCCAGTGCTCGGACCAACATTACCCAGCAGGTCAACGCAGAATCAGGCCTGGAGCCGGATTCCCCAACTCTAGGTGATGCTCCATTTGTTCAATGAGAGAAATGGAGACGGATTTCCTGGAGAAAGTGTCAATAGACAGAAAGGCCCAGAGGCACAAGGAAGGGAGTGAAAGAACCAGGATAGCTGGTACAGGGATGAAAACCAAGAAAGTGGAGCCCATTCCCAATCCCATAGGCCAGGCGCACGCACACACATACACACAAACACCCTGTTCTGTCTTTTCTTTTTTTTTTTTTTTAAGAATTATTGGGACCAGCAGGTGGCATGGTGGTTAAGGCACTGGGCACTCCCACATGACTGATCATGGTTGGAGTCCTGGACCTAGTGGCTTGCTTTCTCACTTTCCCTCTTTCTCTCTCTCTCTCTGTATATCTCTCTGGTCAAATTAAAATAAAATGAATGAATGAATAAAAGTAAATAAATAATATTAAAAAAATGGAACCAGCAGGTGGCGTGATGGTTAAGGTGCTGAACACTCCCACATAATCAACCACAGTTGGAGTCCTGGACCTGATGGCTTGCTTTCGCACTTTCCCTCTCTCTCTCTCTCCCCCTCTATGTCTCACTCTGATCAAATTTAAAAAGTGATAACAAATGAATAAATAAAGTTAAATAAAATAATTTTTTAAAGAATTATTTATTTAATTTTATTTATTTATTTATATTTCAATTTCCCCAGAGAGGGAGGGGGAGAGAAAGAGAGAAAGTGAGAAAGCAAGCTTCCAGATCCAAGACTTGAACCGCAGTCTGCCATGTGGAAGTCCAGTGCCCTTAACCACCATGCCACCTGCCAGCCCCCTCTCTTTTCTTAAATAATTATTTATTTTATTTTATTTTTAATTTTTTAATTTGGCCATCAGAGGGACAGAGAGAGAAACTGAGAATGCAAGCTTCCAGGTCTGAGACTTGAAACATGGTCAGCCGTGTGGGAGTCCAGCACTTAGCCACTATACCACCTGCCAGGCTCTCACAACCTGTTCTCTCTCTCTCTCTCTTTTTTTTTTTTAAGAGAGATTTTTGTTAAAGAGCACCTGCACTCACCAGAGAGACAGAAAGCAAGAAATCACTCCCAGCAGGGATGACCACACCGCAATCCCTTCTCCATTCTCCTCTCTGGATCTTGGGCACACATGCACATGTGCCTAGCATGAGTTTCAGGCCTCCTGGTCCAGGATTCGAACTGCAGTGGGCCTTGTGGAAGTCCAGTGATGTAACCTTTACACCATCTGCTGTTCCCCATCCTGTTATCTTTAAGTTATGCTTCTGTCTGAGAGGAGTGAACAACAAGCAAAGCGTTACCTATGCATCGGCTAAACCAGGACTCAACAGAACAGCTTCAGCCTGTAGGTCCTTGCCCTCGGTACGAATCTAGCTCCAATCTATTCAGCAGGATTAACAGAATGATATAAAAGCTGCTACCTGTGCCTGTCCAACTTCACATTAGAAATTCACAGAGGCAGAAGGGACAGATGGTGTGATGGTTAGGGAAGCTGGACTCCTACATGGCTGACCACAGTTCAAGTCTCAGACTCAGTGGCTTGAAACTCGCACCAGGCATGTGTGCGTGCATACCCAAAATTCCAAGAGGAGACTGGAGGAGAAGGGATTGTGGCATAGCCATCCTCCCTGAGCAGTGATTTGTCGCTTTCTGTCTTTCTGGCAAGTGCATGCACCCTACAGCAAAAAAGAGAAAAAAGAAAAGAAACTCATAGAGGAGGAGCAGGGTGTGGTACAACTGGACCCACTGGGGAAGGGTCCCAGGGCCTCCTGAGCACAAGGGCATACATATGCGCCCGTACTTTGGGCAGGCAGGGACTGGGGATGGACGGTGGCATGGAGACTCTGTTGGGGGGTGCTGATCTCTCTCTCACTGTTTCCTCTCTATCATGGAAGAAATAAATAAAAATAATCTAAATAAATGAAATATAGCTGTTAAAAAGTCATAGAGGAAACAATAGTAGTTTTAAATAAATAAATAAATCTTTGTCTATGCAAAGTTATCCACATTGGCCCAGCACTAATAATTTAGTACAAAGTAAGCTACACATAGAAGAATTATCAGTGAGACAAGGAATACTCTAGGGGCAGTAAATAGTGGGGTGAGTTGCTTGCTTCAGCTCATTGGCCTGGGGCTGCCTCATAGACAAGGCGTCGCCATCGGGTGACCAGCTTGGATACACTGTAACTGGAAGCTGTTGCAACCCCAGCCAATGTGAGCAGGAAAGAATGAGTGTGGCCTGGCAAGAGACACTGGAAGTGGCCTCTGCTTTCTTTGCATGGGTGGGTCAGTCTTCTTATCTGCAGAGTCAGGATAATAAACTCTAAGTTTGGGGATCCCTCAAGAAACACTTCCTTGTGGGGACAACTTCTGTCATCAGCCTGACCTTTATTTCCCCCACACATTCTTAGTAGGAAAAGGGGGAGCCTCCTAGGGAGTCTCTCCAGAGGGGTTTCAGAGCTGAATGGATTGCCAAGAAGGGTGAAGTTCAGCTTCCTCCAGGGTATTTCCTTTCCTGTCTGGGGGTCCTGTAATAGCCACCCTCAATGTAAGGATACTGCAAAAAATTCATAGGAAACATGGAATTAAGATACAAGTTTTTGGGGTTTTTTTGCTGCAAAAAGAATAGTAAGTCAATGTGCAGTTTTTTCACACTATGCATCATCCTTGAACTTTGTTAAGATCTCTTGTATCATCTAAGAAATACAGACTCTGCTTCTGTGATCTTAAATCCTCCTAGCAGATGCCCCATCCGGGGGTGGGATCCCCTCTAGTGTTCTGGACAGGGTCCATCCTGCCCTGTGTGCTGGTGGAGCCCACATATGAAGGGACTGGCCCTCCTTAGGAGACAGCCAGCTCATGCTGTGTCAGTCACTGTAAATGCCAGGAGTCCTTTCTGTGAGGTGAAATCTATTCCCAATCACTCGCACCTGATGGGTCTGGCTCTGCACCCTCAACCACGCTGACCTAAGTTCCAGAAGGCTGTCTGTGTTCATCTCACTTCTGGTCTTCTCAGCTCCAGGCAGCACCCTGGAGCTATCATACAAAAAGAAACTGACTTACGTTTTACACATGGCTGTGAGCTTCAATCCAACAGGCCTTGTTTAGAATCCTTTCTGTGGATGTCCTACCTAAGCGTCCTGGGGCATGTTACTTAACCTGGCTAACCTTCATTTCCCTCATGTGTGTAATGAATAGACTAGTGCCCACTCCAGAGATGCCATGACAGAGAGACTCTAAGATGGCCCCTGCAGTACACCTGCAGACTCACCCCATATATCTGCTTCCATAGAGTATGCGTATCTGGGGAAAAAATGGTTTTATCTCTAGTCTCACACCCTTCTCAACACTCGCTTCTGACTCCAGACAAGCAGCTCTCCAGAGGACACAGACTGGGTGGCCTGTGACCCAGTTTAATTCTGGCACTAGATCTACCTGGAGTTAGAATCAGATCCCACAGTTTAAGGCTCTGTCCCACAGACTGGCCCCACTTCAGAAGGTGACCACAGTTGTAAGTTGTCACCTATACCTCTAACCAACCAGCCACAAGTCAGGGTTCTCATGACTCCCCTTTTGGGTTTGATTATTTGCTCTAACAACCATCAAGACTCAGGGGAATACTTACCTTTACCCATTTATTATAAAGGCTATTATAGAGGATACAGCGAGCAGTTGATGGAAGAGATGCATGGGTCGAGGCATGCCAGAGTGCTCCACACCCTCTCCAAGCCCACCAGCCCTGGCCTCTCTACATATTCAGCTGTCCAAAAGTCTCCTCCCTGTCCTGTTTTATGGAAACTCCATTACACAGATATGGCTGATTAAATCATTGTCATTGATGATCATCTTAACCTTCAGTCCTACTCCCCTCCTAGGAGGTCAGGGGGTCAAACTAAAAGTTCCAACCCTCTAATCACATGGTTGGTTCCCCTAGAAATAACTCCCCTATTCTGAAGCCATTGGGAGCCCCCAGCCATCAGTCATCTTATGATCATACAGAAAGAAATGATCATTTCAGAGATTCTAAGGGTTTTAGGAGTTTTGTGCCAGGAGAATAAAGACTACATATATATGTGTGTGTGTGTGTGTGTGTGTGTGTGTGTATGTGTGTGTATAATCCTTATAAATCATGGGGTGGGGCCCTGTGACTTGTTTCCAACCCATAATATACAACATAGGTGACAGTATACACTTCCATGATTATGTTATGTGAGAGTCTATAGATGCCACCACACAGATGCCACCAGGGTATAAAAGCTGTCTTGTTAGAAAACTCTATCCCTTGGGGCCAGCAGATGGCATAGTGGTTAGTCATGGGACCCTCACATGGCCGACTGCAGCCCAGACCCAGGGCTTGAAACACGCTGGGTGCATGTGTCATGCCCAAGATCCCAGGAGGAGAATGTGGGAGAAGGGATTATGGTGTGGCCATCTCTCGTGGGGAGTGATTTCTCACTGTTCCTCTCACTATCTCTGTCTCACTAGTGAGGGCATGTTCCCTAAGGCAAAAACCTCTAAAAAAAAAAAAAAAAAAAAAAAAAACTCAATCCCTTGCTGGCCTTGACAAAATAAGCAACCATTAGGGCCAGCAGCAGGCCAGCAGTCCAGTGGTTAAAACACTGGACTTCCACATGGCTGACCATAGTTTGAATCCCAGACCTGGCAGCTTGCTTTCTCACTTTCTCTCTTTCTCTCATCAAAATAATAAGAATTAATTAATTAATTAATTCTTTAAAAAGAAAGAAAGAAGCAACCATGTTTGTGCGGTCCCTATCACAGGGAGGATAGCCTCTGCCCAGCAAATAACCAGAAACTGGGAATGACTTCCAGCTGACTGCCAGCATGAAATGGAGTCCCTCAGCCTGGCGTCAGGCAAAGACAGACTCTCCCATCACCTGTGTGAGCCTAGAAGCAGATGTTTCCCTAGTTGAACCTTCCGATAACAACCCAGCCCTCGCTTTGCAACCTTGCCTGGACTCTTGATCCACAGAAACTAGATAAGTCACTGTAAATGCCAGGAGTCCTTTGTGTGAGGTGAAATCTATCCCTGATCACTCGCACCTGATGGCTCTGGTTCTGCACCCTCAATCACGCAGACCTAAGATAAGAAACATACGTTTCAAGCCACTGAGTTTGTGGAGATGGTATATAGCACCAGAAAACTAGCACAGATGTTCTGAAATAAGATAAGCAAAATGCTCAGTCCTGCCAACTCGTGGTAAGAAGGGCTCAGTCAGTCTTTTTCCTTTCCTTACTCCTTACATAACATTTTACCAGCACCAACATCTCTTCCCACTGACCTACCCTCCTCAGAGCTTCACTAATTGTTGCTATTCTTCAAAAACATGACGTTAGGGACCAGCAGATAGCATAATGGTTACGTCGCTGGACTCAAATATGGCCAACTGTGGTTCAAGTCCCGGACCCAGTGGCTTGAAACTCACGCCAGGTATGTGTGCATGCGTGACCAAAATCCCCAAGAGGAGAATGGATTGTGGTGTGGCCATCCCCACTATGGGGTGATTTCTCACTTTCTGTCTCTCTGTCTGTCTCTCTGGCAAGCACATATACCCTACAGCAAAAATCTCTGAAAAAAAAATCATGTTAAAAAATTGCCTTTTCAGATCTCTATGAAAATGCACTTGTATTGCTTGACTGGAAAGGCCCCTCCAGAAAACACCATCATCTTCATATGCATGAGCTACCAGACTGGGAAGTAAGGACAGGGCTCTCAGAAGGAGAACAGGTATGTTTTCGATGGGCAAAGGTATTTTGCAGCATGGAGCAGTACCTGAGGCTTCATCTGAGAAAAGCCCCATCATGGAGGGCTTCAGAGAGGGATGGTACCTAAGCAGGTGGCAGAAGGCTGAGAACTAAAGAAAGGGGGCCAAGGTACCCCAGGGCCCTATCTGGGAAGCAGCATCAGGAGTTTGATGGCCCAAGTGCCAACAGCTCAAGAGCTCCAAGAACAAAACTCACATCACCATATCCAGAAAGAACGCCTCTGCCTCCGCACTCGGCGAGTTAGTAACACCTGGTGCCTGTGTGTCCCCTGTTCCATTTCACTCCAGCAGGCGTGAGCTTAAGAACCGTGGGCTCCCAGGGAACCAGCAGTTAGCGTAATGGCTATGTCGCTGGACTCCCACGTAGTCGACCGCGGTTCACGTCTCGGACCCGGTGGCTTACACGCCGGGCGCGTGTGCGTGCGTGCCCAAGATCCCGAGAGGAGAATGGAGGAGAAGGGATTGCGGTGTGACCATCCCCCTGGGGGGTGATTTCTCGCTTTCTGTCTCTATGTCTCTCTCTGTCTGTCTGGCAAGCGCACGCGCCCTATAGCGAAAAAAACTCTCCAAAAAAAAAAAAAGAACCGTGGGCTCCCAGAGGCAGGGACCACATCTTTTTCATCTCTGAGTCTTCTTTATCTAGCACATTACTCACACATTATAGAAGCTAATTAAATCTTAGTGCTACAAGCTAAGTGGTGAAGAAAGCTCAGTAGCTAGTCTTTGGAGAACATTGACGGCAAAAAGAGAGAGGAAAAAGGACAGTAGTAAGAGCTGAGGGGACAGATAGTGGCACAGCAGTAGACGTGACCTCCGCAACACTGATCCACATGGGTGGGTTTGGGATTTGGGTCCAGAGTCTTCCTTCAGTTTGCCAGGCAGGTGTGTGCCCATGTCCAGAGATGGCTAAGCCTGGGGGTGGGCCTGGTGTTGGCAAGCTGTTAGGAGCACTGTCTCTCTCTGCCTCTCTCTCTCTCTCTCATGGAAGAATTAAGAAAAGAGGAAGAAAAGAAAGAACAATAAAGGAAAAAAGAAATAAAAGGAAAGAAAAAGAAAGAGAGAGGAGAAAGAAAGAGGAGAGAGAAGAAAGAAGAAAGAGAAAGGAAGAAAAAAGAAAGAAGAAAGAGAAAGAAAAAGGCATTTAACAAGGAAAAAGACCGTTCCCGTTCCTGATTGCACTGGGTCTGCCCACGAGTCTCTGAAACCGGAATATTGACTGTTTCTTTGCCTCTGGGAGGCTGTTCCTGTTGACCCTGCAGCCGTTACCATGCCACAAAATGAATACACTGAGTGATATCATAAACGCTATGGATACCATTTGGATTACCATGAGAAAAAGAGAAAAAAGAAAAGTCAAGAGGCTTGTGAATGTTCAAAGAAGGCATAAAGATGATAGATCTGAGGGCTAAGCTCTCGCATAAACACTGCCATGCTGAGAAAATACCAATAAAAAGACTATCAAAATGCACGAAAAGAGGAACACCAAACAAGAATGATGGAAAGACTCCACAAGGAGCAGTACCTGCCTATCTGTTGGACAGAGAAGGACAGTCCCGAGCTAAAGTACTTTCCAATATGATTAAACAAAAACGGAAAAGAAAGTGGGAAAATGGGAAATCCGTTTACCCAAAGTTCAAGCTCAGGGAGAAACAGAAGTATTAAAATTTTTTCAAACAAGAAAGAGAAAGAAGGAGGCATGGAAGAGGACGGTTAGGAAAGTCTGCTTTGTTGGAGATGGCTTTACTAGAAAACCACCTAAATATGATTCATTAGACCAATGGGCTTCTTTTTCAAGAAGGCCCATGTAACACATCCTGAACGAACTAAAAGCCACCTTCTGCCTCCGATACTTGGTGCAGAGAGAATCTCTCGGGACCAGTGGATGTTGTAATGGTCACTGGGTTCCCATATAGTTGACTGCAGCTCGAGACCCAGATCTGGTGGCTTAAAACTCATGCTAGGCATGTGTGCATGCATACCCAAAATCCCAAGAGGAGATTGGAGGAGAAGGGATTCTGGCATGCCCATCCTTTCTGGGAAAGGGGTGCTTTCTCGCTTTCTGTCTCTCTGTCTCTCTTTGTGTCTCTGGTGAGCACACAAACCCTATAGCAAAAATCTCTCAAAAAAAAGAAGAAGAAGAAGGAGAATCTCTCATCCCACTATATTTAACTTTGGGTGTTATCACCAAAGGTACTGTCATTGAGGTGAACATGAGCGAGTTGGGCCTTGTGACACAAGGAGGCAAGGTTATTTGAGGAAAATATGCCCACGTTACCAACAATCCTGAAAATGATGGATGCATAAATGTGGTCTTACTGGTTTGATAGCAGTTTCATACAAGTAACTCCTTATCATTTCTGGAGATGACACACCCATCTGGAAAACCACCCTGACTGTTACGTTTCTCAATACAGCTGGTCTCATACGTCTGCAGTCATCCAAAGATTCTTTATTAAACTGTACAAAAACATTAAAGTGGCCCGGTTTTACAGGAAAGAAAAAAAAAAAAAAAGGAAAAAGAACCAAAGGAAGAGAAGGAGGAGCTAAGAAGGATCCCCAGGGAAGGTTGCGGTGTGGCAGGGCTCTGCTGTGAGGAGGCCGGGTGCAGGGGCTGTTAGAGGGCTCGAGGAGTAGGAGACAAAACCTTTCTCCAGGAGAGAGAGGGCCTGGGCCTTGGGGAGAAGTCAGGGGCTGCGGACCAGCAGCAATAACAATGGCTTCCATGTCTTCCAGGACAGGACCACTAGGGTCAGTTCACTCGTACTTCTCAGACCTTCAGCATCAATGTTCCTTAATGAGAATTGGGAATGAAAGGGCATTCAACAGCCAGGGGACAACAACAACAGAGAATCTCTTCCAAAAAAACAAAAACAAAATATTTTGATATTTATACTGGGTTGTATTTGCATAAAGGTGCTCAAGAAGGATACTCAAAAAATAATAAAAATGCTGGTTATGTGGGTGCGTGGGGTGGGGTAGACAGATGGGGGGAAGGGGTAGGAGTGAAGATTTTTATTAGATGTCTTTTTATATTGTTTTGATTTTTCTTAAGAGAGAGATTTTTGCCATAGGGCATGTGTGCTCACCAGAGAGAGAGAGAGAGACAGAGAGACAGAAAGTGAGAAATCACTCCATGGGGAATGGCCATGCTGCAGTCCTTCTCCTCCATTCTCCTCTCAGGATTTTGGACATGCACACACACACCCGGCCTGAGTTTTAAGCCACCAGGTCCAGGACTCAAATCACAGTCGACTATGTGGGAGTGCAGAGATGTAACCATTACACCATCTACTGGTCCCTTTTTTTAATTTTATTTTTTCAGTTTTATTTATTTATTTTTTTTTTTTTGGAGAGGTTTTTGCTATAGGGCACATGCTCTTGCCAGACAGACAGAGAGAGACAGAGAGACAGAAAGCAAGAAATCACCCCCCAGGGAGGATGGCCACGCCGCAATCCCTTCTCCTCCATTCTCCTCTCGGGATCTTGGGCATGCACGCACACGCGCCTGGTGTGAGTTTTAAGCCACCAGGTCGGGGATGCGAACCGCAGTTGACTACGTGGGAGTCCAGTGACATAGCCATTACGCTAACTGCTGGTCCCCCTTTTTTTGATTTTTTGAGCCAGGTAAATGTATTACCTTTTTTAGAAGTGTAAATTATACTTTATTTATTTTTTTTAGTGTTAAGAGACTTTGTTGACTGAAATTACAATATTAAGTGTATGTGTACTTACATAACATATTTAAACCTGTTTATCCCCACGTCATCCTCTTGGTTGAACTTTATTCATATAGTATGGGTTATCAAAAAAGTCGTGATATATTTTTGCATAGAAAAATGCATTATTACTTTTCTGACAACCATATATATATATATATATATATATATATCCCCTTCTTTCTTTTTCTTTGAGACAAGGTCTTTCTATGTTGCCGAGGCTGGCCTCAAACACGCTCCTTTGCCTCAGCCTACCCAATCTGAGCTTATAGACACGCACCCCTGAGTCTGGCTTCTGCCCTTCGTGTAGTCTCCTCTTTTATGAAAGACATTACTATCCAGTCTCAAGCCAGACCTCCTCCTTCACCAGGCCCCACCCCTCCTCGCCAAGTGTTAAAAGGACGTCTTCCTCCGTTTCTCTGGAATGCTTCTCTTCTCCATTAGAGTTCCTCCCTGCAAGTCCGTTTCTTTTTTTTTTTTTTTTTTTTTGGTATAGGGCGCATGTGCTCGCCGGACAGATAGAGAGAGACAGAGAGATATCACCCCCCAAGGGGGATGGCCACGACGCAATCCCTTCTCCTCCATTCTCCTCTCGGGATCTTGGGCACGCATGCACACGTGCCTGGCGTGAGTTTAAGCTGCCGGGTCCGGGGCTCGAACCACGGTCAACTATGTGGGAGTCCAGCGACATAGCCATTACACTAACTGCTGGTCCCAAGTCCGTTTCTTCATAAACCTGGCATGTGAGATTTTCATTGCTCTGTGACAGCTTTCTCTTCCTCCGTCAGTGGTGCCAGCTCCATGTCTGTTTGCTCTCGTAGTTCTTGTGTCATGGTCACGGTCTTATTCACAGTAGCACAGATGCAGCTCTTAGTCTCTTTCTGTTCAACAGCAACTGGTTTAAAGCGTGCACACAGAGTTTAATACTGAGGCTTTATCACTGACAATTCCTTTAAGAGTGTAACTGGATTTTTCTCGCCTGCTGAATCAGGGTGATTTGGTCTTGGTTTCATATTCCAGCCTGTACTGAACGTAACCCAGATCAGTCACTGTTCCGGAACATCGACCTCTGCCTCCATGTGGAATCACTGACATTCCTCCTAAATTATACTTTAAAGAAGAAAAAGCTCTTTCCAAAATTTGTCCAGAAAATTTCAACTGGGTAAGAAAAAAGAGAATCTCCTTTAGAAACAAAGGGAAGAGACAAAATCAAATCATACCATGGCCAGCAGGTGACGTGGTGGTTAAGAGTGCTGGACTCCCACATGGCCAACTGCAGCTCAAGTCCTGGAACTGGCGGCTTGCTTTCTTGCTTTCTCACTCTCTCTCTCACTCTATCCCTCTCTGGTCAAATTAAAAATAAATAAAGTTAAAACAAAAATAATTCTTTTCTTAAAAAAAATCAAATTGTACCCTTGATCTATGAGAGGTCTTCAAAACCCTCACAGAAAATGCATAATATGAAAATTCCTGTACAGGTTTCTTTTTTTGACCCAAAATAACATACTTTGATTTTATTTCTCCATGAGCTTTTTGAAGCCCCTTGTACTTGTCTTACAAAAGGCCTCAACAACCGGGGAGACCATGAGGCAAGAAAGGTTAGACCAAATTATTTTTGGTTTTAGTATTTGCTATAGGGCATGTGTGCTTGCTGGAGAGAGAGAGAGAGCAAGGGAAAGTGAGAAATCACTCCCCAGGGGAGAGCCAAGCCACAATCCCTTCTCCATTCACACAGACGCACCTGGTGTGTTTTTCAACCCACCAGGTCCGGGACTTGAACTGCACAGTTGGCCATGTGGGATCCAGCGCCTTAACCCCCACCCCACCTGCTGACCTAGGCCAAGTATTTTTTTTAATTAATTTTATTATTTATTTATTTATTTACCAGAGAGAGATGGAAGGTGAAAAAGCAAGTCGCCAGGTCCAGGACTCTAATCATAGTCGGCCATGTGGAAGTTCAGCCCCTTAACCACCACACTACCTGATGGCTCCAGGCCAATTTTTTTTTAAGTTTCTTTCTTTCTCTCTTTCTTCCTTCCTTCCATGAATGAGAAATAGAGAGACAGAGGCAGAGATAGCACCCAGCTACAGGGTCTTGGTGCAACTGTTCAGCCCAGCCTTCAGACTACCCCAGATCACAAGCAAGTGTGTGCCGAGAGTACTCTGGGAGGTGTCAGGACTTGAACCAGGAACCTTCCCATGTGGGATTGCCTCCTACAGAGTCACATTTTGCCATTGTGCCGCCACTTGGCTCCAAGGCCAATATTTTATTATTTTTTTTCTATTTTTTTAAAGAGGTTTTTGCTATAGGGCACATGTACTCGCCGGACAGACAGAGAGAGACAAAGAGACAGAAAGTGAGAAATCACCCCCCAGGGGGGATGGTCACGCCGCAATCCCTTCTCCTCCATTCTCCTCTCAGGATTTTGGGCACGCACGCACACACTCCCAGTGTGAGTTTTAAGCCACCGGGTCCAAGACGCGAACTGCTGTCGACTACGTGGGAGTCCAGCGACATAGCCATTACTCCAACTGCTGGTCCCAATATTTTATATTTTTTTATTTGAATGACTGGATAAACGGGGTGTGTCACTTGCTCAGAAAGTGGCAGAGTGGGGGCCCAGCAGGTGACGTGGTGGTTGGGGTGGCCGGACTCCTGCGTGACTGACCATGGTTCGAGTCTTGGACCTGGTAGCTCACTTTCCCTCTCTCTCTACCTCTCTCTGGTCAACTTTAAAAAATAAAGTAAAATCATGGCAATACATGCAAGTAAATAAAATTTTAAAATAATTTTTTAAAAAGTGGCAAAGGACTGTTTCCTCTTCTGCATATCAAGAGCAAGACTGGAAGATCTTCTCAGATCCTTCCAGCCCTAAAGCTCTCAGGTTCTCTGACTGACAGACTTTTGGTATTGTAGCCTGGGTACTGTTTCAGACTCCTGCACTGCGACCCGTCCCCGGGGCTAAGGCTTCAATATGGGTTTCTTCTGCCTCATCTCCGTTCACGATCTCACCATTGAAAAGGTTAAAAGTCAGCTCGGTTTGGAGGAAATACGTAATCCATCAGAACAAAGTCAAACTTAAATGTCAAGGTAAACGAGGCACCCTTTGCCCATAGGCGTGAAGGGAAAAGGCTTCACCCAACGGTGAACTGGCGCCATCTAGTGGCCCGTGATATCACTCAGCCATTCCGGAGCAGGTACATGTCCTTCAAATACCGCTTTTGTGAATAGTATTAGGATTTCTTTCAGGGTTGACCCTGGGGAAAATCCAAGGCAAATTGTTCCATAATTTCAGTATCCCTTTATGGAATTCTGTCCAATGACAGCAGGTTAATGGGAAGCAAACAGAGTCAGGCCTACCTGGTTCTGTGCATCCTGGGTTGCCTGTTGACCATAGGACCTGGAGCTGGTCACCAAACTTCCATCGTCTGTGTAAGTCAGAAGTACAATCTTCCCTACAGCGTTGTGGGGAATGTGTGGGAGGAAGAATACATGGCCTTCAGGGCAGCAGGAGGCGTGGTGGTTAAGGTGCTAGACTCCCACATGGTAAACCACAGTTCGAGTCTGGACCTGGTGGCTTGCTTTCTCACTTTCTCTCTCCCTCTGATGAAATTAAAAATAATAATGATGATTTTTAAATTAAATAAATGGTTATTTAAAAAAGAAAAATAAAAGAATACATAGCCCTTGACACAGGTGTACATGCTCACTAAAGGTAGTTCCACCTCATTTCCTTCACTTTGCTGCTGATGCATCCCATCTCTCTGGTTCCAGGGCTGCCTGCCAGTCATACCAAATAGCCATTTTCACAAAGGCTGAAATATCTATCCAATGAGCACACATACCCTATAGCAAAAAATCTCTTTTAAAAAATTAAAAAGAGGAACCAGCAGTTAGCGTAATGGCTATGTCGCTGGACTCCCACGTAGTCGACCGCGGTTCGAGTCCCGGACCCGGTGGCTTAAACTCACGCCGGGCGCGTGTGCGTGCGTGCCCAAGATCCCGAGAGGAGAATGGAGGAGAAGGGATTGCGGCGTGGCCATCCCCCCTGGGGGGTGATTTCCTGCTTTCTGTTTCTCTGTCTCTCTCTGTCTGTCTGGCGAGCGCACGCGCCCTATAGCAAAAACCTCTCAAAAAAAAAAAAAAAAATTAAAAAGAGATGTTCAACCTGTATTTCTACCCCAAGAACACAACAGATTCATACCAGGAAGCCTAGGGTTCAGTCCTGCTCTTGCTCTGGCAGGTTAGATAACTTTTCTTGCAATCAACTATAAAGACTATTTGCTATGATGAATGTTAAAATCTCTTGTATTAAATAAGCATCCCATAGAGAGGAATGCAGGTTAATCATTCTCAATCTAGATATCTGAAACCAGAAATGCTCCAAAATCTGAAACATTCTGAGCACCTCCGTGATGCCTCAAATGGAAAACTCCCCAGCTGACCTCATGTGATAGATCACGGTCAAAACAGTACGCTACAAAAATATTGCATAAAATCACCTGGGGACTTTGTGTATGAGATGCATATGAAATGTAAATGAACTTTTTTAAGAATTTTTTTGGAGAGGTTTTTGCTATAGGATGTGTGTGCTCACCAGAAAGACAGAGAGAGGCAGAGAGACAAAAAGTGAGAAATCACCCCCGGGGGGATGGCCACGCCCCAATCCCTTCCCCTCCATTCTTCTCTTGGGATCTGGGCACACACGCACATGCGCCTGGCGTGACTTTAAGCCACTGGGTCTGGGACTCGAACCGCAATCAACTACATGGGAGTCCAGTGACGTAGCCATTATGCCATCTGCTGGTCCCTTTTTAAAGAATTTTTTAATTTAACTTTAATTTATTTATTTATTCTAATTTGACCAGAGGGAGAATGAGAGAGAGATAGAGAAAGTGAGAAAGCAAGCCGCCAGGTCCAGGACTTGAACCGTGGTCAGCCATGTGGGAGACCAGCATCCTTAACCACCATGCCACTTGCCGGCCCCATAAATGAATTTTAGTCTTGTGTTCCATCCCCAAGATTTCTCATTACATATATGATAATAATCTAAAATTCAAAAAATCAAAAACCCTTCTGGTCTCTAGCATTTCATGTAAGAGATACTTGGGGGCCAGCAGGTGGCATAGTGGTTAAGGCTCTGGACTCCTACATGACCAACTGTGGTTCGAGCCTTGGACCCTGCAGCTTGAAACTCTCACCGGGTGTGTGTGTGGGGATGCCCAAAATCCCAAGAGGGGAATGGAGGAGAAGGTATTGTAGCATGGCCATCCCTGCTTGGGGGGGGGGGGGGAGTGATTTCTCACTTTCTTTCTCTCTGTCTCTCCAGCAAGCGCACATACCCTATAGCAAAAATCTCTTAAAAAAAAAAAAAGGATACCCAACCTGTACTCATTCCAGAAGCAGTTGCATTTTGCAAGAGGAGAGACAAAAGGAGGCAACTCTAATATGGTGGATATCCAGACCGATATCCAGTAGCAAATTGTGTCTTATTGCATTGCCAGCTCTACATAGCATGTTGATCCTAGTCTCATAGTCCTTTTCATGGTTTTGGAAGAGTATTTGTCACTAAGTATGTGGAACAGATCAGCCCTTTTTTTTAGGAATACATACTAAGTTCTTCAGATACAAAGAGGATAACATCTGCTACTTACCTGAATTATTCAGAAAAAAAGAACGTGCGTCTTTAAGGACTTATATATGATGTATGTATATGTACGTATACCATGTATATAGAAGTGTTACATGTACTATGTATGTACATATTCACAAATGAGTACATATATCCACATATAGGAATGAGAAATGTGCAAAATATTAACAAGTGGTGAATTTAAGCAAGCGGTGCACAAGAATTAATTGCAGGGACAACAGGTGGTGTGGTAGGTGAGGCACTAGACTCCCACATGACTGACCATGGTTTGAATCCAGGACCTGGAGGCTCACTTTCTCACTTTCTCTCTTCTCTCTCTTTTCTTCCTTTTCTCTTCTCTCTCTCGTCAAATTAAAACACAATAGTAATAGGAGCCCAGGAAGAAGCAGCAGAGCAAGCTGGAGGCCGCAGTTCCTGGCAGCCTCTGGCAGGCCTGACCCCCAGGAGGCCGGAAGGTGTGCACTGGGATGAGGCAGTCAGGAATCTAGAGCTTATTTAGTGAAAAGTGCCACAGGGACCAGCAGGTAGTGTAATGGCTATGTCGCTGGACTCCCATGTAGTCGATTGCGGTTCGAGTCCCAGACCCGGTGGCTTAAACTCATGCCGGGCGCGTGTGCGTGTGTGCCCAAGATCCCAAGAAAAGAATGGAGGAGAAGGGATTGCAGCGTGACCATCCCCCCTGGGGGTGATTTCTCGCTTTCTGTCTCTCTGTCTCTCTCTGTCTGTCTGGTGAGCACACGCACCCTATAGCAAAAACCTCTCAAAAAAAAAAAAAAAAAAAACTAAAATAAGAAAAGTGCCACAGACTGGAAAACCAGACACGAGGGTGGCAGGGGCTGCAAAGTTGGTAGTAGCTGTGGCGGTATTTTTTACTGACATTTTATGTTGTTTCTCAAGTATTTGATATAAAAATGAATGTAAGTTCAGGAAATCTATTTGCAAGATCACCATTGGACACAGCTACACGCTCTACAAAGCCTCACTAATATAAATGTGGGATCTCAAAGGGTTACCCTGAGAAGCATTTTGCTTAGTCTTTTTTAAAATACTTATTTAATTCCATTTGTTATTATTATTTTTTAATTTGACCAGAGACAGAGAAAGAAAGAAAGGGAAAGTGAGAAAGCAGATCACCAGTTCTAGGACTCGAACCATGGTCAGCCTCTCTCTGTCTCTCTGTTCAAATTGAAAAATAATAATAATAAATAAATAATTAATTATTTAAAAAAATGTATTGACATAGTAAAACTGGGACTAAGTGGGGGAAAAACACATTACAAAATAATATGGATAGCGTGGTTTCAATGAAAAGTATGTATATCACACTTAAATAGAAGGGTATACAACAAGGCTTCATCTTTTGGATGTTGGGAATGTAAGGATTTTATTTTCTTCATCTGCTTATCTGTTACACCCTACTTTCTACAAAGGCATTATAAAGTTTTTGTAAACATTGTAAATTTTTGAATGAATGAACCGCGCTGGCTGCTCTGGGTGGATTGCAGGGAGCTGAGAAGTGGAAGCAGACTGACTAAATGGACAAGACGCTAGCATCTATTCCCCGAGTCTTAGTGGGAGTCAGAGTTTTGGTGGGAATGAAGCTTTTCCTTCATGGGACCACATACACATGGCCAACAAGATCTTCTGACTTGGAGATTTTTACTATAGGGCGTGTGAGCTCACCAGAGAAACAGAAAGAGGCAGAAAGCGAGAAATTACCCACCCAGGGGGGATGGCCATGCCGCAATTCCTTCTCCTCCATTTTCCTCTTGGGATTTGGGGTTCGCATGCACATGCACCCAGTGTGAGTTTCAAGCCACTGAGTCCAGGACGGGAAATGCAGTCGACCACATGGGAGTCCAACACCTTAACCACTATGCCACCTGCTGGCCCTTGTTAAAGATCGTGATGTCATCTGGGGTCTTTTGTGGCCCAACAGAGGTGGATAGACATTTGCATGGGTCCAAGGAGCAGACCAGTAGAGGGACAGTCTAGCAGGCTGGTACAGAGCAGCCTAAAGGCAATAAATACATCAGCCCTATGTGGAGTTACACGAAGATCCTGCCAGGGAAAACACACACACCACACACACACACACCACATCAGTTAATGGCAAGATTAAAAAGAAAATATACTTTTACATTTGGCCTTTTAAAAATTCCCATCTCGGGAACCGGCAGTTAAGCATAATGGCTATGTCGTTGGACTCCCACGTAGTCGACCGCGGTTCGCATCCCGGACCCGGTAGCTTAAAACTCACACCGGGCACATGTGCATGCGTGCCCAAGATCCCGAGAGGAGAATGGAGGAGAAGGGATTGCGGCGTGACCATTCCCCCTGGGGGGTGATTTCTCGCTTTCTGTCTCTATGTCTCTCTCTGTCTGTCTGGCGAGCGCACGCGCCCTATAGCAAAAACCTCTCCAAAAAAAAAAAAAAAAAATTCCCATCTCAAAAAAAGAAATTCCCGTCTCAGGCTAGCCCTGAAGCACAGCAGTTAAGCACTGTGCATTGGGAGCTGAGTCCTACATGGCCACCCACGGCTTGAACACCAGCACCAGTGACTTGAAAGCACGCTGGTCATGTCACGTAGGTGTGCAAACGCCAGGTCCCAATAGGATGGAGAAATGGAGGAGAAAGGATTGCAGCATGACCACACCCCACTCAGGGGGATGCTTTCTCTCCTTCTATCTATCCCTCTGTCTCTAGCAAATGCACATGCCCTCTGGCAGTTAAAAAAAATATATTTCACATCTCCTAAAAATCACACCTAAGTAGAACTGTTATAATAAAGAGCAAACTTTGTAGCTTGGGGAATTAAACTGTCTCGGTAAGGGGGCCAGTAGGTGGTATGATGGATGAGGTAAGGGGGCCAGCAGTTGGCATGATGGATGAGGTGCTGGACACCCCTATGCCCAACCATGGTTCGAGTCCTGGACCTGGTGGCTTGCTTTTTTTTTTTTTTTTTTTTTTGCAGAGGTTTTTGCTATAGGGCGTGTGCGCTCGCCAGAAAGACAGAGAGAAAAAGAGAGAAAGCGAGAAATCACCCCCCAGGGGGGATGGCCACCCCGCAATCCCTTCTCCTCCATTCTTCTCTAGGGATCTTGGGCACACGCACACGTGCCGGGCATGAGTTTAAGCCACCAGGTCCAGAACTCGAACCACGGTCTACTACATGGGAGTCCAGCAACAAGGCCATTACACCAACTGCTGGTCCCAGTGGCTTGCTTTCTCTCTCTCTCTCTCTCTCTCTCCCCTCCCTCCCCTCCCTCTGTGTGTGTGTGTATGTGTGTGTGTGTGTGTGTGTTTCTCTCTGGTGAATTGGGAAGTAATGATAATAATAAATAAAATTGAATAAATAATTTTTTGAATGTTTCAGTAAAACAAACAGAATGGGATTCCTTAGGCAGCCTAGTTACAAAAAATAATGTTGGATACTATTCTAATTCTTGGAGGTGAGGGACAGACAGGCCAGGAGAGACAGAGAGGAGAGGGCAGCAACTCTAACCCTCCTCTCCCCAAACTAGACTCCCCAGTAAGGGGTTACATTTTCCTCATTGTTGTGAAAGGAAGTCCCCTTTCCTAGCCACTAAGGCCATTTCCAAGCTCACACCAGCATGGCTTGGGAGGGCCAGGCTGAGGAGAGCAGAGCCAGTCTCTGCTCAGGGATTAAGGCCTCCCTCCTTGGCTCTCCTGGAGGCCCAGCCGCCAGTCCTCTGTGGAGTTACATGAGGACCAGGGAAAGTGGATGATGCCAAAAGACAGGACACTGAATATTCATTCACCAGAAACTTCCAGAAGACATTCTTTTCTGAGAAGACTGTCAGGCTAATCCATGCTGGCTCGCTGATTGAATGTGCCGGGCTGACAAGTCCTTTCCTAGGAGATTTACAGCCTCCACCGAAAGCAGTAGTTTGGACAAACTGTCAGACTCCTGCAGGGCCCACTTGACATCTCTTTGTCAGGTCAGGGAAGAGAATGGCTGTTTGTCATTTCCCGCTGCTCCTAGTGATCTATGCAGTGAGGGAAAGCTCCACCAATTAAGGAAAACTAAACAAAGTTGTGTTTAAATCCCATTTGCTGGGACCAGCAGGCAGCATAGTGGTTAAGGTGTTAGACTCCACCACGGTTCAAGTCCCAGACCCGGTGACTTGAAACTGATGTTGGACCATCCCCCCTGGGGGTGGTTTCTCACTTTCTGTCTCTCTGTGTCTCTGTCAAGCACACGCACCCTATAGCAAAAATCTCTCTTAAAAAAAATCCTATATGCTAGTCCATTCCCACCTCATTGCCATGGCCAAACTCCTATTTCCTCATTCCTGAATTTTTACCACAGCTTTTCTGGTCCTCTTCCAGAACCCTGGCCTCACCAACTCCTGAGCCTCAGCATTTCTCAAGACGGCTTGCACTGGGTCCATTTGGTGAGTGCAGGCAGCCGTGGATGTAGGTGTGGGGCCGAGGAGCAGGCCCTGCAGAGCAGAACGGAAGCGGGGTAATGCAAGACAGCTGACCAGGAGCCAGGCCCAAGGCAGCATGGGAGTAAGGCCGGGAACAAGGAGCCAAGGGTCACAGGAAGCTTGGGGGTCACTCTAAGCACTGGAAGGCACAAATGTGCGGAACTGGCAGCGAGGCTGGTGGAGAGGAGCACAGGCTTTGAAGGGCGATCGAGGCTCGCCTGGTGGCTCTGTCCCTTCTGAACCTCAGTTTTCCTATGTGTAAAATGAGACCGAGATACCTACTGGGGTGGACCCCGGAATGTGCTTCCCAAACACTCTACAGGAAGGGAGGACTTACTTTTGTTTTTGTTTTGTTTTGTTTTGTTTTGTTTTGCCAGAGGGCACATGCATTCATCAGAGAGAGTGAGAAGGAAAAAGCACCCCCCAATGGGATATGTTCACATCACAGCCCCTTCTCCTCCATTTCTCCATCTTATCGTGATTTTAGATGTACACATAAACACACACACGTGCCCAGTGTGTTTCTCAAGCCTCCAGGGCTGGCATTCAAACGATGGTCAACTGTGGTGGATCTGGCTCCTCTGACCACTAGGCTATGGGGCCAGCCCACATTATTATAACTTGAAAAGTGTTTCTATATCTTGAAACAAAGTCTTCCACCAAAGTATGGTGTTAACACAACTGATTTTAAAAGCACACCCCAAATATCTATAACTTTGCAGCAGAATTCAGATGTGATTAAATACTATGAAAAAACTTTTAAAAAATATCTATGACAGGGACCAGCAGTTGGTGTAGTGGCTATGTCACTGGACTCCCATGTAGTTGACTGCAGTTAGAGTCCCAGACCCGGTGGCTTAAACTCACACCAGGCATGTGTGTGTGCGTGCCCAAGATCCTGAAAAGAGAATGGAGGAGAAGGGATTGCAGCATGGCTATTCCCTCTGGGGGGGTGATTTCTCACTTTCTGTCTCTCTGTCTTTCTGGCGAGCGCACATACCCTATAGCAAAAACCTGTCCAAAAAAAAAAAAAAAAAAACTATGGCATGGGGATAGCAGATGGTGTGTACAGGTGGAGGGATCATCAATCTGCTTTATTGAAGCTTTTTTTTTTTTCAAGAATTATCTATTTAATTTTATTTATTATTACCTTTTCTTTTCTTTTTTTTTTTTTGAAGAATTATTTTAAGGGCTGGCAGAAAGCAAGTCACCAGGTCCAGGGTTTGCACTGCAGTCAGCCATGTGGGAGTCCAGCGCCTTAACCACCATGCCATCTGCCAGCCCCACTACCATTTTTAAAAAATTTCTATAGAGCATGTGCACTCACCAGAGAGAGAGAGAGAGAGAGAGAGAGAGAGAGAGAGAGAGAGAAAGTGAAATAGCAAACCACCAGTCCAGGACTATAACGGCAGTTGGCCATGCGGGAGGTCAGCACCTTAACCATCATGACAACTGCTGGCCCCACTGATTGCTGATTAAAAAAAAAAAAAAATCAAAATTAGTCACCTTTGGCAGTTGCTAGGAAATCAGCTCATTTTTCTGAAATGAATAAAGAAAGAGAAAATGTTTTATCCTGCCTTCCCTGCGAGAACTATATTTCAAGATAACCAAATAATTGAAAGAAGAAAAACTTATTTTTTACATATATCCAATATTAAAAATTCTGATGAGGGTCCTGGCATGTTCAGGGAAGCTATGCTCTAAAGTCCATCTCCTAGACTCCCAAAATATTCAGACAAGTGGAGGATAGATTTTGTCACAGAATGACCAGAAACAACTGCAGACGCACAAGAAACATGAGAAATCAAGAAAATATCTCTCCGCTAAGGGAAAAGAACAATCCATCATCATCCACAGACAGTACAGTAGAATTCATGGAAATGTCGGATAGAGAATTTAGAATATTTATAGTGACAAAACTAAATGAGATGCAAGAGCTGAGAGATAATGAAGTCCAGAAGATGCAGGAAAAAAGAGACAACAAGTTCCAGAAGGTGTTGAAGTTCTTTCATGACCTGAAAGAGGAAATACACACCATAAAAAAGAATCAAATGGAACTGTTAGAGATGAAGGCTGCCATTCAGGAAAAGCAGATTAGTCCAGGCAGAAAATTGATTCTTGTATGTTGAAGGCAAAAACCTCTGATCTAGAAAAAAAAAACAACCGAAAAAACTGTGAAAATAACCCCCCCAAAAAAACTAGAATACTATACAAGAAATACTAGACAGCATTAAGTACCCAAACATCCAGATAATCGGTATCCTAGAAGGTGAGGAAACTAATAAGGGCATTGATCATCTATTCCATGAAATCTTGGAAGAAAACTTTCCAAATCTAGAGAGGCATTCAAATATCCAGACCCAAGAAATACAGAGGACCCCTAATAGAATCAACTCAAGAAGATCTTCTCCAAGGCACATCATAGCAAGACTAGCCAAATCTGCAAAGACAAGATACTAAAATTGGCAAGAGAGAAACATCAGGTTACTTATAAAGGTTATCCCATCAGGTTAACCTCAGACCTCTCATCAGAAACAATGCGAGCAAGGAAAGAATGGGAAAATATATTCAAAGTGCTAAGTGAAAAACAATTTCAACCAAGAATACTATACCTGACAAGATTATCTTTCATATGGAAAGAAATGATAAAAACATTCTCAGATAAACAAGACCTGAAAGAATTTCCAATAGCAGACCCACTCTTCAAGAGGTTCTGAAAGGAGTGCTCTACCAGGGAAACTAAAGACACATACGAAATAAGAGAACAAAAGGCAACCAAGAAAATGACCAATTTAATGCTGGGAACAAGAAATATCAATAACGTTGAATGTTAACTTCCAGGATTTGACTGTAACACTGTAACACAGTAACACTGCATATTTAACAGAAGAGAGTTTGAACATAAGACTGAAATCTTGAAATACAACCTTATGCCTTTTGAGTAAAACATTACTGATTTCATTTTTTTTTTTACTATGCTTTGTTTTCCCAATTTAAACATTTTACTTCTTTTGAGTTGTTGATAGGGTCAGCAATTTGTTAAAATATTTTTCTTGTTTGTTTCTTTAAATGGAAACATAAACATTTCTTTCTTCCTGATCCTTCTTGAATTGGAAATATTTGGGAGTATTCTTATTTTGTGGCAGAAGGGTTATTTGCATAAGTTCAATCAGAAATTGGAAATACTCATTATTGGACAGGGAATGTCATGCCTGAAGATTTATCAGAAAGCTATGGAACAAAGGTGGATCTCAAGGAAGCCAACAGAAGCTCTTAGAAAGATGGCCTGGCACTATAAATAGTTCTGCCTGGCAGAGAGGATTAGAGAAGATATAGGAAAAAACTTCTAACATAAAATAACCTGGACTTTTCCAGCCCAGCATTGTAATCAGTAGAGATTGCAAAAGAGCAACCGGACCAGAGGATTATTTGAGGAAGACTTTGAAGGAAGAAAAAGAGACTGATTTCTGCTGGCAGATGGTATGTCACAGAATACTTAGTGGACAGGGCTGAATTGAGAAGATTTATGTGTGTCTAGTGTGCTGGGCATTTGCTTTTCAACAATTTAAGTAGCTGACATATAAATATTTTCTCAAAAATATTTAAAACCATACTGTTGGGACCAGCAGTTAGTGTAATGGCTATGTCACTGGACTCCCATGTAGCCAACCGCAGTTTGCGTCCTGGACCCGGTGGCTTAAAACTCACACCGGGTGCGTGTGCGTGCGTGCCCAAGATCCCAAGAGGAGAATGGAGGAGAAAGGATTGTGGCATGGCCATCCCACCTCGGGGGCAGGAGGGGAGGGATTTCTTGCTTTCTGTCTCTCTGTCTCTCTCTGTCTGTCTGGCAAGTGCACGTGCCTTATAGCAAAAAACCTCTCCAAAAAAAAGAAAAAAGAATCGGAGACAGATACAGAGAGGGGATAGCAAAGCAGAGTTTATTGAGAGAGGGAATGAACAGGCTAGCAGGTGGCATGGTGATTGGGTGCCAAACTACCACTTGGCTGACCACAGTCCAAGTCCTGGACTTGGCAGCTTGCTTTCTTGCTTTCTCTCTCTCTCATCAAATTAGAGAATAACAACAATGAATAAAATTACATTAAAAATTCTTTAAAAAGAGAGAGAGAAGAGGAAAAACAGAGCTCCCACGTAGGGAGGGGTTCCTCAATGAGTTGCCAGAAAGGGGCTGGAGGCAAGGAGTTTATATCTACCAGTCTGAGCAATGGACTGGCTTTCCGTTAAGGAAATGGGCTTTAGAAAATAGATACATGGTAGTCTGAGTGACTTATTACCCTAATCATAGCAATCTGTACTTCTTGTTAGAGTATAGGTCCTAAATAGAACTGTTGTTCTTAGCTACAGTTGCGTGAGTCCCAATGCAGCCAGCTTTTGGCTCTGAAAACTTAGCCACTGTGACTCCATGTTGGCCTTACCATGTCTGTGTGCTCAAATCGCTATCTCCTGCCCTATTAGCAAAGAGTTATTAATTCCTTAGAGACATGTAAAAGGGGTATATATTATACATTAAACAGACCATAGAGGAAAAACACAGAGACTTCATTCAAAAGAAAAACAGTGACTTCCTTTTGGAGCCCTTTCCCTATCTACCTATAAGTAGAATCTGACTCCTATCTCATTATGGTTTTCCATGATATTAAAATAAATTCCTGGGCCTGCCTAGGAGTAGCCTGGTAGTTACATGAGCTGGATCCACATGACTGATTGCAGTTCAGTCTCAGACCCAGAGGCCTGAAAAACACACCAAGTGCATACGTGTGCCCAAAATTTCAAAAAAAGAAATGGAGAAGGGATTGTGGTGTGACCACGTACGGTGGTGGTGGAGGGAGTGTTTGCTTGCTTGCTCTCTCTCCATCTTTATTTCTCTTTTGCTTTATTTCTCTCTCTCTCCCCAGCAAGTACATGCATCTTCTCGCAAATTTCTTTTTCTTTCTTTCTCTTCCTCTTTCTTTCTTTCTTTCTTTCTTTCTTTCTTTCTTTCTTTCTTTCTTTCTTTCTTTCTTTCATTTTAGTTTTTTTGCTATGGGGTGTGTGCGCTCACTGTAGAGAGACAGAGAAAGAGGGAAATCGAGAAATCATCCTCTAGGTGAGATGAGCATGCCACAATTCCTTCTCCGTTTTTCTTTTCAGTATTTTGGGCATACATGCATATTCTTTTTTTATATATAATTTTTTTCCTTTTATTATTTTTTATTTATTTATTTATTTACATGCATATTCACCTGGTGTGTTTTTCAAGCCGCCAGGTCTTGGACTCAAACCACAATCTGCTATGGGGAGTCCAGTCATCTGAATTGCCACACCACCTGCTGACCTAAATTTTATAAAAATAAAACAAAGTAAACTAATTTCCCACAGGCTTGTCAAAGTCTAAATACCCTAGAAAGCCCTACCGATGTGGTCACTGCCTACTTCCTTGTTCTCCGATGATGGCCTCTAAGAGGACTTAGGGTCCCCTGCCATTACTCAAATGGCTGCATTGTGCCCTCGACAGTGGTGCATCTGAGGTCAGGAAAGGGCCTCTATGGGCCCATCTCCAAAACCTACTACTCTCAAAAGCACTTCCCTAACTGCTTATGAACAAAGTTCCCCCCATATCAGTTCATGCTTTTCCTTTCAATCCAACACTAAACGTCTCTGGGAGGTGTCATCCCTAAAGCTAGTTAGTTTTCCTTCATTTACACTAAGAGAGGCAGGAGAAGATTATGCTACAAATTCAACGAGGAGCCTCTGGCAGCGCAACAAGGGAGGAGAGATGCAGGAAAGGGGGAAGCTATGAACTTTTCCAGCACTGAATCGCAAAATCCTGTTACGTTTACTAAAATCTCTTCAATTCATCCACCACGCTCCATTTGCTTTGCCAAAGTAATGAATCTAAATCCTATCCCAAGCCACCACTATTTTTTGCTCTGGTTTTGTCCCTGAGTCATTCCAACATCTCTGGGCAAACTGATCCAATCTTTCAAAAGTAAATCTGACCAAGTTGCCATGAATTCTTACTCCCCACCCCCAAGAGTGTAAATCCTTTCCAAAGTCCATCACTGACCACAGGATAAATATAAAATCTCTTGGCTAGTAGGATACTTCAAGATCAGGTTTCTTGGGAACCAGCAGTTAGCGTAATGGCTATGTCGCTGGACTCCCACGTAGTCGACCACGGTTTGCATCCCGGACCCGGTGGCGTAAACTCACGCCGGGCACGTCTGCGTGCATGCCCAAGATCCCGAGAGGAGAATGGAGGAGAAGGGATTGCGGCATGACCATCCCCCCTGGGGGGTGATTTCTTGCTTTCTGTCTCTGTATCTCTGTCTGTCTGGCGAGCACACGCACCCTATAGCGAAAAAAACCTCTCCCAAAAAAAACAAGAGAAGATCAGATTTCTTGGGGCCAGCAGGTGGTGTGGTAGTTAAGGCGCTGGACTCCCACATGGCTAACCAGGGTTCAAGTCCTGGACCTGGTGGCTTGAAAATCATGTTGGGCGGGCGTCGTGGCGCCCGCCCTATGGAAAATCATGTTGGGCATGTGTATGTGTGTGCCCAAAATCCTGAAGAGAATAGAGAGGAAAGAATTGTGTGTGGCCATCGTCCCTGAGAGTTGATTTCTCACTTTCCCTATCTCTGGCAAGTACACATGCCCCAAAAGCGGGGTCTAGGAGTTAGACTCTGCTTATAGGTAGGTAGGATAATGGCTCCAAAAGGAAGTCACTATGTTTTTCTTTTTAATGCAGTCTCTGCGTCTTGACTCTATGGTTTGGTCAATGTATAGCATATACCCCTTGTACATGTCTCCAAAGAATTTATGGCTCCCTACTAATAAAGCAGGATACAGGGATCTTGAGCACATAGACAGAGTAAAGACCCAAGATGGAGTCACAATGGCTAAGTTGCACAGCCAAAAGTTGGCTGCGTTGAGACACAAAGTAACTAGCTAAACGGGCAACAGTTTGTATTTAGTAACCATGTACAAGACACAATATTTGCTGACCCCCACCAGGAATAGGGTAATAAAGCACTCAGACTACCATGTAACCATTTTCTAAAGCCCACTTCCTTATCAGGAAGCTAGGGGGTTACTCAGGCTGCTGTAAAAGCCCCTTGTCTCTAGCCTTTCTTCGTCAGCCCATTTAGACCCCTTCCATTGAATTAGAAGCTTTTTCTCCTTCCCTAATAAACTCCACTTTACTCTCCTCTCTGTGTCTGCTTCTCAAATTCATCATGCACATAGGACAAGAACCAGCAAAGGTGTTGGGACTGATCACCCAGCACTCTGCATCAGTACAAGAAAGTTCTTAGTTTGCGACTGGAGCCCTCCCTGAATATGTCTGGCACACATATGCCCATGGTCCAGAGCTGGCTGAAAGTGGGTGTAGATCATGATGTTGGGGGTGCTCCCTGTCTCTCTTTGTCTCAATATTAGGGAAGAAATAAATATTATTTCTTACTTTCAATTCACCAGAGAGAGACAGAGATAGAGAAAGTGAGAAAGCAAGCCACCAGGTCCAAGACTTGAACTATGGTCAATCCTGTGGGAGTCCAATGCCTTATCCACCATGCCACCTGCTAGCCCCAATAAAAAAACTTTTTAAAAAGAATTACTTTATTTTAACTTTATTGATTATTATTGTTACTTTCCAATTTGACCAGAGAGAGAGGGAAAGTAAGAAAGGAAGCCACCAGGTCTGGGACTTGAATCATGGTTGGCTAGGTGGGAGTCCAGTGCTTTTGACCACCATGCCACCTGCCGGTCCCTAAATACACTTTTAAAAAGTTCACGGAAATGTATACTATTAGAAAAGTATGTGTGGATTTCAAAATGTTTTGCACCAAGATAAACCCATACTTTAATCACATTCTTCCATGAGCTTTTCACAGTACTCTTGTTTGGTAAATGTTTAATAAATATTCATCGAATTGATGAATGAACACATCAATCAATTGCTAAAGATTAACCCTATTTGGCCAGCTGTGGAGGAGCAGCAGGTAATGCAATGCTCCCAGGTGCTGAGGCCATGTGGGAAGGTCCTGGCTTCATGTTTGGCGATCCCCCGTACAAGGGCACCTGATACTGGCTGGTTTAGGCAGGGAGTGGATCACAGCATGAAGACCGTCAAGAGTGCCTGTCCCTCTTTCTCTGTTCCCCTGTCTCTTTCCCTCTCCCCGTCTTTCTCATGGAAGAAACAAAGAAAAAAGTTAACTTATTAATTACTATAATAAATATTGCAAGCAATGAATAAAATTAAAGAATGAAAAAGATTAAAATAAGTATATATATCAAATACAACTTAAAGAGTTCATTTTTTTCCTAAGGTTTTTGCCATAGGTTGCATGCACTTGCCAGAGAAGGATAGAGAGAGACAGTGAGAGGGAAAGTGAGAAATCACCCCCAGGGGAGATGGCGATTCCACAACACCTTCTCTTCCATTCTCTTCCTAGAATTTTGGGCACACATGCACACATGCCTGGTGTAATTTTTGTATTTAAGAAAAATTTTTGCTATAGGGTGCGTGTACTTGCTGGAGACAGAGAGAAACAGAGAAAGTGAGAAATCAAAAGTGAGAAATCACCCCCCAGGAGGGACAGCCACATCACAATCCCTTCTCCTCCATTTTCCTCTCAGGATCTTGGGCACGCACGTACACGCGCCCGTCGTGAGTTTAAGCCACCAGGTCCGGGACTCGAACCGCAGTCAACTACATGGGAGTCCAGTGACATAGCCATTAAGTTAACTGCCGGTCCCATGCCTTGTCTACTTTTTAACCATAGGCTTGCTCTTCCCTAAAATCAGAAAGAATATGGTTGGAGTGCATAGAAAGAATGAAGAGCTAAGAGGTGAAGGAGGTGAAGGCCAGATCAGTGAAGGCTCCTTAAGCCATCTCCGAATATTGGGGCAGGAGCCACAGGGGAGGGAAATGGAACCAAAAAATGACATAATCATTTTGGCAACTATTTTGGCAACATGATTGTCAGAAAAATGGAGGATACCTTAAAGTATAGAAAAAAATCAAAGTAAGAAGAGTACTTAAAAGACTCTAGCAATACCCCCAATCTTGTTAAATAATCGTATGTCCAAAGACGAGGGAGCTACATCTCCCAGCTTTCCTGTAGGCAAACCTAGGAGTCAGGGAAGCCACAAACTGAGGCAGGGAGAGAGTCAGAACTAGCTAGTAATGACAAGCGTGGTCACAAAAGTCTGCCTTTGCTTTTTTAACAGAGATTTTTGATATAGGGCACATGTGCTAGAGACAGAAAGTGAGAAATCACTACTCCCCCACCCCGCCACCCCAGGGGATGGCCATGCTGCAATCCCTTCTTCTCCATTTTCCTCTTGGGATTTTGGACACAAAGTTTTAAGCTACTGGTCCAGGACTTGAATCGCAGTTGACTCGGAGGGAATCCAGCGACTTAATCATTACACCATCTGCTGGTCCCCTGTTTTTGCTTCTTGATCTGTCACTTCCTGGTGTGGAACCTTGGAAGAGAATTCCTTAAATTCTCTGTGCCTCAACTTCATTATTTACAAAGTGGAAAAAATCTCTCTCTCTCTCTTTTTTCTTTTTTTTCAGTTTGCTATAGATGCATGCCATCACCAGAGACAGAGAAGGGGAGAGAAATCATCTCTGGTGGGGAGTGGCCATGCTGCAAACCCTCCTCTGTTCTCTCGGGATTTGGGGAACATACACACACACATGCACTCTATATATTTTTCAAGCTGCCAGGTCTGAACTTAAATCACAGATTTGGCCATGTGGGATCTAGAGCCTTAATCCTCATGACACTGGCTGGCCCCTGGAAACAGTATCTCTTTCAACAGTTGTCCTAAGGATTATTTGAAAAATTGCATGTAAGCCACTGAAAATAGTGACTGGAATTTAGTGAGTTTATATAAGCATTGCCTGTCATTAGTATTAAGATGCAGCAGAAACAGAGAACCTGAAGGACGCCTTAGGTTTCAAATACTTGCCTCAGGAAAGATGTCCAGGGAGTAGTTCACTATCTGGGTTTAGCCTAAAAGAGACGTGGGTACTTAACCTGAGAGTTCTCAGCCAGCAGTTGACTTCCTGGGGGGATGAGAATTGCTGAGGAAAGGCCTAGGAACCCAGAATTCAGGATTGGGGTGGAGCAGAGGTAAGGGATTTGGGATTGAGGTCTCTGGAACTGAGGTCTAGGAACTAAGCGAGTCTAGCCCAGTGTCTAGAGTCCACGCACTTGGAGTGATGACTCCATGAAACAGAAGTCCTAAAGCTTAGTTCCAAGACCACCATTGCCATGAAGGAATGACCAAAGAGATGACCTGGATGAAGAAGAAAGGGAAGAAAATGCCCAAGGGTTTTCTTACCCAATGGAGATCTAGAGGTAGAAGTGAGGAACCAGGAGGCTATTGCATCAGACCCTTCAATTAACACATTGATTGACATTCCCCTCCTGAGAATTTCCTGATTTCGTAATAAACACCACATCCTTCCATCTTCTGGATTGCCGGTTTACAAACTACTTTCAGGGGGTACATGATCAGGCAATTAAACTTAACAAAAGTTGACAAATAAATGTCTCTTTTATATCTAAAAACATATGGTCCTGTCATAGAACTACAAGCCTGTTTTTAAATAATACTCAAAACCCAAAATGTATTTCTGGATACACAAAGAGTGGGGAATTTTGAGACAGTCTCTAAGACAGCAATTCGTTTCAAATGTTCTTAAAACATATTCCACACTCCCTTGCTCCTCCACTCTCCGCCCTCTTTCAGCTCTCGTAGAGGAGACCGGAGATCTCGCGAGAGGTCGAATTCTCATGAATTCTCCCAGGAGCCACCGCTCTTCCTCTTCTCCTTAGCGGCCTGAGGTGAGTGTCTCTGTGGCGTTGCTCCGAGTACTCAATCCTCCCGCCATCGTCACCATCCTGGCCTGTGGGGCATCGGCCTCATGTTCTCCACGAGCAGAACTCCCCGAGCTACGGATTCCTCCCTGAAGGCAGTGTTCTCTTGGGCGGGAGGATGTAGCAGAGAGCCTGATTTGTCGCGCCGTAGCTGGCCGGTTTCTGCGGCCCTCAGGCACGCGATGGGCGGGAGTGGGTGGCAGGGCCCTTTCGCAAGTGGGGGCACGGTCGGCCAGCATTCCATGTCGATTCCTACTCCGGAGATCCAGTGTCTCGCGGTGAGTGTTGGCCCAGTACGCGGCGCATTTGTGGCCTCAACAAGAGGCTTTTCATAGGAATTAAAGTCGGGGCAAAGCGTCACCCGTTTTAACAGGACGGCTGTTAACGTGGGTGATTGTCCATAGACTGGTGGGGTAGTGTGAGTGAAGGGGCGTTCTGTAGAGAGAGAACGTGGAGGCTTGCAGTTGAGTTCCGCCGTGCCCGTGCGGCAAAACACTCCCGGAAAATCCAGGGTTGCATTGGGTCAAGCTGTGCTCCCATTGAGGAGGGACGGGAGAGCCAGTGTTCCTGTCACTGTCAGTAAGGGCTGTAGTCGGCACCATAGGGGGAGAAAGCAGTGGATGGAGAAAACAGTGGCTGCGATGATGCATTTCTTAGGACACCTTTGGATTCATCATGAAAACAACTATTCTCTGAGCAGCTGTTGGTAGCTTGTAATACTTAAACTGTGCTGATTACTGTAAATATGTGTCATTAATAAAATTTTGCTGTCCTTTCTCCCAGGTGAACTTTGAAAATGGTTCGCTATTCACTTGACCCAGAGAACCCCACAAAGTGTAAGTGAACAAGCCATTGATACGTTTTATGTTGTGGGAAGTTAGCATATTAAGATACTCAGCATTAATCAAAATATTTTCATTTTCTAGCATGCAAGTCAAGAGGTTCAAATCTTCGTGTTCACTTTAAGGTACGTGTATCCCAGTTGAGTTGTGATCTGAGAGTTCGTCTACATGTTCCCTTCAGTGATATTCTAAAAGGTAGCTGCAATGATGCCTTTCTTAGGACACCTTTGGATTTACCATGAAAAGTAATAAATTCTGAGCAGCTACATTGTACTTTGGCATTGTGTAGGGTGCAGTAAAACAACCAGGGAACTACTTGAGGATCTGGTGTGTAGATCAAGATGGGACATGTCATTGCAGTGCAAGATAATGGAACTTTAATATTGCATAGTGTGCATAAATGGAGGTGTAGGTTTAATTTTGCCAGGCTTCAAACAAATTTACCCCAGCTCTTAGTCACAGAAATTTTTTCATACTCTCTTGCCTCTTAAACATAGTGTAAGGGGATTAGCTCTTGGTACATATTGACACTTTTTAAAATCTGAAAATGTTAACTTTTAAAATTACAGTACTTTCACGTGGTTAACCAATACTTCATTGTTATACTTAGAACACTCGTGAAACTGCCCAGGCCATCAAGGGTATGCATATCCGAAAAGCCACTAAGTATCTGAAGGATGTCACTTTACAGAAGCAGTGTGTGCCATTCCGTCGTTACAATGGTGGAGTTGGTAGATGTGCCCAGGTGAGAATTGTTGGTTGCCATTTGAAAAGACAGATTGTTAGAAAGGGTGATTGGATGGGATAAAATGGCTAAGACGTACTTTTACCATCTTTAATGACAGTCTTGGACATCTTTGGATTAACTGAAATATACATGTTCTGACAACCTTACTAGTGAATAAGATACGTTCATCTTGGTTGAGATGTTAAACTTATATGACCTTGCATTCATTTTCTTTCAGGCTAAACAGTGGGGCTGGACACAAGGTCGGTGGCCCAAAAAGAGTGCTGAATTTTTGCTGCACATGCTTAAAAATGCAGAGAGTAATGCTGAACTTAAGGTACCCAACCAATTAATACCCTTTTATATGCAACTTGAGTGGTGGTTCATGTTTCTGTTGTCCATATTTATATCCTTGTTTGTCTTGCTTTCTCGGCAATTAAATCTCTCACGCAAACAAATTCTTAAAATTTCTATCTCCAGTCTCCAGCAAACCAAAGTTTTGTCTGTAGAGATTCTCAGGAGCATGGTCTGCAGTTCATCCAAACCTAATGTTTATATTTCCCTTCTCCCCTTCTTGTCTGGGAGGTGTTTTACCAAGGGTTTGTTACCTTTCACGTGCTGTAGTATTTAGTAGTATGGTTAATTATATAAATGATTGTCTTAGTGCTTAAGGTGCTTTGTTGCCTACAGTCATAATACAAAAGTGTCTCAGAAATAAGTTAAAACAATGATATACTTGATAAAACCTTGGAATTTTCTTTATCTCTTTTGCATTTGAAAGTCTGGACCAGAATTGGAATTAATGGCCCCTAGTCTAGCTTCAATTCTGTTTATTACCAGGGCTTAGAAATTGGTAGTATGGTATCCATCAACCTCTCCAGCTCTTTTTAAGTTTTTGCCATAGGGAGGGAGTGTGCACTCCCTGGAGAGAGTGAGAAGTCCTCTTCCTCAGGGGAAGGGGACACATACACACACACACAGATTTTCAAGCCACCGGTTCCTGGATTCGAACTGTGGTTGACCATGTGAGAGTCCAGTGCCTTAAGTATTATACCACCTGCTGGCCCCACCATCTTTTTATTATTATTTATTCATTCATTTATTTTATTTTGACCAGAGAGAAAGTGAGAGCAAGCCACCAGGTCCTGGACTCGAACAGTGGTTGGCCATGTGGGGGTGTCCAGCGCCTTAACCACCACGCCACCTGCTGGCCCCCCATGAGCTCTTTTTAATGATTTTAGGGGCGATCACATAACAAACAGTGGAGTTTGGTGGTAACTTAGACGCTTAAAGGTGCATGCTATTTGCAGTCATGAAGGATTGACTTTCAGAAATGGTTTCATAAGGCAGGAGCTTTGGGGTGAGATAGGGAATTAGTATTTGTTTATGGTGTTGAGACGATTTAAAATGTTTATTTTGTGCCCTTTACCCTCTTCCTAGGGGTTAGATGTAGATTCTTTGGTCATTGAGCACATTCAAGTGAACAAGGCACCAAAGATGCGCCGTCGTACATACAGAGCACATGGACGGATTAACCCATACATGAGCTCCCCCTGCCACATCGAAATGATCCTCACTGAAAAGGAGCAAATTGTTCCTAAACCAGAAGAGGAAGTTGCACAGAAGAAAAAGGTAAATTATTTTGCAACTGCTCAGCTTTCTTTGTGTGTGAAAAATGATTTGTGGTTGCTGTGATGACTATCTTAGGACACCTTTGGAATAACCGTGAAAGCACATTATTCTGAGCAACCCTTTTCTTCATTTATTTTGGCTTTTTAACAGTCTAATTTGTTCCTTGACTAATGTAGTAACCTTACATTCAGTATATCTGGCAGGCCCATATGATTATCTGCTGGTGGCCACACCTATACTTTAAAGCAGGGAACTTGGGAATGGTTTTGTACTTGTCCCCTTAAAGCCTAATGTAGTCAACTTACATTAGTCTTATTGTTTAAATATCCCATCCTTGCTCCCACTGAAGCCTTACCAGCTAGGCTTTCTGCCTCCAATGTTCAATATAAAGTCCTCCAAGATAAAGTGGGTTTCTCCAAGAAACTTAACCATCCTTTTATTTTTTTCTTTCCCCAGATATCCCAGAAGAAACTGAAGAAACAAAAACTTATGGCACGGGAATAAAGTCAGCATAAAATAAATGTAGATAAAAGTAAAAGGATATTGGTTGTCTTTATATCAGTATTTCCATTGTCTTTACAGGGTGGATAAATTAGTTTACACTGCACCATTGATTTTGACTCAAACATGCTGTTTTGAATTATTGCTCCTTTGCATATGATACAGCGTTTAGAATGTGAGAAAATACCTGAAACTAGTTTTTCAACAGATCTATTGAGATTTAGCACACCGTACAACTATCCATTTACACTTTACTAGTTTATTCTAAGTAAGCTGTTATACACAACATCACATTGCCATCAATTCTGAACATTTTTATTTTCTCAAAAAGAAAGGTGGTTGTCATTAACTCTACCCCTAGGTACCAGTATTTTGTCTGTTTCAGTCTGTGCTTGATATTTCATTGCAAATGAAGTCAGTAATTAACCCTTCGTCACTAGCTTTCATTGAGCATGTTTCCAGAGGTGGTGAATGCTGTAACATGATCAGCACCTTATTTTTTTTTTTTTAAAGGTTTTTGCCATAGGCCTTGTGTGCTTGCAGGAGAGAGGCGAATCATGAGAATCCCTTCTCTAGTCTCAGGATTTGGGGCATGCATACACATCTTCAAGCTGCAAAGCCAGACTCAAACTGGTGTGAGAGTCTAACCACTATGCCACCACCTTCCCCCAGGATCAAGTTTTTGTTTCGTTTTGTTTTTTAACCAATAGACCACCTTTGGGTATCGATGGGGCGTTTTTTTGGTCTATTTTGCTATTAAATGGTGGTGTTCTGAACATCGTGTACAAAACTATTGGGTATGCACCCAAAGGTAGAATTGCACCTTCAGTAAGCCAGAAACCCAGCCATTTCCAGAGGCTACAGTTCACATTACCAGGCAGCAGATGAGTGTTCCAGTTTCTCCTGTCTGCACCTGGGCCATTCTAGCTACGATGGCTTGTGCACTGGTCAGAGAGGAGAAAGCCCCCTCTGCCACACCCAGAAGGGATAGCCACACTGGAATCCCTTCTCTACTTGGGGTGTGTATGCAGGCGCGTTTAAGACACTGCCGGCGCGAGTAGCTTCATCTGTGACAGCAGGTTAGCCCGTGCAAGTGGGGCGTTTTGAATTTTATTTCTGCTCCGGGGCAAGGACTAGAACTACTTCCCCCAGGAGCTGAGTGAAACTAAAGTAGGACGCCGGGGCCTTGGCGCGGCCCGCAAATTTCTGCTCCGGAAGTTCCGCCACGTCCCACCTGGGCGTCACCGTTACGTCCGGCGCGCCCTCAGTGACGCAGCACGCCTTTGGAGGTGCCCATTGGCTCGGCTGCAGCTCGTCCCGCCCTCCGTAAGTGCGGACGTCACCTTCTGGGCTTCGTGTTGCGGTAAGCCGGGCTGGGCCTGGGCTTGGACTTGGGCCTGGGGCCGTGGGTGGGCTCTGGCCTCGGCGCTCTCCAGGCGCTCGGCAAGCTCCCGCCGGGGCGCGGTCCTCCTTCCTCCCTCCACGGCGCCGTGCAGCCCGCCCGGTCACCGGTACGCCCCGCCGCGCTCTCACGGTATACCCCACTTCCAGCTCCCTCCCCTCACTCCCGGTTCCCTTCCGCGTCCTCCCACCCTCGGTGCCTGCGCTCGGCCTCGCCTCTCCTTTCCTTCGGTTTTGTTCTCTCCCTTGGCCTCACGTTGTCGGTCTCACTTCCCTCTTCTGATGCTCCTCTTCGCCCGTATCTGTTCTCTCCAGGCTTTTCCGTTGTCTTTGACTCAGCCCGCCCTACTAACGTGATGCTGAGCAGGCTCAAAAGAGGTGACTTTCCCTTCTGAATACACACCTGCCCTATTTCTAATGGGCCTCAGCCTTTCCTCTCTATTCCACTGTCTCGGACCGAGACAACTGAAAAAAGGTTCCTCTGCAGTGTTTTTCCCTTTTTAGAGATTATTTACTATAGGCCACGTGCGCTCGCAGGAGCCAAAGAAAGCGAGAAATGACTTCCCCCGAGGGTGGGGGGTGGGGTGGCCACCCTGCAATCCCTTATTCTCCATTCTCCTCTCGGGACTTTGGGCACCCGCGCCCAGTGTGAGGTGATTTTTTTTTTTTTAATGTATTTTACACATTTAATCACTATACAACACTTAGCTTGTAAGTTGAATTGATCCCACATGAATGTACATCTCAGGAATCCAGTTGAAGATACAAAACACATTATCATCCACAGCTGGCGTGAGTTTTAAGCAGCTGGTCCGGGTCTTGAAACGTCGACTAGGTGAGAGTGCAGGGACATAACCATTATGTCATGTGCTGGTCACCTCTGCAGAGGTTTTAATCCCATTTTGCTTTGTTGGCTTGGAGAGAGTAATAAAAAATGATCATGTCTCCTAGTCACCTTCTGGACTTCTGTAACCTATGGTTTTAGTATGTGTCAGGTAAGATACGTCACTGCAGAATCATCATGAGGATTACAGGATAAAATGCTACTGGCTTCCTCCTGGAGAGAGATAAAAAAAGGTTTATAAAAGCTGCAATTGTGGCTTGTTAGTAGTTCTTGAGAATTAGTTTACGTTGTGTGTGTGCACTTAGAACACAACTACAAAGGCAAAACAAGTCTTTATGATGAGTTTGCCAGTCAACGGCATAACCTAGTGCTTGTAGCACTGCCAGTTGTTTTGAAGGTTTCTTAAAAGAGGAATAACACAATCATTGTGTTTTTGTAAAGAGAAAAGGCAAGAGCATTGAACTGGCAATCTAGAATGCAGCATTCTGGTTTTAGCCAGCCCTAGTTACTACTTCGTGTGAACTTTGGACAGGTCACAACTTTCAGGTCTTTTTTTAAATAATAATACTTACATAAGACTTACTCATGGGACACTGTTTTAAGCTTTGAATTCATAGTAGCTAGCTCACTACGTCCATTTTAGACAGTACTGTTGTCTTCATTTTATACATAGAGGAATTAAGGCAATCAGTGTACACAAAAAATACCATCTAGACAGTGAGTGGTAAAAGCAGGTCTGAAATCCAGGCAGTTGCCGGCAAAGCCCTAACTACTAGGCTGTGGTACTTTTAAAAGGGTGTAGAATTTAACCCATACCACCTCTTAATCTCTTCAGATGAGATTCTATAAACATCTGTGACCGAAAATAATGATTCCTTTAAAAATACAGGAAAGTATTCATTTAACTTATTTTATGTTTTCAATCTTTGCCAGAGGCTATATGCACTAGTCAGAGAGAGAAAAAGTGAGAACGCATTCCCACAGAGGATGATCACGCCATGATTCCTTCACCTTTCCCTCCATTCTGGATTTTGGACATGTATGCACATGCGCCCAGCATGTCTGTCTGTCTGTTTTTTTTTTTTTTTTTTGGTATAGGATGTGTGCACTCGCCAGAGAGACAGAGATAGAAAGTGAGAAATCACCCCCCAGGGGAGATGGCCACACCACAGTCTTTTCCCCATTCTCTTCTTGAAATTTTGGGCATGTGTGCACATGCATCTGGTGTGTTTTAAGCCACCATGCCTGGGACTCAAACCTTAGGTGACTATATGGGCGTTCAGTGACATAACCATTGTTCCCAATGCCCAGCATGTTTTTCAGACTGCAAGATCTGAGGCTCAAACCTGAGGGTCAGCCGTGTGGGTTCCAGCTGTTACAGTGAAACAACTGCCCCATCTGCCTTATCTTTTCTTTTTTTTTAAATTAAAGAATTATTTATTTTATTGTATTTATTGTCACTTTTTACTTGACCAGAGAAATAGAGAAAGGAGAAGTGAGAAAGCAAGCCGCTGGGTCTGAACCGAAACAAGTTGGCCATGTGGGAGTCCAGTGCCTTCACTACCACTCCACCTGCCAGTCCCCCATCTGGCTTATTTTAATCAAAGAATATGTACTTCTAAAATCCGTGTATTTGTTTTTTTATACTATCACATGCGTGTATCAGAGAGTGAATGAAGTCTCATCTTGCTGTTTTGCCATGATTCTCTTCCCCCATCCCTCCAGCTCCTCAGGATCAAGGAAACACAACATACCACCCACTACATGCCAGGCCAACCCATTTCAGCCCAGTCCTGGGATTCAAACCCAGTCACTTGTCTCCAGTGCTTGCATTACTGCTGTACCACAGTGCCTAGGCCTATTCTGGTAAATTTTTTTTTTTTTTTAAGAGATTTTTGCTATAGGGCATGTGTGCTCACCATAGAGACAGGAAGCGAGAAATCATCCCCAAGGGAGATGGCAACACCACAATCCCTTCTCCATTCTTCTCTCTGAATTTTGGACACACATGCACATGTGCCCAGTGTGAATTTTAAGCCGCTGGTTCCAGAACGAACCATGGTCTGCTACATAGGCGTCCAGCAATGTAAGCATTATGCTGTTCCCTTGATAAATTCTTAAACTGTTATTTTATTTTAGTTAGGGAGACTTGTTTCAGAGAATTCAGCTATGAATCTGTTGTAAAATACTGGGTTGTCAGGAAAGTAATGAAGTATTTTTCTATGCAAAAGTGCATCATGACTTCTCCGACTTCCTAGCTAGGAATGGGGTGTGGTGGTTAAGGTGCTGATCCCACGTGGCCAACTAAGCAGTTTGTGTCCTGGACCAGGTGGCCTGAAAGTCATGCTGGGTATGTGTGCGTTTGTTCCCAAAATCCCAAGAGCATAATGGAGGAGAAGGTATTGTGGTGTTGCCATTGCCCACAGGAGGTGATTTCTCTCTCTTTTTTTCTCCTTTGAGCATCACACCCTGTGGCAAAAATCTCAAAATAAAACAAAACAAAAAACAGCTGGTTATTCCTTGATGTAAATTTACATTTTAATTTTTTTTTATAACTCTTCGTTACTGTCCAAGTCAAAGCCACGTTCAGGCACTAGCAGATGGCATGGTGGTTAAGGCACTGAACTTCCACATGGCCTGCCATGGTTCAAGTCCTGGACTTGGTTGCTTGCTTTCTCACTTTCCCTCTCTCTGTCTCTCTCTAGTTAAAAAAAGAATGATGATGATAAATAAAATTCTTTTTTTTTTAAAGCCATGTTCAGATTGGATTATCTGTGCTATTGTTCTCCCATAAATAAGAAATGTTAACGTTCTGAATTATTAGCTGCTCCACGGTTCTGAAATGTATTATTTCTTAAGCCTCCCATCCTACTCCAAAGGATTGGAAATTCCTGGGGCCCATAGGTGGCGAGGTGCTTGAGGCATTGGACTTGCACATGGCCAGCCACAGTTTAGTCCTAGACCTGGTGCCTTGCTTTCTGACTTTTTCTCTTTCTCTGGAAAACACATGTATCCTATAACAAATTTAAAAAATAATAATAATAAATAAAACAATTATTGGAAATTTAAAGATTTTTGGTTTAATAGTATATTATGAAACTATTGGTTCTTTTTCAAGAAATTACCAATTTTGAGAAATTTCAGTATGATTTCTTATCCAACAAGGAAGTTAAAGGTATTAATTTTTAGAAGTGGACAATTTACTTACATATGATAATGCTAAATAAAATCTGTTATTTGTCACACCTGTAATTATGCCCTTAGGGTAGTGCAGTGGTTAAGCCATGTGCATAGGGAGCCAAATCCCACATGGCCTTCTGCCTAGGGACTTGGAAAAACATGCTAGGCACATGTATATGCATGCCCAAATCCTAAAGGGATGGAGGAAAAATGATAGCAGCGTGACCATGTCCTATTGGGGCATGCTCTCTTTATCACGCACATACACATGCAAGTGCACACATCCTTTGGCCATAAAAAAAGTATATCCCTAGAAAAGAAAAGGGGGGATGGCAGGTGGCACAGTGGTAAGTCTTCTGGACTCCACATGGCCAACTGTGGTTCGAGTTCTGGACCTGGTGACTTGCTTTCTCATTTTTCCTCTCTCTCTCTCTCTCTCTCTCTCTGTCCCTCTCTGGCCAAATTTAAATAAATAACTTATAAATTATTAAATTAAAACAATTAATTTAAAAAAAGAAAAGTGGGGCCAGCAGGTGGTATGGTGGGTTAAGATGCCAGACTCCCACGTGGTTAACCATGGTTCAAGTCCCGGACCTAGCAGCTTACTTTCTGACTTTCCCTTTCTCTCTCTCTGGTCAGATTAAAATAATAAAAAATCAAATAAATAAATAGATAATTTCTTAAAGAAAAGAAAAGTTAAGGGAAAGTTGTTACCTGGAAAAGTCCAGTGGCTTTGTACCCCAAAGTTCTTCTGAAGTGATACCTTAGTAAGTTTCTTAATAAGGAATTGACTTTCTGTGATGTTGCTTTGGCTAACCGATATGTCTGTCAGTCCTGAAGGACTGGGACTCGGAAGTTAGTTCACATCAAGTCCACTCTGCACTTAAATGAAGTGTAGGTTATATCACTGAGCTTAACGTTTTTGTGCCTCCATTTCTTTATCTGTAAATGGAGATAGCAAGGGCACCCAGCCTCACCTCGTTGTTTTTGAGGATTAAATGAGCTGATATTTATAACTGTCTAGTACTTACAAAATGTTATCTTTCCTTTATTTTCATATCTCACTGGGGAGCAGTGATTAAACAGATTTGAAAGCAAACATCTCACTATTTTTGTGTCTACCTCTTATTCCTTTGCCTTGCAAATAACAGCATTTAAAAAAAAATAATTCTTGCATTTAGCAAATAATGGTAGTGTATGTATGTTAAGTTTTACTTCACTATAGAAATTGTCTTTTCAGGGGCCAGAAGGTGACGTGGTGGTTAAGGGTACTGGACTTCCACACGGCCAACCACAGTTCAAGTCCTGGACCTGGCAGCTTGCTTTCTCACTTTCTTTCTCGCTTGCTCACTCTGTTCCTCTCTGGTCAAATTTAAATAAATAAATAAAGTTTAAAAAAGGGGGGGGGAGAAATTGTCATTTCAGATAACTTCCTTTAGGTAAATTCCTCAATCATTAATTGAATTTTCTCTTTACATGTATCAAAAGTTTAGGAGCTCAAGCCTGGGACAATGGTGTGCATCCCATGTATCGTCATTCCAGTTCTGCTCTGGATCTACAAAAAATTCCTGGAGCCATACATATACCCTCTGATCTCCCCTTTTGTTAGTCGCATGTGGCCTAAAAAAGCTGTACAAGAATCCAACGATAAAAATAAAGGCAAAGTAGACTGTAAGGTAAGACTATCCAAATGCCTTGAATAAGGGCAAGTAAAAGGGGTGGTACTTGGATAAAACACTTGTCTTTTGGAAAGGCAAGTTTTTGAAGCCAGAAGCTTCAATAATTTGTCTTATTTTGAGTAATTAACATTTTGTTTAAACTAAGGTGCTTTATTTTATTTTTGTTTTTTTGTTTTTTGGGGGTTTTTTTTGCCATAGGACACATGCGCTCGCTGGAGAGAGACAGAGAGGGAAAGTGAGAAGTCGCCCACCAGGTTGACTACACTGCAGTCCCTTCTCCAGTCTCCTTGGATTTTCAGCACTCATGCACACAAGCTCAATGTGATTTTCAAGTTGCCAGATGTGGGACTCAAACCACAGTTGGCTGTGTGAGAGTCCAGTACCTTAACCACTACACCACCGGCTGGCCCCTAAACTCAGGTTTTAAACTAGGATTTTGATTCATGCATTTGTTCCTCTCCTTATGGCCAAGATGATAGCCATTGTTTCCTGGCTGGTAAGAATAGGTAAATAGCTATTGGATGAGAAGAGATGATACTAATGTAAGCCATTTTCATGATTGATAACTTTTCTAAGAATTAGATGGATGGTCAAGTTTTTTTTTAAGGGTTTTTTAAGAATAATTATTTAACTTTATTTATTATTATTATTATTATTTAATTTGACCAGAGAGAGAGTAAGAAAGCAAGCCACCAGGGCCAGGATTTGAACCACAGTCAGCCATGTGGGAGTCTAGTGCCCCAACCACCGTGCCACCTGCCAGCCCCATTAAATAAAGTTTTTATTTTTTAATGAATATTTAGACAGCTTTGTTGTCTTTAGCATTGACGTCTGTTAAACTTTACGTTCAGCTGTGTTAATTTAGCCATCCTACACATTTCTAGATGCAGGTTTTTTTTTTCCTCTTCTAAAGTTTATCTGTTTTTAATGAGAATGTCTCTTATGATAATTATCTTTATTATAATCATTCTTGAAATTTTTTTTCATTTTAGGGTGCAGACATAAATGGATTACCCACAAAAGGACCAATAGAAGTCTCTGATAAAAAGAAAGACTAACACAGTTTCCCAAAGGGTCTCATTGTTCCTAAAATGGACCTGATGATCTGAAGCACCTTCTTTGTAATTGTCTCTGACCTTTTTCCCTGAGGCTAGAATTCGGAATAGGTAGTCTGGATATTTACCTGATATTAAGCAGGCAGTACATGGTATTTATGTTTAGATGTATTTAGTTCTATTTAATGACCTCATTCCTGAGTTCTCTTTTCATTAAAGTAGGTTTCATCTGTTATTTCTGTTTTAATTATATGAATAAATAGAAGATTTGTGCCAGTAGATACTTCATTACTAAGTCAGTACTAAATTAGTACTTTGTTACTCATCAGTACCTTGGGCGCCTAGCATTCATTCACAGGAATTTGATTGCTGTTTGTTCTCATTTCTTTGGGTTCTTGTCATTTAAGTGGAGTGCAATTCTACTAAGAAGTACTGTGTCATGAAATGAAGGGTTAAGGTTTTGGAGATGATAACGTGAAACAAATATAATTATGTTCTACCAATGGAGTGGCTTATTTGTGAGAGTAGTAATTATTATTGCGCTGAGAAAGATAAAAAAGACAGCAAAATAGGGGAAATTCTTTGAAATGCAAAACATCTTTTACATGAATGTCTAATGTATATAATAAAACCATAATCTTTATTGCATTCCTTCTATTCCTACAAATGTATTAAACATTTAGTTTCACTTGGGGTTCTTTTTTCTTTTAGTCTATATAAATTTTCAAAAGTGGTGTCTTTCATCCCATCAGATAGGAGAATTTTAATAGTGTGATGGCATCTGGATAGTGATGGGGCACTAGTTACCTATCATATGACAAGACATTCCAAAATATAGTGGTCTTCAACAACAATGACTTGAATGAGCAGTTCTGTGCTGATCTCAGCTGGCTTGTACGGCTGGGACCTAAGCTGCCATGTGATCTTTGTCCTGAGCTGCTTCACTTCAGTGTAGATAATCTAAATAGTCAAAGATGATGAGGTGTATGTTTATTTTCTTTGAAGCAGGGAAAGTTTAGAAGGGACCCTTACAAGTAGGTCCTCAGTGAAGACCTAGGTTCTAATTTTTTTTTGGGGGGGGCAGGGGGGAGTTTTTTGCGATAGGGCACATGCACTCACCAGAAAGAGAGAGAGAGACAGAGAGATAGCAAGAAATCACTCCCCAGGGGAGATGGCCATGCTGCAATCCCTTCTCCATTCTCCTGTCAGGATCTTGGGCATGCACGCACACATGCCTGGTGTCAGCTTTAAGCTACAGGGTCTAGGACTCAAACTGCAGTCAGCTACATGGGAGTTTAGCCATTATGCTAACTGCTGGTCCCCTAATTTTTTTTTAGGGGAGGTTTTTGCTGATGGGCTGGCAGGTGACATAGTGGTTAAGGGTACTGGACTCTCACATGACTGACCACAGTTCAAGTCCTGGACCGGGTGGCTTGCTTTCTCACTTTGTGTGTGTGTCCCCGTCTCTGGTCAAATTAAATAAAGTTAAAATAATTCTTTAAAGAAGAAAAAGATTTTCGCTATGGGGCACATAAGCCCGCTGGAGAGACAGAATCAAAGCGAGGAATCACTCCCGCACTCCCCAAGGGGGATAGTCCCTTCTCCAGTCTCCTCTCAGTATCTTGGGCATGCATGCACACATGCCTGGGGTGAATTTTAAGCTGCTGGGTTCAGGACTCAAACTGCAGTTGACTCTGGGAGTCCAGTGACGACGACGTAAACATTACACCATCTTCTGGTCCCCCTGGGTCCTAATTGAAACTGTATTAAGCTAACTTTGGTCAAGTTACTGATGCACCTTGGAATTCATCTAATAAAAATCGGGTTTCTTTTTGCCCCATCACACAGAATTCTCATTTGGCACCTAAACTTAATTTTGTTTTTTGAGGTATTACAAATATAAAATAGGACTGGCTCCATGTCCTGATGATTAAGACAACTGGATCCCTCATACCTGGCCATGTGGTTCAAGTTCCAGATCCCGCAACTTGAGAAACATGCTGAGCACATGTGTATTCTTGCCCAAAATCCGGAAAGTAGGGGAAGGTGAAGAAGTGATTATGGCATGGCTAGTCCCCAAGAGGGGTACTTTCTTATCAAACAAAATTTGTAAAAGCAGATATTCTGATGCTTAAGGCAGCTGGATCCCAAATGGCTGGCTGCACAATTGGAGTCTTGGACCCAGCAGCTAGAAAAATTCTTGGCACATGTGCCCGAGTTTCCAAAATCCTGAGGGGTATGGAGGAGAAGAGATTGTGGTGCGGTCACCACCCCTGGGGAGTGTTTTCTCTCCTTCCTCATTCCCAGCCTTAAAGCAAAAAAAAAAAAAAGTAAAACAATGCAAGAGAAGTTTGTTTTTCAGTTTCTGCTATAGGGTGTGTGTGGTTGAGAGTGAGTGAGAAGTCATTCCCTGGGGGCAGTGGCCATTCCAGAATTCCCTCTCCTCCAGTCTCTGTATGAGATTCTGGGCACTCATGCTTATATGCCTGGCATGATTCCCAAGCCGCAGGTTCCAGGACTCGAACCACACAGTCGGCCATGTGGGATCCAGCACCTTAACCTCCTCACCACCTGCTGGCCTGTTTTATGTTTAAACTGTATCTGTTACATGTTCAGCAATCTAATAGAGGAGGGCCACATGCTGTTAGTTCACTGCCGCCTGGAGGTGCAACATAAACCTGTGGTGGGTCAGCCTCATCTTCCCACTTGCGGGAAACCTGTCCTGTCTCCCCTTCAGAGTACCTCTTGCCTTGTGCTCTGCAAGCTCTTACAACACTTCCCATGCAGGGGACCTTGCACTACTGGTAGCTGGCTGCCTGCCGTGTCTTCCACGGGGTGGGCTCCTTGCAGACAGCTGCTGTCTTTAGGTCACCACCTCATGTTTTGGAACTAAACAGAAAATTAAAAATTAAAATGCAGTACAATTAGAAGATACCAAGTGCTAAGTCTATGAGTTACCTGAATCTTCCCCTGACAGTATAGTAGTTCAAAGGGCAGATTCAGTGACTTGTCAAACAGCCAAGTCAGCCTAGCCATGGTGGCCACACTGCCAAGGTGCTGTGTTCCACAGGCTGGGACCACATGGGAAGCTTGGGTTTCATTACTGCTCCAACTTAAAGGTGGGGCATGGTGGTATGTGCCTGGAATCCCAATACCTCTGGAGGCCGAGGCAGAGGGAGCGTAACATGGCAAGACCCTGTTTTAAAAGTTATAAAACGAAACAAGGACAACCCTGTAGCACAGCAGTTAAGCCCTGTGCATGGGGAGTCAGACCCCACATGGCCAACCATGGTGTGAATCCTGGTCCCATTGGCTTGAAAAACATCCCAGGTGCATGTATGTGTGTGCCCCAGATCCTGATGGAATGAGGGAGAAGTGGAAAAATAGGGATTGCTATGTGACCACAACCCATGGGAAGGTGTTAATAACTCTCTGGCAATTAAAAAAAAAAAAAGGTAGCAGGTGGCTTAAAGGTGAAGGCTGCTGCATCCTACATGGCAGACTGCACGGTTTGAGTCCCAGACTGGACTGGCAGTTTGAAAAACACCCTGTGCATGGGGACCAGCAGTTAGCGTAATGGCTATGTCACTGAACTCCCATGTAGCTGACCGTATTTCAAGTCCCGGACCCAGTGGCTTAAACTCACTCCGGGCATGTATGCGTGTGTGCCCAAGATCCCGAGAGGAGAATGGATTGTGGCGTGGCCATTCCCCTGTGGGGGGTGATTTCTCACTTTCTATCTCTCTGTCTCTCTCTGTCTTTCTGGGGAGCGCATGCCCCCTATAGCGAAAACCTTTCAAAAAAAAAGAAAAAAGAAAAACACCCTGTGCACATGAGCATGTGTCCCCAGAATCCCTAAAGGAGAACAAAGGAGAAGGGGGTGCAACATGGCCATCCCCCAGGGAGAGGTTTCTTTCTCTCTCTCACACATGCCTGTCTCTCTGGCAAATGCATGCTCCCTATAGCTAACTGAAAAAATAGCTAGGTCAGTTGGTGACCCAGTGGAGGGTGTGGTCAAGATTTGGAGCACTGAGGGACCAGCAGTTAGTGTAATGGCTATGTCGCTGGACTCCCACATAGTCGACCGCGGTTCGAGTCCCGGACCCGGCGGCTTAAACTCATGCCGGGCGCGTGTGCGTGCGTGCCCAGGATCCCGAGAGGAGAATGGAGGAGAAGGGATTGCGGCGTGGCCATCCCCCCTGGGGGGTGATTTCCTGCTTTCTATCTCTCTGTCTCTCTCTGTCTGTCTGGCGAGCGCACGCACCCTATAGCAAAAACCTCTCCAAAAAAAGAAAAAAGAAAAAAAAAAAAAGAAAAAAAAAAGATTTGGAGCACTACTCTTCTCTTTTCTAGCCCCTCCTCCCAAAAAGCCACCACGGTCTCCACAAAACAATGGGGATAGCACACTAGGTCACACCACTGGTTTCCAGGAAGCTCACTTTACCCAATATGATGAGCGCTGTCATTATGTAATTATGTTCTCCTGTAAGACATGATTCAGCGTGTGTGAAAATAATTTTTACCTACTCTGGTTCAAGAGCACCAACAAATCCGATTCTGGTGTCTGATGTGGGTTACATTTCTTTAAATCTCCCCTAAATTAGATGTTTGTACCCAGTGTTATGGGTTGAATTGTGTACCCCCAAATTCGTATGTCTAAGTCCTAGCCCCCAGTACCTCAGAATGTGATCTGATTTAGAAACAGGATTATAGATAAAATTAGGTTGAAATTTTAGGCCCACTAGGATGGGCCTTAATTTGATTTGGCTGGTGTCCTTATAAAGTGGGAACATTTGCACAGAGACATGCACACAGGAAGAAGGCCACATAAAGACAGAGGCAGAAAGAGGGGAGATCCTTTTATAAGCGAAGGAACACCAGCTATTGCCAGCAAACCCCAGAACCCAGGAGAGAGACCTAGAATAGAGTTTCCCTCACCGCCCTAGAGAGCAACCAACCCTGTCTCAATTTTGGACTTCTGGCCACCAGAACTTGGGCAATAAAAGTCTGCTGTCTGGGGTCAGTAGCATGTGGTTAAGGTGTCTGAATCCCACATAGCTGACTATGTGGTTTGAGTCCCAGACCCAGCAGCTTAAAAAAAATACATGTGTGTGCATGCATACCTAAAAATTTGAGGGAAAAATGATGGAAAGGGGATTGTGGCATGGCCATGCCCCTTAGGGGGTGATTTCTCACTTTCCCTCTCTCTCTCTCTTTTTGGTGAGCACTTGTGCCCTTTAGTAAAAACAAAGTTAAAAAATGTTTAAAGTCTGTTATCTGAACCACCCAATCTGTGGTACTTTGGTATGGCAGCCTAGCAAACCCGTGTACCCAGGTATTACAGTTGGTATTGCAGCCCACTTTAGCTGGAAAAGCAAGCTATCTCAGAGAAGTCCCGTGTGAGTCTATATACACTAGCATTGGCATCAAGAGTTCTGCGATATCTTTTTTCAGAGAGTGAGAGTGCTGGACTGCCTGGATCCAGGCACTTGTTGCTATTGCAGTGTTGTACTCTTGGGAAGCGTATTCAACTTCTGGGGCTGTAATATGAGGAATGTACCCTGTCTTAGTTCATCTGTGCTGCTATTACAAAAATACCACACGCTGGGTAATTTATAAAGAGGAGAAGTTTAGTTCTTACAGTGCTGGGGGCCGAGAAGCCCAAGATCAAGGCAGCAGCAGATTGTGGATCTGGCGAGGACTTTCTTGCACCATCCTCACATGGTGGGAGGGTGGGAGCGCAAGAAGTTCCCTTGGGCCCTTTTATAGGATGCTAAACTTATTTATGAGGGTGCAGCCATTAGGACTCAATCACCTCCCAAAGGCCCCACCTCTTAACTATCACCTGAGGTTTGAGTTCCAATGTATGAATTTTGGAACCAAAATTTCAAACTATAGCCTACCTATTCTGAAGAATCCTAATGACCCTGAAGTGAACTAATGTATCTGAGACTTTTACAACAGTGGCCAGCATGAATAAGCATTTTTGTTACATCAACATTTTTAACATTTTTACATGAACAGAGTTAAGATTTTTGTTAACTATTACTAGTTAGTGACTCTTCTGAATTTGTCCCCAGTAGGAAGGGGGCAGTGACTGCTGCCCTGTGCCACTCCCTGCGTTGCTCCGGCAGCACAGCTCCTCTCAAGCAGAAAGCAGTCATGAACTGTGAGATCTACTGTCCCAGGGGCTTGCGGGCGGAGCTTCAGGGCCTAGGAAAAGGAAAGATGATTGGAGGCTCTGTAATGTACAGCGGGGCAGAGCCAGCAAGTGGCCTGGTGGTTAAGGCGCTGGACTCCCACATGGCTGGCCATGGTCCAAGTTCTGGACCTGGCAGCCTGAAAAATCACACCAAGCTTATGTGCATGTGTGCCCAAACATGCCCAAAACCCCATGAGGAGACTGGAGGAGAAAGGATTGTGGCGTGGCCAACCCCCTGGTGTGTGGGGGGAGTGATTTCTCACTTCTCACTTTCCCTCTCTCTACCTCTGTCTCTCCCTGGCTAGCACACACACCCTATGACAAAAACCTTAAAAATAAAAAAAGTACAAGCTGGTTCTCCTGGAGGAAGGAGGGATTGGATTAAGTAGTCTCCTACCCTGTTGGGCAGGCCCACCTAGGAATGCTGGAGCCACCTTTAAAAAAAAAAAAAAAAAAAAAAAAAAAAAAATTAAACTTACTTATTTATCCCTAAAGAGAGAGAGACACCCCCAACAGGGCCTTTTTTTTTTTTTTTTTTAAGAGATTTTTGCTATAGGTACATGTGCTTACCAGAGACAGAAAGCAAGAATTCACCCCCTAGGGGAGATGCCACAACACAATCTTTTTCTCCATTCTCCTCTTGGAATTTTGGGCACGCATGCATATATACCTGGTGTGTTTCCAGCCGCCAGATTCAGGACTCAAACCGTAGTCAGCCACACTGGGGTCTAGTGCCTTAGCTACTACCAGCTGTTCCCATCCCAAGAGGGCCTTTATGTGGTGATCCACTCTTTTCAGCCCGGATCATGGGCCAGTGTGCTCAAAGAGTTCCTGGGATGCAAACCATGGAGGCAGTCAGGGTACCAGTTTCTTCTTCTGCTGGTCCCTCATTTTTTTTTTTTTTTTTTTTTTTTTTTTTTAAGAGAGGTTTTTACTACAGGGCACGTGTGCTTGCTGGAGAGACAGAGAGACAGAGAGAGGGTGAGAGAGGGGGGATGACCACTCTGCAATCCCTTCCTCTTCATTCTCCTCTTCACATTTTGGGCCTGCATGCACATGTGCTCGCCGTGAGTTTCCAGTTACCAGGTCCCAGACTCAAGCCACAGTCGGCCGTGTAGGAGCCCTGCACCTAACTACTACGCCACTTGCTGGTCCCTACCAGTTTCTTCTTTATCTTCCTAAGATCCTTCCTATAAGCACAAATACACACGTGTGTATGAGGGGTCTTCTAAGCTCCCTTCTTTTTCATTATTTTCAGAAAATGCATATTATGAAAAAACTAGACATGATCCTTTGAAAGACCATATTGTACGCCATAAAGATGTGCAACAATTAGGGACTAGCAGGTGACATAATGGTTACATTGCTGGACTCCCACATAGTCAACCGTGGTTCAAGTCCCAGAGCTGACAGTTTAAAATTTACACTGGGCATGTGCACATGCATGGCCAAAATCCCAAGAAGAGACTGGTGGAGAAGGGATTGCAGCATGGCCATCACCCCTGGGGGGTGATTTCTCACTTCCTACCTCTCCGTCTCTCTGGCGAGTGTATGTGCCCTATAGCAAAAATCTCTATAAATAAACAAACAAATAAATAAAAAGATGTGCAACAATTAAATGTAAATAAGAAAATAAAATGAAGGGAGAAAATTAGGGAAATTCTGTGTGCAAGAGGGCTTTATGGGAATACTGCTATGTGTTTGATTTTTCTATAAATCTAAAACGGCTCTTGGTGGGACCAGCAGTTAGCGTAATGGCTATGTCTCTGAATTCCCATGTAGTCAACCGCGGTTTGAGTCTTGGACCTGGTGACTTAAAACTCACATCGGGCGCGTGTGCGTGCGTGCCCAAGATCCCGAGAGGAGAATGGAGGAGAAAGGATTGCAGCGTGGTCATTCCCCCTGGAGGTGATTTTTTATTTTCTGTCTCTCTGTCTCTCTGGTGAGCGCACCGCCCTGTAGCAAAAACCTCTCAAAACAAAACAAAACTAAACTAAACTAAAATCTAGGGCCAGCAGGTGGCGCGGTGGTAAAGATGTTGGATTCCCGCATGGCAGACAGCAGCTTGAGCGCTGAGCTCTGTGACTTGAAAATCATTCCAGGTTCATGTATGTACATTCCCAAAATCCCAAGAGGAGAATGGAGGAGAAGGGATTACAGTGTGGCCATCCCCTGTTGGGGGTGATTTCTCACTCTCCCTCCCACTGTCTTTCTCTCTCTGTCTCTCTCTGGTGAGCACGTGCCCATAGCAAATTAAAAAAGAAAATTACTGGGAACCAACAGTTAGCATAATGGCTATGTCGCTCGACTCCCACATCGTCGACCGCAGTTCGCGTCCCGGACCCGGTGGCTTAAAACTCACGCCGGACACGTGTGCGTGCGTGCCCAAGATCCCAAGAGGAGAATGGAGGAGAAGGGATTGCGGCGTGACCATCCCCCCTGGGGGGTGATTTCTCGCTTTCTGTCTCAATGTCTCTGTCTGGCGAGCGCACGCGCCCTATAGCGAAAACCTCTCAAAAAAAAAAAAAAATTACTAAAGTCATAAATGAAAGTAGGGATTCTATCTATACTGCAGATAAAAAGGATTATAAGAAAGTACTATGAAACTTTCTGGAGGTGACGACCTCCCCACAGGAACATGCCTCTAGCAAAGGACCTCCTTCATCCCTCTCCCAAAGAGGAGAAGAGGAAACACAAGAAGCAGCGCCTGGTGCAGAGCCCAAATTCCTACTTCATGGATGTGAAGTGCCCATAAAATCACCACAGTCTTTAGCCATGCACAAACGGTAGTTTTGTGCGTTGGCTGCTCCACTGTCCTCTGCTAGCCTACAGGAGGAAAAGCGAGGCTTACAGAAGGATGTTCCTTCAGGAGGAAGCAGCACTAAAAGCATCCTGACTCAAGATGAGTGGGAAACCATCCCAGTAAACACATTTTGGATACAAAACAAAAAAGAAAGAAAAAAAAGAAAGTACTATGAACTGTTGTACACCAATGAATTGTGTAATCTAGATGAAATCAAAAAATTTCTAGAAATGAATTGGGTAACAGAGTTGAAATGGAAAAATGTCTAGGAACAAAATATACCAACCAACAAAGAAATAGAACTTTTGAATAGACTATGTAAGATTGAAACATTAATCAAAAATCTTCTGATAAACAAAAGCTCTGGATATGATGGCTTTATGGGTCTGAATTTTCCCAGACATTTAAAAAAGAATTAACACCAGTCCTCAAAACCTTTAACAACCACAAAAAGTTAAAAAATGAGGGAACACTTTTTTCCTTTTCTAGGAGGCTAGCATTGATCTAATACTAAAACCAGATAATGACACTACCAAAAAAGGAAGAAAAAATTTGCAGACTAGTATCTTGTATATACGTCTATGCAAAAATATAGGAAATAGAACAGTAATGACCATTGCTGAAGTTCATTGAAATATTTTTTTGAGAGATTTTTGCTATAGGGTGCATGCACTCACTGGAAAGACAGAGAGAGACAGAGAGACGAAAAGTGAGAAATCAGGGACCAGCAGATGGTGTAATGGTTACGTCACTGGACTCCCATATAGTTGACCACAATTCGAGTCCTGGATCTGGTGGCTTCAAACTCATGCCAGGCGTATGTGTGTTTCTGCCCAAGATCCTGAGAGGAGAATGGAGGAGAAGGGATTGCAGCATGGCCATCCCCTCTGGGGGTGATTTCTCACTTTCTGTCTCTTAGTCTCTCTCTGTCTCTTCAGTGAGTGCGTGTGCCCTATAGCAAAAATTTCTCTAAAAAACAAAATAAAAAAATAAAATAAAAGGGACCAGCAATTGGCATAATGGCTATGTCACTGGACTCCCATGTAGTCGACCATGATTCAAGTCCTAGACCCGGTGGCTTAAACTCACACCAGGCACATGTGCATGCGTGCCCAAAATCCTGAGAGTCAAATGGAGGAGAAGGGATTGCGGCGTGCCTATCCCCCCCGGGGGTGATTTCTCGCTGTCTCCCTGTCTCTCTCTCTATTTCTGGTAAGCGCATGTGCCCTATCACAAAAACCTCTCCTAAATAAATAAATAAATAAATGGGGCCAGCGGGTGGCGTAGTGGTTAAGGTGCTGGACACTTCCACATGGCAGGCCATTGTTTGAGTCCTGGACTCGGTGGCTTGCTTTCTCACTTTCCCTTTCTCTTTCTCTCTCTGTGTGCCTCCTTCTGGTAAAATTAAAAATGAATGAATAAATAAAATGAAATAAAATAATCTAAAATAAAAAAAGAAAGAAAGAAAGTGAGAAATCACCCTGCAGGGGTAGAGCCATGCCACAGTTCCTTCTCCTCTATTCTCCTCTCAGGATTTAGGGCATGGATGCACACACAGCTAGCATGTGTTTCAAGCTACTGGGTCTGGGACTCGAACTGTGGTCAGTCACATGGGAATCCAGTGCCTTAACCATTATGCCACCTGATAGTGCCAATTGAAAGAATTTTTGAATCCTAATATTTCTGTCCAATAAATTGGCTAAATATTTTTGCAGTCTGTGGATCTGGCTTCAGGTTACAATGTTTAGCTTTTTTTTTGGGGGGGGGGGGGAGGTTTTTGCTATAGGGCGCATGCGCTCGCCAGACAGACAGAGACACAGAAAGCGAGAAATCACCCCCCAGAGGGGATGGCCACGCCGCAATCCCTTCTCCTACATTCTCCTCTTGGGATCTTGGGCACGCACGCACACGCGCCCGGCGTGAGTTTTAAGCCACCGGGTCTGGGACGCGAACCGCGGTCGACTACGTGGGAGTCCAGCGACATAGCCATTACACTAACTGCTGGTCCTCAATGTTTGGGTTTTCAACTGGGCTTCCCTGAATTCCACAGAAAGCGGGAGATTCTTTTTGCTCTTACTACCTAAAAGTTCCATTCTAATTTGTACTTTTTCTTTCCACCACCACTTATTTATTGTACAACTAAAATTCAGTTGCACAATTAACCATAAAAATCCATACTTCTTGCTGTTATGTATTTTTGTAATAGAAGGTGAATGCTAAGAGCTGGACTTAGAGTCTGGGTAAACTTCAGCAACTTAAAAAAAAAAAAACTGTTCTTTTTTTTAGAATTATTTTAATTGTATTTATTATTATTTTAATTTGCCTACACTCACCAGAGAAAGACACAGAGAGAGAGAGGAAGTGAGAAAGCAAACTGTCAGCTCCAGGACTTGAACCGTGGTTGGCCATGCGGGAGTAGACCACCTTAACTACCATGCCACCTGTTGCCCCCCGCCCACCCAAAAAAAAAAGCTCTATTCTGTGTTATTTTTTCTTGTGGGCAAAATGGATATAACACTTTACTCACAGTATCATGAGAATTAGGTCAAATTACCTATATGTTTTACATGTATATTATACATATAAATGACAATTTAAACTCTATAGATGTATAAAAATTTAGGGAACCAGCAGTTAGCGTAATGGCTATGTCGCTGGACTCCCACGTAGTCAACCGCGGTTCGCGTCTTGGACCCGGTGGCTTACAACTCACGCCGGGCGCGTGTGCGTGCGTGCCCAAGATCCCGAGAGAAGAATGGAGGAGAAGGGATTGCGGCGTGACCATCCCCCCTGGGGGGTGATTTCTCGCTTTCTGTCTCTATGTCTCTCTCTGTCTGTCTGGTGAGCGCACGCGCCCTATAGCGAAAAACCTCTCCAGAAAAAAAAAAAAAAAAAAAAATTTAAAGTTAAAGTTGTATTCCAGCTCAATTCTACTCCTCAGGTTTTTTTTTTTTTTTTTTTTTTTTAATTATTATTTATTTAATTTTATTTATTCATTCATTTATTTTAACTTGACCAGAGAGAGACACACAGAGAGAGAGAGAGAGAAAGGGAGAAAGGAAGCCGCCAGGTCCAGGACTCGAACCGTGACACCACCTGCTGGTCCCCAACTCCTCAGGTTTTTAATAGTTTGTTTTTGCTTTTGTGAAATAGGGTGTGTGAATTAACTGGAGACAGAGAGAGAGAGAGGAGACAGAGAGAGAAAGAACCCCTCAGGGGTTGGCCATGCTGCAATCCCTTTTCCTCTATTCTCCTCTCTGAATTTTGTGCATGCATGCGCATATGCCCGGTGTGTTCTTTATTGTTTGTTTGTTTTATTTTGTTTTGAGAGGTTTCTGCTATAGGGCGTGTGCGCTCACCAGAAAGACATAGAAGGAGACAGAGAGACAGAAAGCGAGAAATCATCCCCTCTGGAGGGATGGCCACGCCGCAATCCCTTCTCCTCCGTTCTCTTCTTGGGATCTTGGGCACGCACGCACATGTGCCCAGCGTGAGTTTAAGCCACCGGGTTTGGGACTCGAACCGCAGTTGACTACATGGGAGTCCAGCGACATAGCCATTACACTAACTGTTGGTCCCACCTGGTGTGTTCTTTTATTATTATTATTGTTATTATTATTTAATTTGCTCAGAGAGAAACCCACAGAGAGAGACACACACAAAGAGAGAGGGAAAGTGAGAAAACAAGCCACCAAGTATGGGACTTGAACCACAGTCTGCCATGCTTAACCACCATACCACTGCTGGCCCTGCCTGTTATATTTTTTTAGCCACCAGGACTCAACTGTACAACTGACCATGTGGGATCCACCCACTTTAATCACTGTGCTGGCTAGTGCCTGACCCAATTTTTTTTTTAACTTTATTCATTATTGTTTTCTTTTATTTATTTATTATTATTTTTTATTATTATTATTTTTTTTTTGGAGAGGTTTTTGCTAGAGGGCGCGTGCACTTGCCAGACAGACAGAGACAGAGAGACAGAAATCACCCCCTGGGGGGATGGCCACGTCACAATCCCTTCTCCTCCATTCTCCTCTCGGGATCTTGGGCATGCACGCACACACGCCCTGCGTGAGTTTTAAGCCACCGGGTCCGGGACGCGAACCTCCGTCGACTATGTGGGAGTCCAGCGACATAGCCATTAGGCTAACTGCTGGTCCCGGCCCACCCTGATAATCCAAGATAGCCTCCTTTTTTTAAAGCCAGCTGATTTGCAACCTTAATGCTTTCTGCAACCTTAATTTCCCTTTGCCATTTAGCCTAATGAATTCGCAGGTTCTGGAGATTGGGATGTGGCCATCTCTTATGGGGAGGGCCTTATTATTGCACCTCTCATGTGAAATAACTTTAGATTTGTAGAAGAGTACAGACAGTATATCGTTTGTCCAACTTCCCTTATTGTTAACATCTTATATAACAAGGCACATTTGTTAAGACTAGAAAATTAGAGGCTAGCAGGTGGTATGTGGTTAAGGTGTTGGACTCCCGCATGGCTGACCATGGTTCGAGTCCCAGAATTGGTGGCTTGAAAATCATACTGGGCATGTGTGTGTGCATGCCCAAAATCCCAAGGGGAGAGGAAAATGGAGGAGATGAGATTGCTTGTAGCCATCCTGCCTGGGGGGTGATTTTTCATCCTACTGTCTCTCTGGTGAGCACATGTGCTCCATGGCAAAAACCTAACAAACAAACAAAACTAGAAAATTAGCATAGGTATAATACCCTTAACTAAACTCCAGATCTCATTTGGGTTTCTTCAGTCTTCCCACCACTGCCTTTTTTTGATTCCAAGAGTCAATCCCTATTCCATTTAGTGGAAAAGTTTCATGGGTTTCTTGTTGGTGTTTCTGCACTAACTATGCACTGAGGTAGTCAAATCAGTCAGTTATCATAATACTTAAGCAGAAAATCTTGAAAGTGGGTGACTAAGATAATACCTTCCACATTACATGTACAATAAGTTTATTGAAGAATTGCCTCTCCAATTCATGCTTCCTATATTGTGAAACCATTCCTAATCTACTCTGTGATTTATAACATTTGCCTGGCAACATTATGACAGTTGCCTAGGAACGCTGGCAAGATGCTTTTCATTTCAAGCACTTTAAAAAAATACAAAAGATTTGTAAAATTTCACTACTAAAATCACCTTAGAGCAGAATACGTAGCATTTTGGTTTGTGAAACTAGGTCTGAAGAGATGCTTATAACTGGATCAATTTGGAGGAAGTCTGCCAGGCAAAAACATAATACAAAATCATAATACAAAATACTTTGAGTTTGGTTTTGGTGTCTGATTCTTTGAACAGTCTTGAGAAGCTCAACATATTCCTCGTATTTGTAGGTACAAGGTAGAAGCATGTGTAAATCATTCCTGACCACAATCAAAGTGCTTTCCCCTGAGTAATTATCCTGATTCCTCTTTTAGTTCAAATATCTATTCCTGATTTCTCATCTGACCTTACTCAGACATACCGCCCTAAAACTCAGCAGGTGGTCAGATTATTCCAGTAAGAGGCGTTTGTCAGTTTTGAAATGGCTGCAGTCCTGCTAAATCTCAAGGTGGCCTGCTTTGCCTTAAAGGCAGTGTCATCATCATCACGTTATTACACATATTTCAGCTGTGGAAACTGGCTGGGAGCGTTAAAGTAATGGCTCACGGATATACTTTTGGCACAATACAAAACGGATACTCTTTCCTGCGGGAACTGGCCATCTGACAATATTGCAGGTAGATCTAACGACTTGCCAGCTGCCGCCATCAAACATTTTTCTGATTCTCAAATCTTCAGAACTCCACAAGGACTTGCTTGACTTTGGGACTGTCATTTATGTGAAAATAATAGGCGCCTTAGTACAGTTAAGTCACTAGAACAAGTGGTGTAGACAAGCAAGGACTCCGGCAAGATGAGGTGAAGGCTTTGCAGCGTCTTAATTCTGCCACGTGGCTTTTGCGGTTGCCCAGGAGACGCTAGGAGGGTGGAGACGTGGGTAACGTCTGTGGACTACAACTCCCAGAAAGCCGCGCGCGCCGCGCGCCACGTGACTGCCCGGCTGGCGCGCGCCCGGCCGTTCGGTTCCCAGCCGCGTTCTTCGCCGCTTCCCTCTTCTCTCCCCGCCTCCCGGCCTCCGCACCGACGCGGCCGGGGCTGGAGCAGAGCCGGATCTGAGCCGCAGCCGGAGCCCGAGCCGCAGCCGCAGAGACGTGGAAACATGGAGGCCTGAGCCGCCGTGCGCCTCCTCGAGCTGCGGCGGCGACCGCGGCTTCCTCTGATCACTCTGCCGCCGGGCCGTCAGTGCACGCAGCTGGAAGCGGATCGACCCGCCGGCTGAGACAGGTGGGCTGTGGCGCAGCCCCCGCCAGGCGGCCGTGCAGGAAGCCCGGCGGGCCCACCGCCCCATGTCAGAGCCGGGTAGGGGACCCCTGCGGTCAGGGCTAGCGCCAGGACGCTAGGGGCAGATCCGCCAGCTCGGGTCAGAAGGGACCTCCGCCTGGAGGGACCGGGCCACCCGAGGGCTATGCCTGACGGTGGGAGCTGGCCCGGCCCGTCCTCCCCGCCGGGTGTCAGGGGGGTGTGTTAATCCAGATTTGAGGGACCCTCTGTCCGAAGGTGTAGGGAGTTGGGGGTACCGAAGGACTAGCCAACGCTTCCGGCAGTCGGTCGATGTTGGTCTGACAAATGGGCGTGTGATGGGCAGGGTGAGCAATAACATTTTAGTTTGTTTTTGGACGTACGTATTTTTATTGAATGTAATTCACATACCACAAAAGTCACCTTTTAAAAGTACAATTAAACTCCTACTCAACGAGTTTTAGTATATTCACGTGGTTGTGCAGCCGTCACCACTGTCTAATTCCAGAACGTTTTATCCCCCAAAGAAGCCTGTGCCCATTGGCAGTCACCCCACCCCTACCATTACTGATCTGTTTTCTATCAACGTGGATTTGCCTGAGCAATTGTGTTTTCACTGCTTGGTGATAGGGTGGGTGTTTGTGAACTGGGGACTGTAGTGGGATGATGCAGCTGATCCGATCAAAGTACCGAAAAGGAGTAGAGAAGTAATGGGATGATCGGAATAGGGCCGGCAAAGAGGTTCCCAGGATAGACTGACCACGGGTGCAGATGGAGTGGGATTCTTGAAAGGGGAAGTTGGAGAGAGAAGGTGCTGTAGTGAATGGGGTGTGTGTGTGTGGAGACGAGTGTAACCTTACCACAGGAACCCAGGTGCTTGAGCTGGTGAGTTGGGGGCTCAGGAGAGAGCTGGAGGTGGGAGGAGAATCTATGCGAACAGGTGAATGGCTGCTGCGGAGGATGAGATATGTAAACGTATGGATTTCTGGATTGATTGTTCTGCTTTGAATTTTTTATCTTAGATGTAATCCTCAGAGAGAGAATAGGTAAATATGAATATTCCCATTCTGCAGATGAAGAGCCAGTCTTTTAGAGATTCGATGACTTGCTTAAGCCCATCAAATTAGGACAAAATAGGCCAAAATGAGCTGGAATTGAAAAAGAATAATAGATGAAACTGTCAATTGAGGTGGGCAATGTTAACAGGAAGGCGGTGAGGGGCCGGCTAGTGGTGTGGTAGTTAAAGGCACTGGACTCCCTCATGGCTGACTGCGTTTCAAGTCCCGGACCTGGTGGCTTGCTTTCTTACTTTCTCTCTCTCTCTCTCTGTGTATCTCTGAACAAACTGGAAAATAATAATGTTAAATAAAGTAATTCTTTAAAAAAAATATGAAGCAGATAAAACAGAAGTTAATGTTGCTGTATGAGAGGACATCAAAAAGTTTGTGGACAAATACAATTAAAGTGCAAGTTTATTTTGGTACAAAAAGTTTTGAAGTCCGTGCAGTTTTCTCATAATAGGTATTTTCCATGAACTTTTTGAATACCTCTTGTCCAGATATAAAGAAATCACTATTGTTATGACAGATAAGTCAACTTTTGTTTTGTTTTCGTACTTAAGAAATTACCAGAGGCCACATACACTCACCAGAGAGAGAAAATGAGAAAGCACCCCCATGAGGAGTGGTCATGTACATATGCCTAGCATGGTTACCAAGATGCTGGGCCCAAGTCTTGAACTCCATGATCAGTCATGTGGGATCTGGCTGCTTTAACCACCATGCTAGGCTGACCTGGAACTTTTTTAAAAAAAGAATTATTGGGAACCAGCAGTTAGTGTAATGGCTATGTCGCTGGACTCCCACGTAGTCGACCGTGGTTTGCATCCTGGACCCGGTGGCTTAGAACTCACGCCGGGCGCGTGTGCGTGCGTGCCCAAGATCCCAGGAGGAGAATGGAGGAGAAGGGTTTGCGGCGTGACCATCCCCCCTGGGGGGGTGATTTCTCGCTTTCTGTCTCTACGTCTCTCTCTGTCTGTCTGGCGAGCGCACGCGCCCTATAGCGAAAACCTCTCCAAAAAAAAAAAAAGAAAAAAGAAAAAAGAATTATTGATTTTATTTTATTTATTCATTCATTTATTTTAATTTGACCAGAAAGAGACAGAGGGAGAGAGAAAGTGAGAAAGCAAGCCACCAGGTCCAGGATTTGAACCGTGGTCCACCATGTGGGAGTGTCTAGCTCCTTAGTCACCACGCCACCTGCTGGTCCCTGACCCTGAACTTTTTAAAAGTAGAAAAGTTCGAACAGTGAACTACTGTTATGTCCTGCCATTTACCCATTACCCAACTCCAACAAGTATTCACTCATGCCAATTTAGTTTCCTATATCCCTATCTATTCCTAATTCTACCCCCATTATTTAAAGGAAATCTACCATTTTATTGCTGAAACATTTCAGTATATATCTGTAGAAGAATGAGTTGAATCTCTGATTTTAATATGCCTACAGTATCATTATTACCCTTATAAAAATTAACAGTAAGACGGGGACGGTAGATGGTATGATGGCTAGAGGTGCTGGACTCCCACGTGGCCGGCCACAGTTTGAGTCCCAGACCTGGCAGCTAGCTTTCTCACTTTCTCTCACTCTCTCTCGCTCTGTCCCTCTCTGGTCAAATTTTAAAAATTAAGTAAATAAAGAAAGTTAAATAAAATTTCAAAAATAGTAAGCTTAGTACTATCAGTATCTAGAACTTATTTTTCAAAATGTAATATCCATTTGATACAAAGGGAATAAGCAGTGTAAACACTTATGTTTGACTCTGAAAAACATAATTATCTCCTGGCTTTTTCTAGTAGATCCTGCTATCCTGACTTACATTTTTTGATTAATATGCCTCATTCTTTTACAGAAAATTTGAAGAATTGTCACTGGTTGGCTTTTTTTTCTTAAAGTATTATTTATTTTATTTTATTTTATTAATATTGTTGTTCTTCAGTTTGACCAGGGAGAGACAGAGGCAGAGAGAGAGAAAGAGAGAAAGCCCCCACTGGTTGACTTTTTAATGAATGGAGTTTTGTGAGGGCAGGAGAGAAATACAAATGAAATAGACTGCAGTGTACACAGAAAACTCTTATAGTGATCTAATTATCAGGTTGTCGGAAAAGTCACGACGCATTTTTAGCATAGAAAAACAGAAAAAAGGTGTTATGACTTTTCAAGCAACCCAATATTTGGGCATCTTAATTATGCTTTATGTAATTTCATATATTGTTAGCAGTTGTTTAATGTGTGTATGTTTGTTTGCTGTGACTGCTGTTATAAATTTAGTGGTTTAACACAGATGTATTATTTTATAGTTTTGTAGGTTAAAAGTCTAAAATGTCTCTCACTGGGCTTAACCCTATGTCTGGAGGACAGAACCCAGCTCTCTAGGGGAGAATACATTTCCTTGCCCCTTGTACCTTCTGGAGACTGCCATGTTTCTTGACTTGTGACCTTCTTCCTCCATCTTCAAAGCCACTAACATCGCATTTCTTTGGTCATTCTGTAGTCATGTCTCTGACCACAGCTGGAAAAAGCTATTTTATTTATTTTGTTTAGATTGTTGCCTTAGGGTGCATGTACACACCGGAGAGACACAGAGAGAAAAGGTACGAAATCATTCCCTGGGGTGGATTGCCATGCCGTTACCTTCTCCATTCTCTTCTTGGGATTTTGGGCTTGTGTGCACAAGTACCTGGCATGATTTTCAAGCCTCCAGGTCTGGGACTTGAACTGTGGTGGGCTATATGGGAGTCTAGTACCTTAACTCACCCTACCTGCTGGCCCTGGTTCTCTGCTTTTAAGGACCCATGTGATTAGATTATGCCCACTCGGATAATTCAGAATAATTTTCCCAAATCATGATCCCAAATTTAATCCCACTTGCAAAATCCCTTTCTGTAGGCAGCATAATCATAGATTTCTTGGATTAGGATGTGGTGATCTTTGGAGGTTTTTCTGCCTACCACTGTCAGTGTGTTTTGGAATGTTTTGCTGAGGCTTAAGAAAGTAGGTGACTGGAGCCAGCAAATGGTATAGTGGTTGAAGTGCTGGACACTCATGTGGTCAACTGTGGTTCCAGTCCTGGACCTGGAGGTTTGAAACTCATGCCAGGCGTGTGTTGTGTGCATGTCCAAAATCTAGAGAGGAGAATGGAGGAGAAGGGACTGCAGCATGGTGAACCCCCCAGGGGGTGATTTCTCACAATCTCTCTCACTGTCTCTCTCTGTTTCTTCAGTGAGCAGATGCACCTTATAGCAAAAAATCTCTCAAAAAAAATGAAAATAGATTATTTCCTTCACTTAGGGTTACAGATGATGGGAATGATTAAAACTAGAGAGACTCCGTCATTTTTCCTTTTACTATAAATAAGCACAGTAATGCATTGATTAACAACAGGGATACGCTCTGAGAAAAGCACCATTATGGGATTTCTTTGTTGTGCAGACATCATGGAGCATACTTAGAGGACCTAGCCAGGATTGCCTACTACATACCTAGGGTACATGGCATAGCCCAAGTGCTCCTTACGATACTACCCCTGTGAATATGGTCTGCTTCCTGAAATGTCATTATGTGGCACAGGACTCTATATAGGAAATATCTGTGACACTTGTAATGTAGGCTTTGGTAAAATGAGACCTTTAAAACTAATTAAACATTGGGGGCCAACAGGTGGCTATGTGGTGGTTAAGGTACTGGACTTTTCATGTGTCCAGCCATACTGAAGTGGTCAAATCTCAGTTCAACCTGGCAGCTTGCTTTCTTGCCTTCCTCCTCTTTCTCTCTGTTTCTCTCTGGTGAGCACGTGTACCCTGTAGCAAATAAAATAATAATAATGATGAATAAAATTAAAGAAACAATTCTTTTTTTTTTTTTTTTTTTTTTTTGAGAGGTTTTTGCTATAGGGCGCGTGCACTCACCAGACAGACAGAGACAGAGAGACAGAAAGCGAGAAATCACCCCACAGGGGGGATGGCCACATTGCAGTCCCTTCTCTGTTCTCCTCTCGGGATCTTGGGCATGCACGCACATGTACCTGGCGTGAGTTTTAAGCCACTGGGTCTGGGACTTGAACCGCAATCGACTACATGGGAGTCCAGCGACATAGTCATTACGTTTAATTGCTGGTCCCATATTATTATCGTTATTTTTAAAATTTGCTATAAGGCATGTGTGCTCACCAGAGAGAGACAGAGAGAGAAAGTAAGCCGCCAGGTCCAAGACTCAAACCTTGGTCGGCCATGTGGGAGTCCAGTGCCTTAACCTCCATGCCCTCATTTTTTTTTAAAAGAAGAATTTAATATTGATTACTATTATTATTTAATCTGTCATAAGGTGTGTGTGCTCACCAGAGAGGGGAAGGGAGGGAGAGAAAGTGAGAAAGCAAGCCTCCAGGTCTTAGACTTGAACCAGTATGGGAGTCCTGTTCCCCTAACTGCCATGCTGCCTGCTGGCCCTCTCAGGGAGAGATTTTTAATTAAAGCAAGAAGAAATGTTCAGGCAGAATGAGCTGCTGCCAGATTGGTGCTTGAGGCTGCTTCTCGCAGTTTTCTTCTGTGACTCAGCTGGACATGGTTGAGTGCTGTGGGCCTGAAAAGCAGAGTGACGAAATGGCCATTGCTGCTCTTCCTTTCCTGGACAGAGAGAAGAATCTAAGAGGTGGAAAGGATTTCTAGAAGTACTCTAGTTTGGTGATGGTGCTTCCTGGTGGGATTCCACTCTCCTGCCCAGCTTTAGAAGTCTTCACTGTCTCTAGGGTTGATGGTCCTGGCTTTCTTTTGGCACTACTTACCAGGAAGTGTGATGGGAATTTTCAGTATCTGTCTGCTCCTGTCTTTAAGCTCATTTTCCCTAGTAAGGTTTTCAGCAGAGTTTAATGGTCTGGACATAATGCTCTGCTTGTAAGCATTTTGCAAGTTATACTCATATTACTTATTTCTAAACAAAATGACCTAAACTAGTAGGATTGGAAACACCTTTACGTAAGTCTGTCCTTTCTTCTTAAGTTTTAGCTGTAGAGCATGCGCACTCACCGGAGAAAGACAGACTAATGGTGGTGGTGGGGGGTGAGGCAAGAAAGTGAGAAATCGCCACCCAGTGGGGATGGCTGCAGTTCTTTCTCCTCCTTTCCCCTCTTGGGATTCAGGATACACACACACACACACACACACACACGTGCCCGGCGTTGTTTCTCAAGGCACTGGGTCCAGGACTCCAGTCGTGCTCTGTTCTGCTCTTCTCTCTTTCTTCTTTCTTTTCTTTTTCCGTCCTTTCTTCCTTTCTTTTTTTTATTGCAGGAGAGTGCTCACCAGAGAGAGAGAGTGACAGACATCTCCTAATCAGACATGGTCACACTGCAATCCCTTCTCCATTTTTCTATCTCATCTAGATTTGGGGCAACACGCATACCATGCACCTAGTGTGCTTTTCAGGCTGCTGGAGCCAGGATTCGAACCACAGTCTGCTATATAGGAGCCAGCTCTCTTAACCACTAGGTTATAGACTGGCACCATGACATAAGTCTTATTTTCTAGAGGATTTTTTGTTTGTTTGTTTTTGTTTTGTTCCTTTAAGGAAGTTTGGACACTTCTTGTCTTCTTCTTATTATTATTTATTTATTTATTTTTTGCTATAGGGCACGTGCGCTTGCCAGATAGACAGAGAGAGACAGAGAGAACAGAAAGTGAAAAATTGCCCCCCCGGGGGGATGGCCACGCTGCAATCCCTTCTCCTCCATTCTCCTCTCAGGATCTTGGGCACGCACGCACACGCGCCTGGCGTGAGTTTTAAGCTACTGGATCCGGGACGTGAACCGCGGTCGACTGCATGAGAGTCCAGCGACATAGCCATTACGCTAACTGCTGGTCCCTAATCACAAGCTTTAAAAATGTGGATACCAAAAGTGACTGTAAGTTCAATAAGGACATTGAAAGAGGTTTTTTTTTTTTTTTGTTTTTTTTTTTCCCTCAAGGTTTTTGCTATAGGGTCATGTGCTTGTGGAGAAAGAGAGATGGGGGTAGGGAGAGTGAGAAATCACCCCCCTGGGGGGATGCTCTACCACAGTCCTTTCTCCTCCATTATCCTCTCTAGATTTTAGGCATGCATGCACACATGACCAGTGTGATTTATGAGTTGCTAGGTCTGGGACTCAAACTGAAGTTGGCCAGGTGGGATCCAGCCATCTTAACCTCTGTGACACCTGCTGGTCATTGGCAGAATTATTTTAAAAAATCTTCTGTGTGGGGCCAACCAGTGGTATGGTGGTTAAGGCAGCTAGATCCTACTTGGGTAACTATGTGGTTCGAATCCTGGACCTTGCAGCTTGAGAATCACACTGGGCACATGTGCATGTGTGCCCCATATCCCAAAAGGAAAATGAAGGAGAAGAGATTGAAGTGTGGCCATCTTCCTGGAGAGTGGTTTATCACCTTCCCTCTCTCTCTATGTCTCTCTGGCAAGTGCATGTACCCTAAGCAAATTAAAACATACAAACAAAAAACTCTTGTGTGTCATAATACTGATAATGAATTTCTTTTTTAGGTTGAATCAATCACTGAATCTTGATAATTCTTCCTGTAGAATATTTCATGCGACCTCCACCTTTGTCTTAGAATATTTGCTTATCCATTTTTGGAGTTATTTTTGTTATAGGGCGCATGTGCTCACTGGAGAGGTAGAGTGAGACAGAGATACAGAAAGCGAGAAATCACCCTCCAAGAGGGATGGCCATACTACAATCCCTTATCCTCCATTCTCCTCTCGGGATTTTGGGCACGCATGTACATGCGCCAAGCTTGAGTTTTAAGTTGCCAGATCAGGGACTCAAGCTGCGATTGATTACGTGGGAGTCTAGTGATGTAACCACTATGCCATTTACTGATTCCGAGTCCTTAGAATATTTTCAAGGGGCTGGCAGGTAGCATGATGGTTAGGGTGCTATGCTCCCACATGGCCAACTGCAGTTTGAGTCCTGGGTTTGGTGGCTTGCTTTCTTACTTTCCCTTTCTCTCTGTCTCTCTCTGGTCAAATTAAGAAATAATAAAAATAAATAAAATTTATTGTAATTATTATATAATAACACCTAATTATTATATAATAATATTTATCATTATAAATAATTCTTTAAAAAATAATATTTTTAAAGCCTCTTGTATCAGGATTAAGCATGGCTGAATAACAGAGTCCTGAAAAATAATAGTGTAAACATGTTTTTTCTCAGGTACAAGAAAACTATAGGGACCAGCAGTTAGTGTAATGGCTATGTCGCTGGACTCCCACGTTGTTGACCGTGGTTCAAGTCCCGGACCTGGTGGCTTAAACTCACACCGGGCGCGTGTGCATGCGTGCCCAAGATCCCGAGAGGAGAATGGAGGAGAAGGAATTGCGGCGTGGCCATTCCCCCTGGAGGGCAATTTCTCGCTTTCTGTCTCTATGTCTCTCTCTGTCTTTCTGGCAAGTGCACGCGCCAGAAAGTGAAAACCTCTCCAAAAAAAAAAAAAAAAGCTATATAGGTAATTCAAAGCCAATAGGACAGCTCTAGTGTCATCAAGGACCCAACCTCTTTGTAGTTTCTCTGTCATTATCAGGGAGTGGCCTTTGATTTCTGGGGCCAGTATGGCAACTGGAGTTCTAGTTAAATTCTCCACATTCCAAGTAGCAGGATGGAGAAGGGACAAATAAGTGGCTGTCCACTCACCGGGAGACTTCTATTTATCTTTTATGTGCCTTACCAAAAAATTGAGTTCTGTTATTCAAAAGAAAGGAGGACTGAAGAGTGAGTAAGCAATTCCCATTTTGAGGTCATAATTCATTAAGTAATTTCTCTGTGGACTGATCCACACTTTATCATTTTAAAAATTATTAATTTAATTTATTATTTTTTAATTTGCTATTCGGCATGTGTGCTCATGAGAGAGAGAGAAAATGAGAAAGCAAGCTGCCAAGGCCAGGACTCAAACGGCAGTCTGCCATGTGGGAGTCCAGCGCCTTAACCACTGTGCCACCTGCTGGCCCCAGCCCCCACATGTCTATTAAGATTCTGAATTCTAGTTTGGTCATTTATTTACGTTGTCATGTTACTCAATTTTTATTTATTTATTTTTGTTGTTTGTCAGTTTAGACAGAATCTCTCTTATATCCTGATTTTCCTTCCTCAGCCTCCTGAGCAGCTAGGACCACAGGTCCCTGGCTTTTTCAGGGTGTCCTGGGAATCAAACCCAGGCCTTCCAAATGGGCTTAGCATCCTGTCCAGTAGCAGTGTCAGCCAGCATATGCTACCGTGGCTGAGCCTCAACCTTCCTGAGCTTCAGCTTTTCTTTCTTTTTTTAGTTTTTGCTATAGGGCGTGTACTCTTGGAGGAGAGAGACGGAGACAGAAAAAGAAAGACAGGGAAAGTGAGAAATCACCCTTCAGGGAATATGGCCACACTGCAATCCCTTCTCTTCTGTTCTTCTCTTGGGATTTTGAACATGCATGTGTACACGCCTGGTGTGTTTCCAAGCTACTGTATCCCAGGGCATGAAATTCAGAGTCTGTCATGTGGGATCCAGCTGCCTTAACCACCATGCTATCTGGCTGGTCCTGCTTCAGCTTTTTTTACTTGTCAAATAGAACTAATATTTACTTACACGTATTAGAGAATTTAATGAAAATATCTATGGGCAATACGTGCATTTATAAATATTAGTATTTTTCTGTCTCTTCTCAGGCTTCAGAGCTTGGATATCTGAATAGTTGGTATTAAAAGGTAGGAATTGGAGGTGGGGAAAAGAAAAAATTCAGTTTTGGACATGTTAAGTTTGAGGTGCCGTTGGGATGCCGCAATCATTTTTCCTTCAATTCTCTATCTTTTGAGATCCTAGGAACATGTGCACATCCTAGCATGTTTTTCAAGCCTCCAGAGCCAGAACTTGAACCCAGACTTGCAATGTTATATGTAAGCCTCTGGGCAGTGCTTAACCATTGTGTTGTTGAGCCTGCCCAGGTATTAACCTTTTTTTTTTCTTTTGAAGATTTTTAAAAATAATTCTTTTTTTTTTTTTATTATTTTATTTTATTTTTCTCAGATTAATTAAATTCATTTTACATAAAGTTCCCATTATGATGTATACAATATACATATATGTATATAGTTTTCAACAGAGAACTCTACTTTTTTTGGTGTTAACTGATTCCTCCTTTTGCCCCCCACGCCCACTTTCTACCACCCTCTCCTGACCACCCACTCCCCTCCCTTACAGGCTCCGGCATCCACATTTATCCTTTCCGCTATCATATCATTGGATCTTTTTCCTTCTGCCAGAGTGCCGATAATGTTATCATTATTTTTTTTTTCCATTGGACATCTTTACAGTGTACAGCATGGTCCCTTCCAGCATGAGTATAGTTAACATTAGCCAAGACAATGATACCCCCACATACATCATCTTCAACAGACCACCCTTCACCCCTGTGTCCATCAAACGTGATGATCATTCCCTGAACCGCCCTCCATCATTCATTCCCATTACCTCTCCCGTGCTGTCTCCAGCCTCCGCAGTTGCCATCCCTGCGACCATACCCTCCAGATCTTTCATCCTTTTTTTTTTTTTTTTTTTTTTTTTTTTTCCTTTTTCAATTATGAGCTCATAAAGTTTTCCACAATAGGAAACATAGGTTCTATTCAGGGTTGGGTCAAGGGTGGGTCTCGTGCAGCTCCGCAGTTGTAGGTGGGTCTCTATGGAGTACAGTTTCAGGAACGCAGTTCTGGTAGGCAGAGACGGTTATCAGCTGATGCAGCACAGCATCCATCCTGTGATTACCGAGGATGGTGTTGTGGGGATCTGCAGCGTGAGTCATCCTCGAGTATCTGGCTTCCTTAAGAATGGTAGAATAGTTCTTATTTTTCCCTGAGGTAATGCAGGGCTGGTACCATCGCCTTCTCACTGCCCATAGGCAGCGAAAATCCTCCTATACCATACATTTCTCAATTGGTTTAAGACATCCAAGGTTTCCTTCTTCTGCTTATATTTGCAAGATCTTAATCCTTGTTTTCGGCTTCAGTTTGCTGCTCGCAACCGCCGGTCACGTGCAGGCCCGGCGGTCACGGGCAGGCTCGTTGGCCACGCCTGGGCGCAGGCCCGGCAGCCATGCGCGGGCCCGGCGGCCACGCGTGGGTGCATGCCCGGCGACCACGCACAGGCCCGGCGATCACACACAGGCCCGGCGGCCACGCACGGGCACAGGCCCGGCGGCCACACACAGGACCGGCGGCCATGCTCAGACCTGGTGGCCACTCGCCAACCTGGAGGTCATGCACAGGCCCGGTGGCCACTCGCAGGCCCGGGAGCCACACGCAGGCCCGGCGTGCGCCGGCCCAGTGACCACGCTCCGGCCCGGGAGCCATGTGTAGGCGCAGGCCCGGCGGCCATGCACAGGAGCGGGCCCGGCAGCCACACTCAGACCCGGCAGCCACTCGCCAGTCTGGGGGCCATGCGTGTGCCCAGCGGCCACTCGCAGACCCAGCGGCCATGCGCTGACCCGGCGGTCACGTGTAGGCCCGACGGCCACACGTCAGCCCCAAGCGCGCGCAACCACGCTCAGGCCCGGCGGCCACGCGCGGGCCCAGCGGGCACACACCAGCCCCCGAGCACGCGAATGCGCGCGGGACCCAGCGCCACCTCCGGTTCGCCTGCCTGGTCAGAGTGCTGCCAGGCAGCGTCGGCGCCGAGCGCGGGACACACCCAGCGCCGGAGGGGCAGCAGGGGCTGGGCGGCCTCGACTGCGGAACGCGAAGCAGAGGCGCCGAGTGCCCAGAGTCGGGCAGCCCCGGTCCCGCGCAGGCCCAGAGGCGGGCGGCCCCGGTCCCGCGTAGGCCCAGAGGCGGCCGGCCCAGCGCGCTGGCCCCGGTCCCGCGCGGGCCCAGAGGCGGGCGGCCCCGGTCCCATGCAGGCCCAGAGGCGAGAGGCCCAGCGCGCCGGCCCCAGTCCCACGCAGGCCCAGAGGCGGGCGGCCCCGGTCCCGCGCGGGCCCAGAGGCGGGCGGCCCCGGTCCCGCGCAGGCCCAGAGGCGAGAGGCCCAGCGCGCCGGCCCCGGTCCCACGCAGGCCCAGAGGCGGGCGGCCCCGGTCCCGCGCGGGCCCAGAGGCGGGCGGCCCCGGTCCCGCGCAGGCCCAGAGGCGAGAGGCCCAGCGCGCCGGCCCCGGTCCCACGCAGGCCCAGAGGCGGGCGGCCCCGGTCCCGCGCGGGCCCAGAGGCCGGCGGCCCCGCGCGCTGGCCGCGGGCCCAGAGGCGGGCGGCCCCGGTCCCGCGCGGGCCCAGAGGCGAGAGGCCCAGCGCGCCGGCCCCGGTCCCACGCAGGCCCAGAGGCGGGCGGCCCCGGTCCCGCGCGGGCCCAGAGGCCGGCGGCCCCGCGCGCTGGCCGCGGGCCCAGAGGCGGGTGGCCAAAAATAATTCTTTTATTTAACTTTATTTATTTATTATTTAAATTTGACCAGAGAGGGACAGAGAGAGAGAGAGAGAGAGAGCGAGCGAGCGAGTAAGCCGCCAGGTCTGGGACTCAAACTGGGGTTGGCTATGTGGGAGTCCATTGCCCTTAACCACCATGACACCTGCTGGCCCTTGGGTGTTAGCTTTTATAGCATGACCTCTGGGAAGCTTTCCTTGAGTTTCGAATAGTTGCCAGATTGTAATTTCTTGTCGATTTAGCTATAACTCTTTTTAGACTGTAAATCAATTCCACTTCTCAGCATTTTAACCTTGGTACTTTGCATAGTGCAGGCCACATAGTGGGCATTCAGGAAGTATTTGTTAAACATTGATAGGGTCCTTGTGCTTATGTAGCCATATGCAGCTTGGGTATTGCTTGTTTTGCATTTTCAACTGTCCTGTTCTTTGGTATTTTCACATTGAGTTGTTTATATGAATAATCAGTGCTTGTGAACTAGTAAAGCACGTTCATTCAAATTTGTTGAAAAGTGTTTTTTCTACTTAAAATAAAACGTGTGTATTGTTACAAAGATAAATAATTCTAAAAGGCGGATTATAAAACTCACCAGTACCCTGCCTTTCCTATCCCTACTTTTTAGTCTGATCTAGTGGCAACTATTTTTTTTTTCTGGGGAGAGGTTTTTGCTATAGGGTGTGTGCGCTCACCAGAAAGACAGAGAGACAGAAAGTGAGAAATCACCCCCCGGGGGGATAGCCACGCTGCAATCCCTTCTCCTCCATTCTCCTCTCAGGATCTTGGGCATGCACACACGCAGGCCCAGTGTGAGTTGAAGCCACTGGGTCTGAGACTCGAACTGCGGTAGACTACATGGGAGTCCAGCGACATAGCTATTACACTAACTGCTGGTCCCTAGTGGCAACTATTTTTAAAAACTCTTTTAAGCTTTTTTTTTTTTTTTTTTTTTTTTTTTTTTAAGAGAGGTTTTTGCTATAGGGCATGTGTGCTCATTGGAGGGACAGAGAGACAGAAAGTGAGAAATCACCCCCTACCCCAGGGGGGGAATGGCCACACGGCAGTCCCTTCTCTCAAGATTTTAGCCATGCATGCAAATGTGCCTGGCATGAGTTCAAGCCTCTGGGTCTAAGACTTGAACTGCAGTTGGCCATGTGGGGGTCCAGCACCTTTATCACTACACCACCTGCTGGCTCCAAGCTGTACTTCTCTGTGACTTAAAAGTGTCACATCAGAGTCTACTTCATTTCTTTTTCAACATGATAGACCTTCACTGGCAAAAGGAGTTAAAAGTATGGTGGTGTGTGTAACACTTGGAATGCTGCTAGGTGGCAGCTGTCATTGAGGCTGTAGTGTGTTGAATAGCAGAAGGAGGTGAGGACACCACATACTGTCCCTGTAGCAACTGCTCAACCTTGCTGGCTTATCAGGAAACAGCGATAGACAACTGTAAGTAAAAGAGCACGAGGGTTCTTTTTGTAAAATTTTGCCAGAGGGCGCATTTGCTTGCCAGAGAGGGACAGAGGGAGGAGAGCGAGAAGGCATCCCCATTGGGTATGGTCATGCCACAATCGTTTTTCTTCCATTTCTTCATCCTGTTGTGACTTAGGGCATGCATATACACGTGTGCTCAGTGTGTTTTTCAAGCCCTGGGGCTGGGATTCAAATCATGTGGCTGGCCATGTGGGATCCGGCTACAAGCATGGCTGTGTTCTAAAAGACTTTACTTGGGAACCAGCAGTTAGCGTAATGGCTATGTTGCTGGACTCCCACGTGGTCGACCGCGGTTCGCGTCTCGGACCCGGTGGCTTACAACTCACGCCGGGCGCGTGTGCGTGCGTGCCCAAGATCCCGAGAGGAGAATGGAGGAGAAGGGATTGCGGCGTGACCATCCCCCCTGGGGGGGTGATTTCTCACTTTCTGTCTCTATGTCTCTCTCTGTCTGTCTGGCGAGCGCACGCGCCCTATAGCGAAAAACCTCTCCAAAAAAAAAAAAAAAAAAAGACTTTACTTATGGGCATTAAAATTTTAATTTCGGGACCAGCAGATGGCATAGTGGTTACATCACTGGACTTCCATATGGCTGAGCATGGGTCGAGTCCCAGACCTGACAGCTTGAAACTCACACCAGGTGCCAGTGTCTACGTGCCAAAAATCCTGAAAGGAGAATGGAGGAGAATGGATTGCACAATGGCCATCCCCACTGGGGGGTGATTTGTCGCTTTCTTTCTCTCTGATGGGTGCATATGCCCTATAGAAAAAAATCTCTTTAAAAAAATTAATTTCATGCACTTGCTTCATGTTATAAAATATTATTTGATTTTCTTCCCCTAACCATTTAAAAATGTAAGAATCATTTTTTAAGCAGTAGGATGGATTTAGCTCTAGGGCTGTCTTTGCTAACCTGTGTTCAAGGCAATGAGAATATAAAAGTACTACCTGGGGCTGGCTCTGGTGCAGCAGTGATGTGCTGGTCATGAGAAGCTGGATCCCACATGGTTACTGCAGTTCAAACCCCTGGCCTGGTCAGCCTGAGACACTGGACACATGTGCAAGCGCCCAAGATCTGATGGGCTGGAGGGCTGGAGCAGGGAGATCATGGTGCAACCAGATCCTGTGGGGCTTCATCCCTGTCCCTCTCTTTTTCTCTCTAACTCACTCTCGTGTGTGTGTATGCGTGCTGTATCATGAGTAAGGAAAAGAATAAGTACCACCTCATATGTTCTGGGAAGGATTAAGTGAGTAAGTGTACCTAAACACTTAGCATAGTGCCTGGGTAGCTAGCAGATGCTACGTAAGTGTTTGATGTTATCATTATAACTGTTGTGTCATAGGGAAAGTCGTGAAACATTTTTGCATAGAAAAACACAAAAATACATCATGACTTTCCCAATGACCTATTGTTTTTATTATCTCTCAGGATACTAATTTTAGTATACATTTTTTTCTAGAATCATGTTTTCTATTATTCCTTTCTACAGTTTGTTTGACTTTTGTATTTCAGGTTGGAGATTTTTCCTCATGTATCTAATAATTTTTGGCTGTTCATTCCTGTTTAAGATTGAGGCCACTCCTTACCCCTGACAAAGTTGATTCGAAGCTCTTTGTGTGAGTGGACTTTGTGGAGTGATGGACATGACTATAAGGCAGAAGTAAGATTTTTAAGTGGGAGGGGGTGGGAAATCCTAAATGTCTGTATCTGTTCAGTTTCTATGGAGAAGAATCCTCCAATCTCCCACTTTGAGACTGGACAACCACTGTGTGATAGGGTAGCAAGTTGGGACCAGCAGATGGTATAGTGGTTACATTGCTGGACTCCCACATGGCCAACCTCTGTTAGAGTCCCAGACTCGGTGGCTTGAAACTCACGCAGGGCACGTGTGCGTGTGTACCCGAGATCCTGGGAGAATGGAGGAGAAGGGATTGCAGCATGGCCATCCTCCTGAGTGATGATTTCTCACTTTCTCTATCTTAGGCTAGTGTACCAGCCCTAAGGCAAAAACCTCTTAAAAAAACAAACAAACAAAAACATAGTGTAACAAGTCAACTTTATCTTCATCTTCCTGTTTTCTTCTCCACCCCACTACCTTCCCCAACCTTGCCATTGCATTTCCAGGTCTCTGCAGCCTGCTTCCTCCTGGGAAGAGACCCACAACACAATCCTCCACTTTGACCCAGTCTTCCCTGTGCCTTGACTCCCAGTTCGTGTCTTCCCAAAGTTCCTTGCTTCTTGTTAGTGTCCCCTTTGGCAGGCACTAATGTTAAGGCTTCCTCAGTTCTGTGGGGTCAGTTACACTCCTTGTCACCTTTCCATCTTCTACACTACCCCCGATCTGTGGGTTTCTATCTTTTTATTTTCATTGCACTTTCACTGGAGTGGAATACCCAACTGTACTTAATATAGCACTTGGAACATAGTAGCCTTTCAGAGAATGTTCCATTACTTGATGGACTCAGGGCACCTGTGACATTTAACATGTCCTCTGGCTAGTAACCATGGCCTGTCATTTCTCTGGTCTCCTTTTTTAACTACAAGGTTTCTCCTTAAAGTCTCTTAGGTACAAATAGGCCATAGACAGACAGAGAGAGACAGAAAGTGAGAAATCACCCCCTAGGGATGGCCACGCCACAATCCCTTCTCCTCCATTCTCCTCTCGGGATCTTGGGCACGCACGCACACACGCCCGATGTGAGTTTAAGCCACTGGGTCCGGGACGCGAACTGTGGTCGACTACATGGGAGTCCAATGACATAGCCATTATGCTAACTGCTGGTCTCTATATATTTTGCTTTTTAGGAGGCAGATGATTCTGTAATATAGCTTCTGGTTTGTGGATTCTCAAGCTAAGACGAAACAAAGAGCACTGGGGTGTCATTTTATTTTGAGGGTTTTCAGGCAGAGTTAGCATCTGAAAAATCATGAGTTTGCAGTCCTACTAATGTTTACTTTCCATTTAAGTGACATTAAATCAGGAGATAGTAAATCAATACTCAGAAAAGAGGATATTTAATTATATATGTGTATATATATATATATATATATATAATATTTCACAAATTGAATTCAAAATATTGAACATACACTTTTTTGTTCAAAGCATTGTTTTTGCCTGTAGCTGGAGATATAACTTATCTGAAAAGTTAAGTAAGAGTCAGACAACAAGATTTTCTACTAATAATTCAGCCTCCAGCCCACAAACTTGGGCGGAGAGGCAAGGGGCAGGCCTTCAGAAGACTCCTCCATGGCCCTGAGAACTAGAAATTTCAGGGAAAAAAGAGAAATGAAGATTTTCTACTGATAATTCAGCCTCCAGTCCACAAACTCGAGTGATAGATCTAAGGGAACCATAGCCAAACATCTAAATACTATTAGCGTTAATATATTCCTTAATATCCACTGAATCTGCTACACAAAGAGAAAAAAATGGAATGGTAAAGACATTCCAGATCACCTCCTTCTGCATGCTCCTGAATGCTCAGATTGAACTTCAAGAATTAGGAAGAAACACACCATCCACCAGATGATCAGAAATCACCGCAGGGCCACAAGAAATATGGGAAAGCAAGAAAATACCTCTCCTCCAAGGGAAAAGAATAATTCCTTTTCATCCGCAGACAGTTCAATAGAAATCATAGAAATGTCTGATAAAGAATTTAGAATATTCATAATGATGAGGCTAACAGAGATGGAAGAGAAGAGATACAATGAACTGCAGAAGAGGCAGGAGAAAGGAGCTGACGAATTTCAGGAGGTGAGAAAATTCTTGCAAGATCTAAAAGAGGAATTACACACTCTAAAAAAGAATCAAATGGAACTGTTAGAGATGAAGGCTAGGGAACCAGCGGTTAGCGTAATGGCTATGTCGCTGGACTCCCACGTAGTCGACCGCGGTTCACGTCCCGGACCCGGTGGCTTAAAACTCACGCCGGGCGCGTGTGCGTGCGTGCCCAAGATCCCTAGAGGAGAATGGAGGAGAAGGGATTGCGGCGTGACCATCCCCCCTGGAGGGTGATTTCTCGCTTTCTGTCTCTATGTCTCTGTCTGTCTGGCGAGCGCACGTGCCCTATAGCGAAAACCTCTCCAAAAAAAAAAAGAGAGAGATGAAGGCTATAATACAGAAAGTCAAAATCTCCCTTGAAAGTATTAAAAGCAGATTAGATCACACAGAAAATAGAATCTCAGATGTAGAATAGAAAATTGCTGGCCTAGAAAAATTGACCACAAAGACTGAGAAAATTGCCCCAAAAATGAGAATAATATACGAGAGCTACTAGATACCGTCAAATGTCCAAACATCTGTATAATTGGTATACCAAAGGCGAAGAGACTCATAGGGCATTGGTAATCTATTCCATGAAATCCTGTAAGAAAACTTTCCAAACCTAGAGAGGCATTCAAAGATCCAGTCCCAAGAAATACAAAGGACTCCAAATAGAATCAACCCAAGAAGATCGTCTCCAAGACACATTATAGCCAGATTGACCAAAACCACAGACAAAGACAAGATACTAAGATTGGAAAGAGAAAAACGGCAAGTTACCTATAAAGGATATCCCATCGGGCCAGCAGTGGACCTCTCATCTGAAACAAAGTGAGCAAGGAAAGAATGGGAAAATATATCCCAAGTGTTACGGGAAAAGCAATTTCAATCAAGAATACTGTACCCAGCAAGATTATCCTTCATATGGGAAGAAAAGACAAGAACATTCTCAGATAAAACCTGAAAGAATTTACCAACACCAGACCAGATTGCCAAGAAGTTCTCAAGGGAGTGTATGCCAGGAAAATTAAATACAGACACACAGAAGTAAGAGCTCAAAAACTAAGAAAATGGCCAACTTAATCATAAGGACAAGTCTGGATTTGAATATTATATCCTAGAATTTAATTGAGAAGATTGAACCACAACAGAAGATAGATTAAATACATGAGACTGAACTGGTGAAATAGCATTTTATGACTTCTGACTAAAACATTGCTGATTCCCTTCTAGGCTTTGTTTTCCAGTTTTAAGGATTTTTGTCCTATCTTGAGCTGTTGATAGGTTCATGCACTATTTGAACAGAATCCCAACCTGTTTCCTGGCTTTAAGTTTTAAGCAAAGTTCCTTAGCTTTTCTTTGATTTATTAAAGTTAAAACTGCATTTCTTGAAATTACCAGCTGAACTTGCCATTGAAAGTAGTTAGATTATATAAGAAATTGTGTCATCAATAAAATGTGGGGGGAAAAGGAATGGAAAACAACTGTAGACACCAGAGATAGTGTGGGAGGAGGGTGAGAAAGGGCAGAGGGTCATAAAGAGGGGTTTTATATAATGGAAAATTATTGACAATAACATGCATGATTAAGCCACTATGCAGTATATTCTGGATGGGAAATCACATTTTGTATACTGTGATGATGCTTAGGCAATGAATGTAAATTAATTTAAAAAATTTTCAGAAAAAAAGCTCATGGAAATATGTGTAATGGGAAAACTATATATGAATTTCAAAAAGTTTGTGTACCAAAATAAATTCATACTTTAATTGTAAAAAAAAAATTCATAAAAAAAAAAAAAAAAGAGCCAGACAGCATTCAGGGCATATTAGAAAGTTAGTGTGGGGTCAGCAGGTGGCGTGGTGGTTAAGGCACTGTACTCCCACATGCCTGACCACAGTTTAAGTCTCAGACCTGACGGCTTGCTTTCTCACTTTCTCACTGGTGAGCACATGTGCCTATAGCAAATTAAAAATAAATAAATAAATAAAATTAAATAAAATAACTCTAGAAAAAAAGGGTAGTTTAATTTCTTTTTTTTTTTCCTTTTTTTTTTTTTTTGGAGAGGTTTTTCGCTATAGGGCGCGTGCGCTCGCCAGACAGACAGAGAGAGACGTAGAGACAGAAAGCGAGAAATCACCCCCCAGGGGGGATGGTCACGCCGCAATCCCTTCTCCTCCATTCTCCTCTCGGGATCTTGGGCACGCACGCACACGCGCCCGGCGTGAGTTGTAAGCCACCGGGTCCAAGACGCGAACCGCGGTCGACTACGTGGGAGTCCAGCGACATAGCCATTACGCTAACTGCTGGTTCCCAAGGTAGTTTAATTTCAATGAGAGGTGAAGATAATGAGTGCTCTGGAATTCTAGAGGAAATGGGAAGTCACACTGTGAAGTGTGTGGTCAGATGTGGTAGGGAAATGCAGGTGTGATTGACAGGAGCAGAGTGGGGATGGGCATGTTAGCCCAACAATGTGACAGGCTTATTTGCAAATTGAGGTTCACTTCTATCAAAATCACTGTGAATACATTTTGGAAAATGCAGATGCCTGTGCTCTACCTTGCCATCCTGAATCTTTGGCTACAAGAATTTGTGTTTTCAATGACAGGCTGTTCTCAGGTGTTTCTTACAATAGCATTCAAGTTTGAGAACCACAGGTTTGGAGGGCAGTTGGAAATAAAGTTGTAAAGTGAGCTTTCAGACTATGGAGGGCCATGAATGTCAGTATTCTGTTTTTCTAGGTAATGAAGAATCATTGAATTTTTTTTTTTTTAAGGAAAAAGTAGTTTATGAAGTAAAAGTAAAAGTACACTCCCAAGAGGTAGAAGTGGGCCTGAATAGACAGAGAAAAGAGTGGCTCAAAAGGCCTCAGAAGTTGCATTCTGCGAGGTTTATCATTTTTGAACAAGGTTATCTTGGTTGATCATTGGCTGGGCCCACTGGTTTCTCATTGGCTGTGACAGATGTGGCCTAATCAGCTAGACATCACCCACTAAACTCCTGCGTACAGTACCTTGTGCAGGGGATTTTCTGCCCTGATCAGTTTTTCTATTTAGCCACATGGGAAGACGCTCCAGCTCCGTTACCCACTTCCTTTTGCTAGCTTTCTCTTGCCTCATTTTTCCCCTGAGAGGCATGATCTCCATAAATCTTTTTAGGGAGCTGAAAATAGAAGGTCTGTCTTCTGTAGCTTCATGCTGGCAAGGGGCATTGACCCTACCTATTGGGAATCATGGATCTCTTGCCCTCAGGTCTAGGTGGGAGAGAGGGCCAAGGGCAGGTCATTGAGACAGTACCTTGATGTGTCTATTGGGAGGGCTGACCAGGGCCGTCGCTGGTGCTGGATGACTGGCAGTAGGATTCAGTGAAGGGCCCAAGGAGTCGATATCCCTGTTGTATGGCCACTTGCAATTTCACAGCTTCTGGACTGGCTTACCACAATATATGTTGTGGGATGGCTTCTGTGATGATATCCAGGTTCTTGGTGTTTCGGATAAAAGACACACAAATAGTGGAAGGAAAAGGTAGTTTATTAAGTAAAAATACATTCCTGAGAGAGGTGGGAGTGGTCCTGAGCACACTGAAAGAGTGGCTCAAAAGGCCCTTGCATTCTGCGAGCTCATTGAATGTTTTTGAGCTGGCAAATGAAATGATACAAGTGTTAGTTTTACTAATAAAAATAATTTATATTTGGCCTTTTATTTGGCTAAACTTATTCTGTGCCAGATCCTTTACTAAGTGCCGTGCATGTATCTCGCTTTATCCTTAGAGGATTTATGACTTGTAAGTAGGTTTTTTTTTTTTTTTTTTTTCCTGTTTACACAGTGGATATTAAAATGGTAAAAGGGAGGTTCATACTGAGTCTAAACAGACTTAGCAGGATCTGTCTTACATTAGAACTTTTGGTCTTAATTGCTATGTAGGACTGAATTTCCTGTGTTATAAGGATTATTTTAGCAGTGGAGTGTGAAAAGGAATCAAAGTTTAGAAACTAAGTTGTGTGAGTTTAGAAGCCTGATCTAGAATGGAGGCAGTAGGAATGGAAAGAAAGAGATTGAAGCGACAGTTTGTAGAATGTAGCTATTGTGGGACTGGTTGATAGGTGGTCAGCAAGGTACAGTGTAAGGATCAGGGACTCTGGAATTAGGCTGCCTGGATTCAAACCCTGATTTTGCCACTTATCTCTGGGACCTTCATCAAATCACTAATGTCCTCTGTGCCTTAGTTTCCTCATCTGTAAATCGAGATAATAGTACCTACCTGTTAGGATTATTATGGGGACTAGACAAGTTGATATTTGGAAAGCACTTGGTGGCATATAGACCCTATAAGCAAATGGGTTAAATACAAGTGCCATTTTACATAATGTTCATTTGGCCTCAAATGCTCTTATTTCCATGGTTTCTTAAAAATAAATGACCCCATTGTAGTACTCACTGTATTGTGTTACAATTCTCTGTCAACATATTGTCTTCCCCATTGGGCTTTGAGTTCATTAATGGCAGAGACCTGGTTTTATTTACTTTTGTACTTTTAGTACCTATCATAACATCTAGCATTTATAGTAAGCGTATACTAGGAAATCGTGGAATGAATTGTTGGAATGTGAATGAGCTAGCACGAGCCAAAAATACTGATAAGAAATAGTGACTTTTGGGGCTGGCTCTATGGTTTGGTGGATAAGGCAGCCAGATCCCATGTGCTTGAACACCTAGTTTCCGTCCTGAACACAGTGATTTGAAAAACATGCCAGGTGTGTGTGTGTGTGTGCGCGTGCGCGCATCCAAAATCCCAAAACGAGGGAGAGAGAGAGATTGTGGTGTGACCATTCCCCATGGGGGGGGTGCTTTCTCTTCTCCCTCTGTCTCTGTCTCTCTGTGAGCACACATACCCTGTAGCAAAGAACCTCAGCAAACAAATAAACAAACCAAAAAGAAATACTGACTTCTGGGTGGCTGCTTAATTTTTTTGGAGGGAGGAGATAGTAAATTCTATTTTACAGTTCAGGATGATTGCACCCTCTGTTCTCAGCAGGTAGTACCCTACTGTGGCTGCCTAAGGGTGTGAGGGCTTGGCAGTGATGACTGCTCAGGGTGCCCTAGCCAAGCTTCCTTCAGTTGCACCTGGCCCCAGGCCTGTTTCTGGTCTTTCGGTCTTGGGGCTGGAGTTGCTGCTCATACTCTCTGTGATGGGGCCCATAAGTCTCTTGCCTTTGTCCTGGGATGCTGTTCCCCTCTTAGCCCATCTCCAGCTGTTTTCTACTTTCTTACAGCTTCTAGCTCCCTGTGCATTTTTTTGAGGATGACTGTGTAATTACTGACTATTAAAAAAAATCTTAATGTTATTTTTAGGTTTGGGTGAGAAAAAGGGGGTAGCAGACACTATTTTGTGCTCAGTAGGCTGTCTTGGTTTTCCTTGTTAATATTCTCTTCAGTTTCTACTGATAAACTTGTAGACTTTACTCAAGTGCTGTTTCAGAAAGATTTCATAGTAGTTCTGGACCGAACACTTGTTTGCTTTTCATACTTAACTTTGTGGTCTTTCCTAGCAGCTTTGAAAATAAAATTTATTTCCTGTAGGTCATTATTAGAAAATAGGAAAAGGATAAGAGCAGATAATAGCCTCATCGACAGTAAGAACGGTACAAATTAAAACCATATTGGGGGACCAGCAGATGGCATAATGATTATGTTGCTGGACTACCATGTAATCAACTGTGGTTTGAGTACTGGACCCGGCAACCTAAAACTCATGCCGGGAGCATGTGCATGTGTGCCCAAGATCCCAAGAGGAGAATGGAGAAGAGATTATGGCATGGACATTCTCCCTGGGGGGTGATTTTTCACTTTCTATCTCTCTGTCTCTCCAGCGAGCGCATGTGCCCTATTGTAAAAAATCTCTTAAAAAAAAAAAACACAAAGATCATATTGGAAAACTATTTTTTTTTCACCTGTCAGTTGGCAAAGATCAAAACCTTTGACTAGGCCCAGCTTAGGTGGTACAGGTGGTGGGGTGTTGCTCTGCAGTGCCAGAGTCATGTGGATGACCGAGGTTGAGATCCCAGGTCAACCTGCAGCATTCTGGGTGTGGGTGCACGCTTGCGATTGTGGTTGGCTGGGAGTATGGCCGGGGGATCACGGTATGAGGCGACCCTATGGGTACCTCTTTCTCTTTCATGAAAGCAATAAAGTAAGTAAAGTTAAAACAACAGTTCAATTAAACAGCGATGGGGTGAAGAAATAGGCATTGCTGGTAGGAGGGCAAGTTGGTACAACCTCTACAGAAGGGAGATAGTATCTTTTCTTTTTAAAGAATTATTTTATTTAGTATTATTATTATTTTTTAAATTTCATTTTTTTGTGGGGGAGAGGTTTTAGCCATAGGGCACATGCGCTCGCCAAAAAGACAGAGGGAGACAGAGAGACAGAAAGCGAGAAATCACCCCCCACTGGGGTGGGGTGGGGTGGGGGATGGCCATACTGCAATCCCTTCTCCTCCATTCTCCTCTCAGGATCTTGGGCACACACACACACATGTGCCCGGCGTGAGTTTAAGCTGCCGGATCTGGGACTTGAACTGCAGTTGACTACATGGGAGTCCAGCGACGTAGCCATTACACTAACTGCTGATCCCAGTACTATTATTATTTTAAATTTTCTATAGGGCACATGTGCTCACTAGAGAGAGAGATGGAGGTGGGGAGGAGAGTGAGAAACAAGCTGCTAGGTCCGGGACTTGAACTGTGGTTGGCCATGTGGGAGTCCAGTGCCCCCATCTGCCATGCCACCTGCTGGTCCCGGCAGTATCTTTTTTTTTTTTTTTTCTTTATTTTATTTTATTTTTTTTTTCACATGTCTTTTACAGTATATATTTCTTTTTCCAACACACATACTATGCCTGTCAGTCAAGACAAAGATATTACTGTATACATTATCATCAGCCAATAACTTCTCATTTTTTGTCCACTAAGCAAACTTTTCTGTTTTTCCTCCCCTTCCTTCCCTCCCTCTTTCTTTCATTATTTCTTTCTTCCTTCCTTCCTTCCTTCCTTCCTTCTTTTTTTTTTTTTTTTTAATTTGCATACAATCATTACATTTGTACGGAAGGGGTACAGAATGGTCTGTAGAAGCATGTATATACAGTGTGTATTAACCAAATAGGTATAAACATATTCACCATCTTCAACAGTTGACATTATGTTGTGAACATTCAAAACCCACTCAGATGATTCAGCAAGTAAGTGTGAATTGTCTATGATGTTTTTTTTTGCTGAGAGATACAGTTCCTTTTTGTTTTTTCTTTTTTCTTCTAATTTTCAGTTTATAAAGTTCCCAGCAATAGGGAACGTAGACTTCACTCAGGGCTGGACCAAGGGTGGGTCTTGTGCAGCCCTGTAAATGTATGTGAGTCTCCATGGAACCCAGTTTCAGGGACGCGGCTCTGGAAAGCTGAGACGGCTATCAGCTGATGCGGCACAGCAGTCATCCCACAGTCACCTGGAATGGCACTGTGGGGATCTGCAGCGTGAATCATCCTCGGGTGTCTGGATTCCTTAAGAATGGTGGAGTAGTTCTAGTTTTTCCCTGAGGTAATGCAGAGCTGGTAACCATCATCTTCTCACTGACCATAGGCAGAGAAATTCCTCCCACACAATACACCTCTCAATTGGTCCAAGACAGCCAAATACTCCCTCTGGTGCCCATAGCTGAAAGTTCTTGATCCCTGTGCTCGGTCTCAGCCCGCCGCCCGCGGCCGGTGGCCACGCGGGGGTGTAGACCCGGCGGCCATGCACAAGCCTGGGGGCCACATGTAGGCCCAGCAGCCATGCCCGGCCCGGCGGCCATTCGCAGGCCCGGGACCACACGCAGGCCCAGCGGCCCCATGCGGGCCCCGAGCGCATGAATACTCGCTGGATCCAGTGCCCCCCCCCCCCTCGCCCACCCAGCCAGAGAAAGGAAGGACAGCGACCTTGGTCGGTCCGCGGTGCCCGCCCGCTGCAGCGCTGGGCACGAGACATACTCAGCGCCGGAGAGGCAGTAGGGGCTGGGCTGTCCGGGCCCTGGCATGCGGGGCAGAGCCGCGGCTATGGCGCGCGGGGGCAGAGCCACGGCCACGGTGCGCGGAGGCAGACCCCAGCCACGGCATGCTGGGTAGACCCCGGCCACGGCACGCGGGGGCAGAGCCCCGGCCACGGCACGCGGGGGTAGAGCCCCGGCCACGGCACGCGGGGGCCGTCCCCGGCCACGGCACGCGGGGTAGAGCCCCGGCCACAGCGCGCGGGGCAGGCCCTGGCCACGGCGCGCGGGGCAGAGCCCCGGGCCCGGCGCGTGGGGGCAGAAACCCGGCCACGGCGCGCAGGACAGACCCCGGCCACGGCGCGTGGGACAGACCCCGGCTACGGCGCGCGGGGGCAGACCCCGGCCACGGCGTGCGGGGGCAGACTCCGGCCACGGCACGCGGGGGCACGGCATGCGGGGGCAGAGCTCCGGCCAGGCCGGCTCTCCGGCCAAGGCACGCAGAGCAAAGCCCCAGTTGCAGGACAGAGCCCCGGCCTGGCCGGCCCTCCGGCCAAGGCACGCGGAGCAGAGCCTCGGCCACAGCACGCTGGGCAGACCCCGGCCATGGCATGCGGGGCTGATCCCCGGCCACGGCACGCGGAGCAGAGCCCCGGCCGGGCCGGTTCTCCGGTCAGGTCGCGCGGAGTAGAACCCTAGCCGCAGCACACAGAGCAGAGCCCCGGCTGGGCTGGTTCTCCGGCCAAGGTACGCGGAGCAGATCCAGGCCACGGCACGCGGAGCAGAGACCCGGCCACGGCACGCGGGGCAGACCCCGGCCACGGCACATGGGGCAGAGCCCCGACCGGGCCGGCTCCTCGGCCAGGGCACGCGGCTCAGAACCCCAGCCACAGCGCACAGAGCAGAGCCCCGGCTGGGCTGGCTCTCCGGCCAAGGCACACGGAGCAGACCCCGGCCACGGCACGCAGGGCAGACCCCGGCCACGGCACACGGGTCAGACCCCGGCCACGGCATGTGGGGCAGGGCCCCGGTTGGGCCGGTCCTCCGGACAGGGCATGCGGAGCAGAGCCCCCGCGCCCCATCTCCGCGCCCCGGCTCGCGGAGCTGAGCCCTCGCGCCCGGCGCCCCGCCCCCGCGCCCTAGCACGCGGAGCGGCGCTCCGCGCCCGCCCGCCGGTGCATGCCCCCGCGTCCCGCCCCGCGGAGCGGAGTCCCCGTGTCCGGCGCCCCGCCCCCGCGCCACGGTACTTGGAGCGTAGCTGCCGGCCCCGCGGCCCACCCTCCGGCCGGCCGGGCGGCGCACGCAGGCGTCGCCCCCCGGTAGTATCTTTTAAAATTAGAAATGTCACATGCTCTTTGACCTAGCAATTTTGTTTCTCTGGATTTATCATTCATATGCAAAATTTCTTATATAATTATATAAGTAATAGTATTAGGTATAAGTAATGTCTTTATGATATAGTTCTTATTGGAGAATGGTTTGTAATAGGTAAAGACTGTAAACTACTGAAATGTCCATTAATACAGGATTTATGAAATGATAAAATGGTGGGACTGGCAGGTGATGTGGTGGTTAGAGTGCTGGACTTCCAAATGGCTGACTGCAGTTTGATTCCTAGACCTGGTGGCTTACTTTCTCACTCTCCCTTTCTCTCTCTCTCTCTCTGGTCAAATTGAAGAATAATAGTAATAATAAAATTACGTAAAATAATTACTAAAAAATAAATTATAAAATGGAACATGATAGTTGTAAAAAAGAAAGAAGCACTTCATAGATGGACAAGTAATGATTTATTTTATTTTTTCCTTTTATTTTATTTTCATTTCATTTTCTTCCATACATTTAATCACATTATTATTTGCCTCACAAAATGGATATTTCAACACGTGAACATTTCTCCCTAGTACTGTTGATAAAACTATGAAATATCTTCAACAGATAATATCACACCTCTTTGTGCCATTAATGCTTTGCCTCCCTGTCTCTCTCCCAAATGTCCTTCCTCAGACCCTCCTCTTTCACACACACTATATCTGGTATTTACATCTATATACTGCGTTTCTATATCCTTTAGACAATTAGTTTCAGTCATAGAGTGCAGACACTCGGTATATATTAAGTGGGACATACAATGCCTCTCCTTCATAGCATGGCTTGCTTCACTCAGTAGTAAGTCTTCCATACTCATCCCACATACTGTTCTTGTTTTGCTCTTATTGAAGGGGACAGCTCAGTTTTGAATAAGATTTGAAAGAGACTTTGTTTGGGAAAACTAGTCTACAAGTAATTTAAGACACCAAGTAACTAGAATATGGAATCCTAGTGTCTTATCATGATTTCTAATATATATCAAAGAATGGGACTAACAGTGTAGAGAGGCATGTATCATGTACTGTGGTTTCATAAAAAGTGGAAGAGTATCTTTGTATATTTATAGACTGTCTGTGGAATGATAAGATCTTCTCTGAGCTGAGAAACTAGGTGGTTGGGAGATGAGATGGGAGGGAGACTTTACTATATACCCTTTGAATCCTTTGTAGTTTGTATCATGTATATTACTGATTCAAAAAATAAAATAAAAATGAAGCCTGACATATACATTTATTAGTGACACATGATGATTGTTTATATTTATGGGAATCAGTGTAATTTTTCAGTACAAGGTGTGGTTAAGTTGTTTCTTTGTGTAGGGAACATTCAGAGTCTTATCTTTTAGCTAATCTGATACATACGATAGATTATCATTACCCTACTCTACTGTGTAATGCTAAAATTTGTTCCTCTTCTCTTACCAAAATTTTGTATTTGTTAGTAATCATTATTTTACTCTCAATTTAAGAGGTTGTCTTCTTTGGTTTCTACATTTGAGAAAGAACATGTGGTATTTCTCTTTCTGGGCTTGGTTTATTTCATTTAACATAATCTGACTTGTATTTCACTATTAGGTTCTGTAATAATAAGGTTTCTCATTGTTGCCTTGTCTGGGAGTGGGGGGTGGATTCCAAAGCGAAATTTTGTTCTTTTGAAAACTTAGTATTCATGTACCTAATTAAACTCCCAAAGTACATTTTTTCTGGCAGCTTTTAAATTGCCACAAGAAAAGTTAAATACTGTTAGACTTCATTGAGAACAAATTGTTCTGGTTCTCATCTCTTTTGATCTGGTGTCATTTTTATACCTCTTATTTTAATGGAGCAGAGAGAAAGAAGAGTGAGTCCCTGGTAGAGCCAGAAGGACCCATACTGAAATTGCTCATGCCAGTAAACAATACTGTCAGCTAACCCATTTGATCCACACACTCAGAGGTGTTAATCCAGTGTACTCAGGTTAGGCCTCCAGTGCTCACTGCTAATTAGCAAGAGTCCCTTGATAAATAGCAGACTGTAAACAGGTTGTCAAGGTCTTTTTTGTTCGTTTGTTTTTTAAAAATATATTTCATTGAGGCATATTAGGGGTCATGGGGATTATTAGATAAATAAAATAATTTGAAAGATTTGGTTAAAAGGAAATTACAGTGCCTTTAAGTAGGTAGAAGAGGACAAAATCTGTTTTATATGTCCGAGAGTTCATGAAGTTAATGCAGAATCCTCAAGGGACCCACATACAGTTCTTGTTTTGCTCTTATTGAAGGGGACAGCTCAGTTTTAAATAAGATTTGAAAGAGACTTTGTTTGGGAAAACTAGTCTACAAGAAATCTAAGACACCAGGTAACTAGAATATGGAATCCTAGTGTCTTATCATGTTGTTAATTTAGGTGATAAAGTAATTTAGTGCAAAAATAAAACTACTGGTATGAAAGAAAGTACTTATTATTTTTGTTACCTTTCTGGGACATGTAGGTTGGATTTTGGGGTCTGTATTTTTTTTTTTTTTTTTTTTTTGAGAGTTTTTTTGCCATGGGGCACATGTGCTTGCCAGAGACACAGAGAGACAAAGGGACGGAAAGCAAGGAATCACTCCCCCCACCCCCTGCAATGGGGATGGCCATGTCACAATTCTTTTCTCCTCTGAAGATTTTGAGCACTTTGACATTTCCACCATTCCCACTGTACTGTCCGTGGGTGATGAAGGACTGATCTCTCAGTCCTTGGTCTCTCATATTCTTGTGCCTTTGCGGTGGTTTCTGGTCATTCTGTGACAAAATCTCTCCTCTACTGTGTTTTGCAACACAGTATCCACAGAAAGAGATTATGAGTTCAGTTTTTTTTTTTTTTGAGGGTTTTTTTTTGCTATAGGGCGCATGCACTTGCCAGAAAGACAGAGAGAGACAGAGAGATAGAAAGCGAGAAGCAAGAAATCACCCCCCAAGGGGGATGGCCATGCTGCAGTCCCTTCTCCTCCATTCTCTTCTTGGGATCTTGGGCACACGCACTCACCCAGTGTGAATCTAAGCCACTGGGTCTGGGACTCGAACCGTGGTCGGCTACGTGGGAGTTTAGCGACATAGCCATTACGCTAACTGCTGGTCCCATGAGTTCAGTTTTATAAAAAGAAGGCAAAAACTGATAAAACTGCTGGGGTTTGAAATAGATAAATCCCCACTATTCTATTAGTTGGGGCTTCAACACCCTTTATCAGAAATGATCAGATCAAGGGTCCAGCAGGAAGCCGGTAAAGACATCACTGACCTCAATAATACCAGCAATCCGTTGGACAAAACTGACCTCTATAGACTACGTCACGCAACAGCGAAATAAGCATTTCTCTCCTAACTTCCATGGAATGTTTACCAAGACATAATCTTGTTAGGTGCATATACCTTAAGGACTGTTATGTCTGCTTGGAAATTGACCATATAATGCTCCTCCTTATTGCTGGTCATTTTGTTTGCTTTGAAGTCTGCTATGTCTAAGAATAATAGGTCTACTCCAGGTTTATTCTTTTTTATATTTTATTTTATTTTTTTTCCGATTATTTCTTGCATTTGAAGTACTCTTCAATGACATCCTTGGCCTGAGATTCCTTGCCATAGTCCTTAACTACTACACAGCTGCAACCAACCACTTTATACGGTTTTTATATTTTATTTTAAAAAAGTTATTGCATAGGGCACATGTACTCACCAGGGAGAGAGAAAAAGAGAAAGAGAGACAGAGGGAGAAAGCACCTCCCAAGGGGGAGTGGTCATGCTACAGTCCCTTCTCCATTTCTCCATTTTTGTTGAGATTTTCGGTAGGTAGATGCATTTACCCAGCATGTTTTTCAAGTCATTGGCGCCAGGACTTAAACCAGGGTTAGTGAAGTGGTATTTGGATCCCCTGACTACTAAGTTATAGGACTAGCCCTGAGTAATTTATTTATTTTTTTTGAGAGGTTTTTGTTATAGGGCGTGTGCGCTCATCAGAAAGACAGACAGAGAGAGAGAAAGCGAGAAATCACCCCCCGGGGGGATGGCTATGCCACAGTCCCTTCTCCTCCATTCTCCTCTCGGGATCTTGGGCGCACACGCACACGCACCCGGCGTGAGTTTAAGCCGGTGGGTCTGGGACTTGAACCACTGTCGACTACAGGGGAGTCCAGTAATGTAGCCATTACGCCATCGGCTGGTCCCCTGATTTAGTAATTTTAAATATTTTTTTATTGACTGCCTGCCAATTATGGAAGATGAAGATTTAGCTTTCTTTTTTTTTTTTTTTTTGGAGAGGTTTTTCGCTATAGGGCGCGTGCGCTCGCCAGACAGACAGAGAGAGACATAGAGACAGAAAGCGAGAAATCACCCCCCAGGGGGGATGGTCACGCCGCAATCCCTTCTCCTCCATTCTCCTCTCGGGATCTTGGGCACGCACACACACGCGCCCGGCGTGAGTTGTAAGCCACCGGGTCCGAGACGCGAACCGCGGTCGACTACGTGGGAGTCCAGCGACATAGCCATTACGCTAACTGCTGGTTCCCAAGATTTAGCTTTCTTATACCACTTGTTTCTCTTTTTCTAGAATCCATTCAATATAGTTAGCTCACAATTTGGGATTACAATTTTTTTTTTTAAGAGAGATTTTTGCTATAGGGTACATGTCCTTGCCAGAGAGACAGAGAGACAAAAAGTGAGAAATCACACCCCATGGGGGATGACCACACCACAGTCCTTTCTCCTCCAGTCAGTCTCCTCTTTGGATTTTGGGCACACATGCACATGCACCCAGGGTAATTTTTTTTTTTTTTTTTTTTTCAGAGAGAGATTTTTGCTATACAGTGTGCATGCTTGCCAGAGAGACAGAGAGAGACAGAGTCAGAAAGTGAGAACTCATTCCATAGGAAAATGGCCATGCCACAGTCCCTTCTCTTTTCTGGTCCTTTCTCCTCTTGGGATTTTGGGCATGCATGCACATGCACCCACCATGAGTTTTAAGCTGCCAGGATTGGGACTAGAACCATGGTTGACTATGTGAGAGTCCAGCGCTATAACCATTATGCCATCTGCTAGTCCCTGGGTTATAATCTTTAAAATTTGCAGGAGAGTGTGTATCCTCGCAGAGATAGGGGAGGCTGGAGAGAAAGAGAAAATGAGAAAGCGCTCCCTATGGTGATGGTCACGCTGCAGTTTTTTCTCTTGTCCTCCTTTTGGGATTTTGGACACATCTGCACATGGGCCTGGTGTTTCTCAAGCTGCCACAGGTGGGACTCAAGCTGTGCAGTGAGCCATGAGGGATCCTGCTGCCTTAACCACCATCTGCTGACGGATATTGTTACATTTTCATTTGGCATTTCTATTATAGTGATGATATAGTGATTCCTGTAGAATTGAGCCATACACTGTGATTAAATGGCCTTTCATGAATAAATTTTGTTTTTTTTTTTCTCCAAATGTGTAGTCTTTAAAAAATCGTTTACTGGGGCTGGCAGATACCATGGTGGTTAAGGACACTGGATTCCCATGTGGCTGACTGTGGTTTGGGTCCCGGACCTGGCGGCTTGTTTCTCACTTTCTCTTTCTTTCTCAGTCTGTCCCTCTCTGGTCAAATTAAAATAAAATAAATAAATAAAACTAAATAAAATAATTCTTAGAAACATCACTTTATTTTCTGTGTAACTATCGGGTTGTTGGAAAAGTCATGATGTATTTTTCCATGTTTTTTATACAAAAATGTGTCATGACTTTTCTGACAACCCAGTATTATTCATTACTTCCAAATTCTCCTTTATTACTGTAACGCTTCACGGAATAAGGCCAAAGTCGACATCAGGTGAACTCTTAGTTTGAATTTTTCTTCCTTGGAGATCCTCTAGCCATTTTGGCTCTTGTTCCACATGACTTCTTCCCCACTGCTCTGTGTTGAATCCTGTCTTCTAAATCTCATGTCTTCCTTTTTCTTGGCATATTCCTTCATATGAAGGGGTACATCTTCTAGTAGCTTCCTAAAATTAGATGCCTGGCAATTTTGTTTTATTTTGTTTTGAATCTTGGCATGTCAGATAATGCCTTTTTCCTAGCTTCATACTTACCTGGTAGCTTGGCTAGCTGTACAATTCTAGTTCAATTATTTCCTCTTCATATTTCAAAGGCATTGCTTCCCTGTGGTTTGCTTCAAGTATTACTACTGAGAGGTTAAGAAACCATTCTTTTCTTCTTTCTTTATTTACTTATAGGTTTTTGCTATAGGATGTGCATGCTAGCCAGAGAGAGACAGTGAGAAGGAATGTGAGAAATCATCCCTCTGTGTGTGTGTGTGTGTGTGTGTGTGTGTGTGTGTGGCCATGCCTCAATCCCTTCTCCTGAATTCTCCTTTGGGATTTTGGGCATACGCCTGGAGTCATTTTCAAGCTGCTGGGTCTGGGACTCGAACCGTGGTTGACCATGTGGGAGTCTTGCCCCTTAACCACCGTGCACTTGCTGGTCCCTCTTCTTTAAAATTAATAGATCAGGCCAGCTTATGGCCTCGTGGTTAAGGCAGCCTGATTCAACATGCCAATTGCTCAGTTCGAGTCTTGGACCCGATGGCTTGGGAAACATGGTGGGTGTATGTGGATAAGTGCCCAAGATTCTGAAACGAGGGAGAGATGGAGGAGAAGGGATCGTGGCATGACCATGCCTCATGCGGGGGAGGGAGGTGCTCTCTCACTTTCCCTCTCTGTCTCTAGCTTGTGCATGTGCCTTGTGATAAATTTAAAAGTGAAAATTAAAAACCAAGAAAACTACAGAATATATTTGGTATACTTTCATATCTAAGGTTTTAAAACATGCAATTTTATAGATATGTTCCTATCTAGTACAAGTATTAAAACATACACGGGCGGGATCAGCAGATGGTGTAATGGGTATGATGCTGGACTCCCACATACTCAACTGTGGTTTGAGTCTTGGACCCGGTGGCTTAAAATTCACACTGGGCGTGTGTGGGTGTGTGCCCAAAATCCCGAGAGAACACTGGTGGAGAAGGGATTGTGGTGTGGCCATCCCCTCTGGGAAGTGATTTCTCACTTTCTGTCGCTGTCTCTCTCTGGGTCTCCAGCATGGACCCTATAGCAAAAATCTCAACAACCACCACCAAAAAAAAAAGAAAAAAGAAAAAAAATACACGGAAAGACCAGCAGATGGCATAATGGTTATGTCACTGGACTCCCACATATCCAACCACGGTTCAGATCCTAGACTTGGAGATTTAAAACTCATGCTGGGAGGGACCAGCAGTTAGCATAATGGCTATGTTGCTGGACTCCCATGTAGTCAACCGCCGTTCGAGTCCTGGACCTGGTGGCTTAAACTCAGGCCAGGCACGTGTGTGTGCATGCCCAAGATCCCAAGAGGAGAATGGAGAAGGGATTGTGACATGGCCATCCCCTCAGGGGGTGATTTTTCACTTTCTGTCTCTCTGTCTGTCTGTCTGGCAAGCGCATGCGCCCTATAGCAAAAACCTCTCCAAAAAAAGAAAAAAAAAAAAAAACCAGAAAAAACCCTTATGCTGGGCACATGTGTGTGAGTGTTCAAAATCCCAAGAGGAGAATGGAGGAGAAGGAATTGCTGTGTGTCCACCTCTTCTGGGGGATGGTTTCTCGTTTTCTGTCTCTCTCTCTCTCTGTCTCTCTGTCTCTCCAGCAAGTATACATAGCAAAAATATCTAAAAAAAGAAATACATGAGGGGCCAACAGGTGGTGTGGTGGTTAAGGGTGCTGGATCCCACATAGCTGACCATGTTTTGAGTCCTGGACCTGGTGGCTTGCTTTCTCACTTTCCCTCTCTCTTTCTCTCTTTCACTCTGTTCCTCTCTGGTCAAATTAAAAGTAAATAAGTAAATAAATAAAGTTAAATAAAATAATTCTTTAAACAAATGCATGAGAAAAATAAACAGTATATTCTAATGATTTCAGTAGTACAGAGAGGAGCTTTAGCAGTATAAATAAATACTTTCTTGGACAAGGAGAAGCAATTGATCAGATTAGCTGCTGAAATGGACAGTTATGTACATGGGTTGTTTTTTAAAGAATTATTTATTAAATTGTATTTATCTTTTTTTTTTTTTTTTTTTTTAATTTGCTATATGGCATGCATGTTCACCAGAGAGAGAGAGAGGGAGAGAGAAGGTGAGAAAGCGAGCAAGCTGCCAGGTCTGGGGCTCGAACCAAGGTCTGCCACGTGAGAGTCCAGTGCCTAACCACCATGCCATCTGCTGGCCCTGTACATGGGTTTTTCTTATGTTACCCTGCACTCCTGTCTGTTCGATATAGTTATTTTATTTATTACATTTGCCTAAGGGCATGAATGCTCACTAGAAAGAGAGAGAAGGAGAAAGCACCCGCCATGGTGCATAGTTGCATCACAATTCTTTCTTTGTTTTTCTATTCTATTGGGATTTTGGGCACGCACACAAACATGCTTGGTGTGTTTTTCTATCTTTTGGGGCTGGTATTCGAACCACTATTGGCCGTGTGGAATCCTGTTACGTTAACAACGAGGCTACAGGACTGGCCTTGTTAGACTGTATTTTAAAATTTAATTTTATGAGCCAGCAGGTGGCATGGTGGTTAAGTTGTTGAACTTTCACATGGCTGACTGCAGTTTGAGTCCTGGATCAGACAGCTGGCTTTCTCATTCCCCCTAACTCCCTTCTCTTTCTCTATCTCTCTCTGATGAGTGCACTTGCCTTATAGCAAATTAAAAAAAAAAATGAGATCTTCTAAAATTTTTATTTTCATGGTTAAGGTGATGGATATACTAATCACTCTAATTTAATCATTACACATTTTATCCTCTTTGCTCTTTCTTTCTTTTGTTTTGTTTTAACTTTTGCCAGAGGGATACATCCATCACTGGAGAGAGAGAAAGCATGAGAGAGGAGAAATGAGAAGGCACCACTCCTCCCCCAAATGGGAAATGGTCACGTGGCAAATCTCTTTTCCGTTTCTCCCTCTTTTCAGGATTTTTGGGTACACATGTACTTATACCTGGCATGTTTTTTAAGCCACTGGGCCTGGGACTAGAACTGCAAGGCTGACCATGTGGGATCCAGCTGTATTAACCACCAGGGCCATAGATTCGCCCAAACATTGTATCCTTGCACTGAGAAATCACATTGTACCCCATAAATATTAGGTCATCTGGAAAGTCATGACATTTTTATATGTTTTTCTATGCAAAAATGTTTCCTGACTTTCCTGATGACCCAAAATGTACAGTTATTATTTATCAGTAAAAAACATGAAAAAATTAATGTTAAATAGCTTAAAATATATGAAATAGCTTTGGAATGGGGTATTATAAATAAGGAGCATATATATAGTTTTTTTAAATTATTTTTTTTAAATTATTTAATTTTGTTTATTCATTTTAATTTGACTGGAGAGAGACACAGAGAGACAGAGACAGAGACAGAAAAAGCAGGAAAGCAAGCCACCAGGTTCAGGACCTGAACTGTGGTCAGCCATGTCGTAGTGTCCAGCACGTTAACCACCACCCCACCTGCTGGTCCCAGGAGCTTATATTTTTTTAGAATAATTCTTTACAGAATTTTTAAAAAATTGCTTTAATGAGCATGCCCTTGTTGAATGGATTAGGGGTTGGGGGGCAGTGAGAAAGCATTCCCCAGATGGGTGGCCATGCTGCAATTCCTTCTCCATTCTCCTCTTGGGATTTTGGGCATGTACAAACATGCGCCTAGTGTGTTTCCCAAGCTTCCAGATCTGGGACTTTTTGCAGTCGGCCCTGTGGGGTATAGCCTCCTTAACCACCATGCCATCAGCTGACCCTCTTTATTGTATTTTCTAATTGGGCTTAGCACTTCTTATTTTAAGAAATTAAATGTTATGATTGCTGTCTTGATATGGTGGTGTAATAAGCCAGTTTAACCAGAGTCAGCTATTCTTGGGGTAACTCTCCCCATGACTAGAGAGGATAAAATTAGTGAGTGCTCTCAGGTTTAGGGCAGAGGATAAGAGGCCGATCAAAGCAGATCAGTATTCCTCATTCACATTTGTAAGACCCAGCTGCCCATGTACATTGGGGAAGCTTCATACCTTCAGATAATCAGCTTACGTCTAGTTTCAAAGAGAACAAGGAAGTCATACCTCCAAATTCTGATCTTGGCTTCATGCCTTTGTGGAATAAGGAAGGACATTTGTAAGGAAGTCACTGACAAAAATTTTCATCTGTACTGAGCTTTCTTTGGGCACAGAGCCCACTTTATTTCTTCTCATTGTGGTGGTGGTTTCGAAATAGTATAATTTATTATTTGTCTCACCACTGTTTTGTTATTCAGTGAAGAACTCTTCTGGGGACCAGCAGTTAGCGTAATGGCTATGTCGCTGGACTCCCATGTAGTCGACCACGGTTCGAGTCCCGGACCCGGCGGCTTAAACTCACGCCGGGCGCGTGTGCGTGCGTGCCCAAGATCCCGAGAGGAGAATGGAGGAGAAGGGATTGCGGCGTGGCCATCCCCCCTGGGGGGTGATTTCCTGCTTTCTATCTCTCTGTCTCTCTCTGTCTGTCTGGCGAGCGCACGCGCCCTATAACAAAAACCTCTCCAAAAAAAGAAAAAAAAAAAAAAAAAAAAAAAAAAAGAACTCTTCTGAACAACTTGAGATAAACATGATCTAGAACTATTGAATAAGACAGATTCATATTTGGAACTGATATATCAGTTTGCCCCTTAGTAACCAAGAGCATCAGATAATGAAGAGCCTTGTGGATACTATGTATTTTATTCACTTGTTCCTTCAACATGCTGTTTGTAGAATGTCTGTTATATGCTAGTTTAGATCTTGAAGGTAGAAAGATGAATAAAGTAGCTCCAGTTTAAAAAAAAAATTCATGGTAGCATGGTATTTAAGGTGCTGGACACCCATGGCCAAGCGCGGTTTGGGTCCCAGACCTGGCAGCTTACTTTCTCTTTTGTTCTTATCGTCTCTCTCTGATGAGCGCATGTGCCCTATAGCAAAATAAATAAAGAATTCATTCTTTAAAAAAAAAAAAAATCACGGTGGGGTCAGCTGGTGGCACGATAGTTAAGTTGGCCGGATCCCACATGGTCAACTGTGAGGTGTGAGTTCCAGACCCAGCAGCCTGAAAAACACACCAGGCATGTGTGCTTGAGTGCCCCAGATCCCAAGAGAATGGAAAAGGGATTGTGGCAATGGTCATCCCTCTGATGGTGCTTTGTCACTTTCTCTGTCTCTCTCTCGCTCTCTGTCTCTCTCTCTCTGGGGAGCGCGCACATGCCCTATAGCACATTATAAAAAGAGATCGTGGTTCAGAATAAGAGGCTTGTCAACAGATACTGTACATGCATTACAGCAGAATGAGAGACTTTAAATGTTACTCTCTTAGGATTGGGGGCTCTTTCAGTTGGCAGCAGGTAATTCAGGTCAGTCCCCATTCTCTCTGTAATGTAGATAGCATGTGGTAATTACATGAATTGCTTTGCCCTCTTTGTACACTCAGGCCACTTATTCTCTGCTTGCCTCTCTCTCTCTCTCTTTCTTTCTTTCTTTCTTAAGAGTTTTTTTTTTTTTTTTTTTTTTTTGCTATAAGGTGCATGTGCTCGCCAGAGACACAGAGACAGAGAGACAGAAAGCAAGAAATCACCGTTCAGGGGGGATAGCCACACCATAGTCCCTTCTCCTCCATTCTCCTTTGGGGATTTTGGATACTAATGCACATGTATCCGGCATGAGTTTGAAGCCACTGGGTCTGGGACTTGAACTAAGGTCGGCCACGTGGAAGTTTAGCGATGTAACCATTACACCATCTGCTGGTCTCTAGTATCTGTATTTCTTTGTTACCATGAAAAGAGTTTGATTTTCAGACTGTTGATAAGTTATTATTATGAATTTGCTTTCACATATTTTTTGTGGGCATTTTTTTGTGTTTGTGTTGGCTAAGGCAAATTTTAGACTTCTTTTCCCCTTTTAACTTTGTATTTGAAGTCCAGTGTGTTTACAAATAAAAAGAGATGTGATTTCCTTTATTAAGTTTATAGTTTTGATGTATAAATTAAGGGCATATAGAGAAAGTATGATGACTGTTTTGAACAACTTTTTCTTTCTCTTCTTCAATAGGTTGCCTTGTGGAAATGCAGGTTTAAAGATAGGTTATCTACCAGATTAGAAGATGGGATCGAATAGCAGCAGAATCGGTGATCTTCCAAAAAACGAATACTTAAAAAAGTTATCAGGCACAGAATCTGTCTCTGAAAATGACCCTTTCTGGAATCAGCTTCTCTCATTTTCTTTCCCTGCACCATCTAGCAGGTAAGAGATTACCTGGAAATTAAAAGTTTGTATAGAGGACCGCATGAATATGTGTGGTATCTTAATTTTTTAAAAAAATATATTTTAATATTGTTTGTTTGCATGCACGTGTGTGTTACCTGTCTATCAATCATACATATACCAGTAGAAAATCTAAAAGGTACAAAGAACAGTAAATAAGCTTTTCTGTTCTCCTTCTCTAGAAATGATTACTGGCAGTGGTTTCTTTTGAATCCTTCTAGAGATAGTGCAGCTTATTTAAGTTTACAATTTGTTTAAATACAAATGGTGGCGTACTTCACATACCGTCTGTTCCTTGCTTTCTCCCCGCAGTTAACCGTATCTTGTACCTGTAAGCACATACGCAGCTGCCTTATTAATTTTTTTAATGGCTATAGAGTATCCATAGAATACATTAAATCAGTTTTTTGTTTTGTTTTGTTTTGTTTTGTTTTGTTACAGGGCTATAGGGCATGTGCACTCACTGGAGAGAGACAGAGAGACAGAAAAAGAAAATGAGAAATCTCCCCTGGGTGGTGGGGTGGAGGGAATGGCCACGCTGTAATTCCCTTTCCTTCATTCTCCTCTTAGGATTTTGGGTATACATGATTGGTATATATATATATATATTTTTTTTTTTTTTTGGAGAGATTTTCACTATAGGGCACGTGCGCTCGCCAGACAGACAGAGAGAGACATAGAGACAGAAAGCGAGAAATCACCCCCCGGGGAGATGGTCACGCCGCAATCCCTTCTTCTCCATTCTCCTTTGGGATCTTGGGCACGCACGCACACGTGCCCGGCGTGAGTTTTAAGCCACCGGGTCCGGGACGCGAACCGCGGTCGACTACATGGGAGTCCAGCAACATAGCCATTATGCTAACTGCTGGTCCCCGATGATTGGTATATTTCTCAAGCCATCAGGTCCAGGCCTCATACTGCGCAATCAGTCATGTGGGATTCAGCCATCTTAACCACCGTGTCACCAGCTGGCCCTTTAATCAGTTTTCTATTGATAGACATTTGGCTTGTTTCCTGTCTTTTGTTGTAACAGATTATGCTGCATACATCATTTCTCATACATACAAATGTATCTCTAATATAAATTCTTTGAAGTAGAATCGCTGGGTCAGTATGCGTGCCTTTGTAATTTTGGTGTGTGTGTGTGTGTGTGTGTGTGTGTGTCAGACAGAGTTCTAGGGCAGCTGTACCAGTTCACAGCAATGTCTGAGAGGGTCTGTTAAGGGTCTGCTTCCTTACACCTTTGTCAGTTTGGTGTATTTTTAGGCTTTTGACCCTTGACAATTCGCTAGGTGTAAAAAAAACAAACTCTTTTTAACTCTATATTGTAAAATTGACAGACTTTAAATAATGTAGAATATCTAGAATATTGAATTCTCATATGCTGAATAACTAGATTTTAAATTTATTTATTTATTTTCTTTTGTTCATGAGAGAGTGCATACACATGAGAGAGAGAGAGAGAGAATCTTCCAGAGGGTCTATTCACACTGTGATTTCCTTCCTCCACTGTTCCAGCCTGTTGGATCCTGAGCACTCGCCTGTGTGCCTGTCAAGTTTCAGGAGGAGTGGGCCAGGGATTCGAACTGCTTTTGCCATGTGGAGTTCAATTTCTCTTGAGCAGCACATTACTGTTAATGCCATGGAGCTGGGCCAGTTTTATTTATTTATTTTTAACAGCTTTAGTGTGACAGGTAGAATAATGGTTCCCTAAAGATGTCCATGACCTGGTCCCCAGGACTTGTGAATGTTACATTACCTGGCAAAGGAGAATTAAGGTAGCCAGTAGAATTAAGGTTGCTAATCAGGTGACCCTAAAATAGGGAGATTGTCCTGGATTATTTAGAAGGACCCAGTGTTATCACAAGGATTTTTGAAAGTGGAAGAGGCAGGTGGAAGAGAAAGTCATTTGTGATTCAATGTGATACGGAAGAACTCAACTTGCCCTTGCTGCCTTGATGGTAGAGGAAGTCCAGAAATGTGAGCAATCTCTAGAAGTTGGAAGCGGCAAGGAAACGATTTCTGCCTCCGGCCTCCAGAAAGGGATGCAGTGCAGTTGACTGACACCTTGATCTTAGTGCCATGAGAACTGTGTCAGACTTCTCAACTACAGAACTGTAAGATAATGCAATTGTGTTGTTCTTTACCATTAAAACAATAGAAAATGAATACATTTAAAAATGTATTCACATACCATGCAATTCACCTAATTAAAGTATGTGTTTCAGGCCTGGGCAGTGTGCAGTAGTAAACTGGGATGCTCTGCAAGGCTGACCCACATGAGGTGGTTCTGGGTCTCATTCAGAGACCTCCCCGAAGATGTCAGGTACATGTGTACTTATGACACTCAGCTGGCCGAAGGAGAGATTGTGGTGTCAAGACCCAGTTAGGGATGCTGTCTCTTTCTCTTTCTTCCTTCATGCCTCTGTCTCTCTTGCTTATGGAATAAGCAGAATGTAATTATTATATTACTAAATAAGGTTAACTTTATCCATTTTATTTTAGGTTTATTCCATGAGCACGAGAGAGAGAGAGACACACACACACAAAACCTCCTACAGGGTCTTGATGATGTGATCTTGTGATCTCACACCAGCTTTCAGCCAGCCCTGGATCATGGGTAGGGGTGTTCTTGGCATAGTCAGGGAAGTTGCCAGACTTGAACCAGGAATTTTCCCATATTGATTGCTTTGCAGAATGTTGTTTTACTCTGTCCTATCATCTTGTTCTCTTTACCAGTTTTAGGATGGGCTTGGTGTAATGGTGACAATTAAGTTTGTATTTCCCCTTACCCTCTTACTTTTGAAGATAAATGAAAACACACACACACACACACACACACACACTTTTTTCACTGTGACCAATTGCAGTCTGTTTTCTTTTTGAGATCATATTGGACATGCTTTGGATAGTGATCCCTATAGTTTAATTTGTTATTTCTCTTTTTAGAGAAAGAGATTTTTGCTATAGGGCACATGTACTTGCTGGAGAGAAAGAAAGAGAGACAAAGAGATAGAGAGCAAGAAATCATCCCCCAGGGGGCTTGGCCACGCTGCAGTCCCTCCTCCATGCTCCTCCTAGGATCTTAGGCATGCATGCATGATGTTCATACATGCTGTAGCATTCAGTATGTCCATTCCTCTTTATTGCTGGGTGGTGTTCCATTGTGCGGACATACCACAAGTTGTTCATTCACCAATCAGAAGACATATGGGTTGTTGCCGTATATGTTTCATCTATTTTTGTTTTTATTATTGCTTTTTTACTTAAGTTGTTTTTTAGAGAGGTGTTTTTTTTTTTTTTTTTTTTTTTTTTTTTGCTGTAGGGCACATGCGCTCACTGAAGAGAGAGAGAGAGACAGAAAGCGAGAATCACCCTGCCAGGAGGGATGGCCATGCTGCAATCCCTTCACCTCTCTTCTCCTGTTGGGATTTTGGGCACATGCACCCAGTGTGAGTCTCAGGTGACCGGGTCTGGGACTTGAACCGTGGCTGGCCACATGGGAGTCCAGTGACATTACCGTTATGTCATCTGCTGGTCCCACTTAAGTATTTTAAAGTAAATGAAAATGAGGACATTTAAAAAATAACCATAATATCATTACCACACCTAACAATATTAATAATAATTCCTGCTACCCAGTCCATATTTTAAATTTCTCCAGTTTTTTATTTTTAATTTAAAAAAAAAAAACTTTTTAGAGGGTGCATGTGCTCACTAAAGAGGGAAAGAAGAGAAGGAAAGTGAGAAGGCATCTCCGTTAGATGACGGCCTTCATTCCTCCCTTTGGGATTTTGGGCATGCACACACACATGTACCTAATATGTTTTTCAAAGCACCAGGTCTGGGACTTGAACTGCACAGGCAGCCATGTGTGATCCAGCTGCCTTAGCTACCATGCAACTCTCCAGCTGTTTCATAGTTTGTTTATTATAGTTACAAAACAAATAAGGGACATGTATTGTATTTGATTTCTGCCACATTTTTTTTTCCTCATGCAATTATTATTATATAAATATTTTTAGAGAGATTTTTGCTATAGGGTACATGCAGTCACCAGGGAGACAGAGACAGAAAGCAAGAAATCACCCCCTAGGGGAGATGGGCACACTACAATCCCTTCTCTTCCATTCTCCTTCGGGATTTTGGGCATGCATGCCTATAAGCCTGATGTGAATCTCAAGCCACCAGGTCCAGGACTTGAAACGTGGTTGGCTATGTGCGAGACCAGCGCCTTAACCACTATGCCACCTGCTGCCCCCATATTATTATTATTATTTTTAACAAATTGCACCAGTTTTTGGTAGACGGTTTCATCTTCTGGTTTTATCTGATTATTTCTCACATCATGTAACTTTTCTTTTATTCCCTGTATTTCTTGTAAACCGGAGGTTATATTTAAAGGCTTTATAAAATTTAGGTTAATCATTTTTGCTAAGATATTTCATAAGTAATGCTATATATTTAGTATTGTTTACACCAGGTTAGAGAAAAAAATGGTTTTATTTCAGTTATCATATTAAGACTGACCAGAGGTTTGAGTGGGTTTTAACAACTACTGTGTTACTTGTTTTATCTCAACCACCTGTTTCATAAGAGGTTGCAATATGGTGATATTTCTTAGAGAGATTTTTACTATAGGGTGTGTATGTTCACCAGAGAGATGGAGAGACAGATAGCAAGAAATCATCCCCCGGGGGCCGGGGGATGGCCACACCACAATGCCTTCTCCTCCAGTCTGCTCTTGGGATTTTGGGCATGCACACACACACTCCTGGCATGAGTTTTAAGCTGCTGGGTCTGGGAATTGAACTGTAGTCAGCCATGTGGGAGTCCAGCGACGTAACTACTACACCGTCTGCTGGTCCCAGCATTATGGTGCTTTAGACATTTTCTAATTTAGACATTTTCTCTGTAGTTATGAACTGGAATTATTTTGTAAAGAAGAGCTTCTTTTTCATTACTTGAGAAACACACTGGGCGCGTGTGCCTAAGGTCCTGACAGGACGGAGAAAGGGAAGAGAAAGTATTGTGGTGTGACCATGCCCCCATTTGAGAGGCTTTTTCTCTCTCCCTCTTTCTCTTTCTCTGTCTCTGGTGAATGCATGAGCTCTTGGGCAATTAAAACAATAGTTTGATACTATTTTGTAATCTTTGTGGAATTGTCATTGAGTGCTATGCTCTTGTTGCAGCGATGAAGCTTAAAGAAAAAAAGGGTACAGAAGAGCATGATTTATTATTAAAAATAATCTTTCTTTTTACTTATGTAAACTTTATTATGATTTATATATGCTCTTCCAAATTATATGTTTTCTAAATTGAAAGATATTAAAGAAGACTTAACTACATGGAGATATACCATGTGGAAGGTATAGAAGACTGTAGTAAAAATGTCACTTTCCAAATTGACCGATAAATGGAAGGCAATTCCTATAAATATTCTAATAGACTTGTTTTAGGAGATTTAGAAAATTGCGATAATATGGATTCTAAAGTTTATTTGGAAAAGAAAATAAGACTAGCTAACGGACTTAAGAACAGGGTGTGTGTGTGTGTGTGTGTGTGTGTATTGTGTGTATGTGTATAGTATGCAGATCTGGTACTGTAGTTGGGAAAAAGATGAACTTTTTGAGAACTAGTTTTTTTTTTTTTTTTGAGAGGTTTTTGCTATAGGGTGCGTGCGCTCGCCAGAAAGACAGAGAGAAGACAGAGAGACAGAAAGCGAAAAATCACCCCCCACCCCGGGGGGGGGGGGGGGCGGGATGGCCACGCCGCAATCCCTTCTTTTCCATTCTCCTCTTGGGATCTTGGGTACGCACGCACACGTGCCTGGCGTGAGTTCAAGCCACCGAGTCCGGGCCGCAGTCGGCTACATGGGAGTTCAGCGGCATAGCTATTATGCTAACTGCTGGTCTCCAAAGATTGCTTTTTAAGTAGGGAGAGAAATTGGAAACTGCAGGAGAGAAAGACTAGGGAACCAAGTCAGAGGTGTCTGTAGTAGTGTATGGACGATGTGATGAAGGTCTGGATGTCCATTCTTGAATATGAAAGGGGAATCCTGTACACCTGTGAAAACTGACACAGGGAGACACAGGACTTAGGATAATGTCTTTTAAAAGTTTTTTTGTGATTTTTTTTTTTTTGCTATAGGGTACATGCACTTGCTGGAAAGAGAGAAAGAGAGAGAGAGAAAGAGAAAGAGACATCCACCCGGGGGGATGGCCACATTGCAATCCGTTCTCTTCCATTCTCTCAGAATTTTGAGCATGCACACACATGTTCCCGGCAGTGTGTTTCTCAAGCCCCTGGGTGTAGCACTCGATCCTATGTATGATCCAGCTGCCTTAACCACCGTGCCACTATGTGGCCCAAAGTTCTTTTGTTTTAAATTGATATTTGAGCAATAATACTTAATGAGTTTAGAGTTCTAAATTTGAGAGCAATGCGGAGAAACATAGTAACAGCTTACATACTCTTAAGGGGAATCGTTTTGCCAGAAGGTGCAGGGATTGGTGAAGGGAGGCGGGGATGGTGCGTGGTAGGCAGAGCGTAGATTGGAGCCGGCCTTGCGTCTGACTATCTGCCAGCTTGGTGAACTGAGACAAGCACCCTTATCGAGCCCCTTGCTCTATCAGGTAGATTTTAGGGACAATGAGACACCATCAGGCTTGTAAAGTATCTGACTTTTCCTGTTTCTTCAAGATGCAAATACTTGCATTGTTTAAAAACAAGCAAGGAACCTGTCTTGAGTTAGTCTAAAATATTTGAGGAATGAAAAGCAGAAAAAAATTGAACTAATTTCTGATAATTGCTTGATCCTAATAACTGGAAGTCCTGTGACTCTTAAATTAATTGTTCATCTGTCCTGAAAATTAGGCCAAACACTGAATATAGTATCTTTTTTTTTGTGCTTAAATTAGACTTTTTTATTAATCTGCCAGAGGGCACATGTGCTTGCCAGAGATAGAGATAGAAATAGAGCGAGAGAGAGAAAGTGAGGAAGCACCCGCCATGGGGTGGTCACACTGTAATCCCTTCTCCTCCGTGTCTACCTCCTTTCAGGATTTTGGTAAGCGCTTGGTGTGTTTTTCAAGGTTCTGGGTACCGACTGAGTTGTGTGGTCAGCCATGTGGGATCCAGCCACCTTAACTATCAGACCATGGGCTGGCCCTCAAACTATACTTTTTTTAAAGGCTTCTTTTCACAAATGCTTATTGACTTAAGGAAAATTGTATTATGTATTCTGAACACTAGATGGTGCTCATAGAAGGGAAAAAGGCAGCTTTTGGCACAGTCATTTAAAACTCGTTATTTTGAGTCCTAAAGTGATGCATGTTCATTTTAAATTTTTTCAAAACAGAAAAGCACAAGGAAGGCAAAAAAAGATATTAATAACAAGCAGGAGTAAATATTGTTAACATTTTGGTGTATATTCTTTAGTTCTGTTATTTAAAAAGTTACTGCAGTTTACACCTTGTTTCTTTAACTCACATTTTCCCCATGTTAGTATTTTCCTACAGCGTCCTTTTAAGTGTTGTAGTCTTTCTATGAATGTTCATAATTTATTTGACTAATGTTGAATATTTTAGTTGGTAGTTATTGTTCATGATTATGTATAAAAGTGTGATGAGTCTCCTTGTAGCCAAGTCTTTGTACACATCTCCAATGATGTAAGTAGAGACTTCTTTTTAGTTGATTTACTGCTAAAATTATCTTTTTAAAAGAATTATTTAATTTTATTCATTGTCATTATTTTATTTTATTTTTTTTGAAGTTTACCAAAGAGAGGCAGAGAGAGAAAGAGAGAAAGCAAGCTGCCAGGTCTGGGAATTAAACTGTGGTTAGCCATGTGGGAGTGAGTCCAGCCACCTTAACCACCACGCCACCTGCTGGCTCCCTAAAATTATCTTTTTAAAAATCATGTAGGGGCCGGCACGTGGCGTGGTGGTTAAGGTGCTGGACTCCCACATGGCTGATTACGGTTCAAGGCCTGGACCTGGTGGCTTGCTTTCTCACTCTCGTGCGTTCTTTTTCTCTCTCTCTCACTAAAAAATAATAAGGATGATGATAAATAAAATTAAATAAATCTTTTAAAAATTATGTAAATTTTTATCATAGAAGAGTCAGAAAATACAGAAACGCTAAGAGAAAGTCATGTTTTCTTATACAGAGTAACCACTGTTGATATTTTGGTTCATATTCTTTCATACTGTTAGTTTATTTTCAAACTTTAAAAAAATTGTTTGATTTTATTTATTCATTTATTTATTTTAATTTGACCAGAGAGAGACATAGAGAGAGAATGTGAGAAAGCAAGCCACCAGGTCTAGGGCTTGAACTGTGGTTGGCCATGTGGTAGTGTCCAGCTCCTTAACCACCATGCCACCTGCTGGCCCTTATATTTTTTTTTTTTTTTTTTTTTTTTTGGAGAGGTTTTTCGCTATAGGGCGCGTGCGCTCGCCAGACAGACAGAGAGAGACATAGAGACAGAAAGCGAGAAATCACCCCCCAGGGGGGATGGTCACGCCGCAATCCCTTCTCCTCCATTCTCCTCTCGGGATCTTGGGCACGCACGCACACGCGCCCAGCGTGAGTTGTAAGCCACCGGGTCCGAGACGCGAACCGCGGTCGACTACGTGGGAGTCCAGCGACATAGCCATTACGCTAACTGCTGGTTCCCATGGCCCTTATATTTTTAAACTTTTTTTAAAATTGTGATAATTTGCGATAGAGAGAGACAGACAAACCAACAGATAGAGGGAGAAAGCATCCTCTAATGGGGCAATGGGTATGCTGTAGCTGCCTTCCCTCCAACTCTTCATCCTGCCAGGCATTTGTGCACATGTTTGTAGGTCACTGGGACCAGGACTCAAACCATAGTTGGCCATTTGGGGTCTGGCTCCCAGTGCACAGTGCTTAACCACTGAGCTACAGGGCCAACCGCCTTCATATTTTTTTAAAATGTACCTACCTGTATACAGACAAGGGTGCTTATCTCTGTCTCTCTTTCTCTCTCTTTTTCTTCTTTTTTACAAGAATGGGCTATACTGAATTACTGTTACGTAACTTGAAGAAATTAGCATACTTCAGCCAGCAGGTGGCATGGTGGTTAAGGTGCTGGACCTCCCACATGGCCAACTGTGGTTTGAGTCCCAGACCTAGCTGCCTGAAAATGACATCAGGGGTGTGTGTGTGTGCATGCCCAAAATCCTAAGAGGAAACTGGAGAAGGGATTGCAGCATGACCATCCCTCCCCAGGGGGTGGTGACTCCTCACTTCCCCTCTCTCTTTCTCTGTCTCCCTCTAACAAGCACACATGCTCTATGGCAAAAACCTTTAAAAAGAAATAACATACTTGACATATTTCCTTTTCAATAACTGTAAGTTTTTTTTATTATTTCTTATTTTTTTTTAGAGAGATTTTTGCTGTAGGGCATGTGTGCTCTCCAGAGAGACAAAGGGAAACAGAACATGTGAAATCACCCCCCGCCCCGGGGGGAACGGCCATGTTACACTCCCTTCTCCATTCTCCTCTCCGGATTTTGGGCATGTACACACATGCACCTGGAGTGAGTTTTAAGCCACTGGATCCAGGACTCGAACCCAGTTGACTATATAGGAGTCCAGCGATGTAGTCATTACTTCATCTGCTGGTCCCTACTGTGATTATTTTTTTATTAACTTACTTAAAAAATAAGTATTAACTGTTTCACATTTGCCAGGCACTGTTTTTAAGGGTTGAAAACATGAACAGCCTGGTCTTTCCCCTTGTGCCCCTTACTTGTTCGTCGAGGAGATGGGCAGTAAACAAGTGAATAAATTAATACATAAGGTTATTTTTATAGGTGTCAAGTGTAATAAAGAAGAATAAAGCTGAGCAAGGCAGGTGACAGGCTGGGAGCAGATGCCTCAGGAAAGCCGCCTGTAAGCAGAGACACTAGGTAGTGAGGCCAAGGAGTGAGCCAGCAGGTCTGGGAAAGAGTGTTCCTGGTAGAGGGAACAGCATGTTTAAAGAACCTGAAACAGGAATACGGCCTGCGTGTTGAGGAATAGCAAAAAGGTCAATATCGTAGAACAGCAAATCACAGAGGGATTTTTTGCCATGTTAAAAGATTTTTTTTTTCTTTTTTATATTGCAGGGTATTTCAGAGATGAGCATTTAAAAAATTTTTTTTTTCAGAGATTTTTGCTGTAGGGTGCATGCATTCACCAGAGACAGAGAGACAGAAAGCAGGAAATCATTCCTCAGGGAAGATGGCCATGCTGGAATCTCTTCTCCTCCATTCTCCTCTTGGGATTTAGGGCATGTATGCACATGTGCCCAGCATGAGTTTCAAGCCTCTGGGTTTGGGACTCAAACCGCTGTTGGCCATCTGGGAGTCCAGTGCCTTAACCACTGTGCCTTCTGCTGGCCCTCAATGTCACTATTTAGGAACTGAGTCTAGTCTTATAATATGAATTGCACTCACATAATTGTTTTTTATTATGGTCAAATATACATAAAAGTTACCTTTTAAGCCTTTTTAAGGGTATAGTTCAGTGGCATTAAGTCCATTTACAGTGTTTTATGACCATCCCTACCGTCCATTTCTAGAACCTTCTCATCATCCCAAATAGAAATGTAGTAACTTCCCCTTTCCCCCTACCCCAGCCCCTGGTAAGCTCTATTCTACTTTCTGTCTTTATGAATTTATGAAGTAGAATCATATACTATTTGTCTTTTTGTGACTGACTGACTTCACTTAGCATAATGTTTTATCCATATTGTAATACATACCAAAATTTCCTTCCTTTTTAAGGCTGAATAATAACTGTTGTGTGTACATACCACATACAATGTTTTTTAAACTTCAGTTATAGTAATATACTTAAAAAAAAGATGATTCAGGACCAGCAGGTGGTGTAATGATTATGTTGCTGGACTCCCACATAGTCGACTGCCGTTCGAGTCCTGGACCCAGCAACTTAAAACTCATGTGAGGTGCATGTGTGTGTTGCCCAAAATCCTAAGAGGAGAATAGAAGGGATTGCAGCATGGCCATTCCCCCTGGAGGGTGATTTCTTGCTTTCTCTCTCTGGTGAGCACATGTGCCCTATAGCAAAAATCTCTCTTAAAAAAAGGGGGGCCAGCAAATGACAATGGTTATGTCACTGGACTCCCACGGAGTTGACTGCAGTTCAAGTCCTGGACTTAGTGGCTTAAAACTCATGCCAGGCGTATGTGCATGTGTGCCCAAGATCCTAAGAGAAGAATGGAGGAGAAGGGATTGCAGTGTGGTCATCTCCCTCGAAGGGTGATTTCTTGCTGTCTCTCTGTCTCTGTGGTGAGTGCACATGCCCTATAGCAAAAAAAAAAACAACAAAAAACAAAAAAAAAAACATACACACAAAAGAAAAAACAAAAAAGAAAAAAAATTCTCTCTTACAAAAAAGAGATATTCATTTATTTTATTCATTTATTATCATGTATGATGGAGAAGGAGACACACACACACACAAAGACAGAGAAAGATTGAGAAAAAGGTACCTCAGCAGAGTCTTGACATTGCGATCCACCCCTAGCCTCAGCCAGCCCCAGATCACAGGCACACAGACACTCGACGTACTCAGGGAGGTCTTTGGATCGGAACCCTGAGCCATCCTATGTGGGTCGGCTTTGCAGAACGTCACCTTTTACTGCTGTGCCACTCTCTCACTCCTCTTATTAATTCTAAAGGACTTCCATTTCTTTTAGCATTGTTAGGTTCCAGTTACACTTCGATTTTTCTTTTTTTTTTTTCTTTTTTTGGAGAGGTTTTTGCTATAGGGCATGTGCACTCGCCAGAAAGACAGAGACAGAGACAGAGAGATAGAAAGTGAGAAATCACCCCCCTGGGGGGATGGCCACATCTCAATCCCTTCTCTTCCATTCTCCTCTCGGGATCTTGGGCATGCACGCACATGCGCCCAGCGTGAGGTTAAGCCGCCGGGTCCGGGACTCGAACCATGGTTGACTACATGGGAGTCCAGCGACATAGCCATTACGCTAACTGCTGGTCCCTTGATTTTTCTTTTAGAGGTTTTTCTTGTGTTATTAAATGCATGTATGTTACACTAAGAGACTTTGCTAATATGAACATCATCTTCAGTTTACCAGTTATCGAGCACTTACTGTTTTCCAGGTGTCAGGCTCATTGCCCTAGGTGCATTTCCTTGTAAATTTCTCACAAGTCTACTATTACAAGTTGAACAGCCCTAACTGAAAATCAGAACCCTAAATCTTTTCAAATCTGAAACTGTTTGAAACTGAACAGTGTGATGGCACAAGTGGACAATTCCACACTTGACCTCATGTAACAGGTTGCAGTAAATGCTGCAATACAAAAATATTGTATGAAGTTACATGCAGATGGGACCAGCAGGTGGTGTAATGGTTACATGGGTGGACTCCCATGTAGTCAACTGTGGTTCTGGTCCTGTCCTGCCGGGCACATGTGCTTGCATGCCCAAAATCCCAAGCGGAGACTGGAGAAGGGATTGTGGTATGGCCATTTCCCCTGGAAGGTGGTTTCTTATTTTCTGTCTCTCTCTGTCTCTCTGGTGAGCACATGCGCCCTATAGCAAAAATCTCTAAAAGAAAAATTACCTGCAGGCTATGTATATAAGATATATACAAAATGTAAATGAATTTCCTGTTTAGATTTGGGTCCATTACCAAGATATCTTGTTATGTATATGGAGATATTCCAAAATCAAAAAAAAAATTTGTAATTTGAAACAATTATGGTCCCAAGCATTTTGGATAAGAGATAGTCAACCTATATTCCCATATGTAAGAAGTCTACAAAGATAAGGTCATGTAGTGATTAGCTAGTTTGGACCAGATTTAAGCCAGGTTTATATAACTCTACAGTTGAATTCTCTTGTTGATCATTATGCAACACTGTCCGCTTCTGGTGGTCCAGACTAATCATGGACCAAGGTTCAAATTATGACCAAAGAGCTGCAACATTAAATCACATTGTCTGGCCAGCCAAGAGTGTGGTAGTTAAGGTGGCTGGATCCCACATGTCTGACTGCAGGGTTTGAGTCCTGGACTCAGACACTTAAAAAACACACCAGGCACATGCCCCAAATCCAGAGAGAATGGAAGAGAGGGGATTGCAGTGTGGCCATCCACCCCAGGGATTACTGTCTTACTTTCTCTGACTGTCTCTGTCTGTCTTCATTGAGTGCATGCACCCTGTAGCAAATTAAAAAAATAAAAATTACATGTTAATCTTAGAAAAAAAATCACCAGATAATCTTTACATTTCCAAGCACTTTCAAAGCTGCAGAACTTAGGTAATTACATATGTCTTATTTATAATAATAACATGTAAGCTGATGGGTATAACCTTGTCTTGAGTGGAGTGTGCCTTCTCTCTGTTTCAGGGAAGATGCCAAAGGATCCTTTCTCAAAGTTTCTTCATCTGTTCCCTCCTCAGTTGTGAAACAGAATAAGAGATATTTATTAAATTAGGCCACAAGTTTTTAACTGACAGAAACAATTAAGTGATTGTAAAATGATTCTTTTCTTTGAATCTTTGATGCCCTTTCTTCATTTTTGTATTTTTCTTTTTGGCATACTTGATACACAATTTTATTAGAACTTTTCAAGTGAAACAGTTTGCTCTGTCTTTGAGGTGGGCCAGAGTAAGCTACTAAGTGCTGTTCTTAAAATCTCTCCTAATTCTTTCATCATAGGTTTGCCTGGATGGTGACCAAAATAATGTACTAGGCCATTTACTAAGCGAATAAATAATTCAGACTTTTTTTGGCATCATATTTTCTCAGTTTGATGGGCCACAAGAAGTTCAGATTTTATTACTTCTATAGTGAGAACCTGTATTTACTGTACTTTCACTTATACCTTTCTATACAAAATCGTTTCAGAAGATGCTTGCGTTTGCCCAGGAATAATTACTCCCTTAAACCAAAAGTTAAAATTGGGAAAAGTGTAACTTGTCTTGTGTAACTAGTCTTGTTTAACACATTAAAGGAAAAGGGCGAGTAAGGTTGACTCCCGGCTTACCCTTGGTTCTTTTTCTCACTGTGTTGGTTGGAATCTGATTTTTAAAGTTATTTTTTTCTCTTACTTTCTTGAGAAAATAAAACACAATATTATCCACCATGTTAGTTGCTGAAATTTTGACGCTTTAATAGTTTTAGTTTCTTTCATTTTGGCAGTTGAATGACAGTGTATAGGGTTGTCTGAGAATCGCACGAATATAAACACCTTCGTAGTTCTGCTTGGTGCATTAAAAATTGCTGTAATAAATTTATATGCAGTTTTTATCCTTTGACTTGTTCCTATGAATAGGCCCTTGTAAAACATTAGCCTTCCTACAGTTTAACCACTGAATGGGCTGATTCTTGTTAGTTTTGTGAATGATTTCTAGAATTCTTTGCTCAAGTGAGGGAGAAAAGTCTTGAGAAATGCTGCTATACTTTCCTGAATGGTTACTTGTTGATTTACTCATATCATGCCTTAAACTGACACACATTATATATTTGTCAGAATATGCATCTTGTGGACTGAAAATGACATTCATAATAGAAATGTCAATTTCAGAATAGTTCTATGGCAAAATTTCCAGTGAAAGGAATGTAAGCATTTCCAGTGTTTATTTTATGAACCTTATAGTTACTTTGTTCTCTGTTCAAAAGTCTATTATAATTTCCTCCCAATAGCTTTTTGCCCATCTGCTTTTCTTTAAAAGATCTGGACTATGAATTTCTGGTGTTTCACTGTTGAGGTTCACCTAGGAGACTGGTGTGTCTAAAAGTAAAATAAAACCTGTCTACGTTACTGAAAGCTGCAAATTAGGGGATATGTATATAATTTAATAGTCTAGCTTCTTGATGAAATTATAGTTTATGATTTCATAGCAGTTACAAAAAAGTCACTTTTTAAATGAGATTTAAAATTTTGTTTTCTTCTAATTCTTTCTCATGCACACAAGTTTTTACACTATTCTAATTATAACATATAATTTTCATGACAAATAATATGTGTATGACACAGCTTTTAGATAGGTCTAGAAATTCCAGTAGTTGTTGGTGGTATTTCCAGACTGATATGTGGGTTTGATTTAACAAAAAAGTATCTAAATTAATGTTACTCATATTGAAAGAGTATTAAATGAAGTTAAAGGTGTTTATTCTTATATTGTGACCTTGGACAAGTTACTTAGCTGTTTAATTTCTGTCATTTACAAAATGGAGATACTCTTATTTCTTCAGCCACCTTCTCAAGGGTTTCAAAAGAGATTAAATGAAGTAATCAAGGTGTATAGTGGATTCAGAATTGTACAAAGTGCAAGTTATTTCAACATTTATTTGCATTTCAACAGTTACTATGCTAACGTCTTCAACTGCTTTTTTTTTTTTTTTTGGGTAAAAGGTTAAATAGTACTTTCTCTGAATTCTTTCCTCCCTTATTGAAATACTTTAAAATATAACAAAAGGTCGGTTTTAGCTCAATTTTAGCCAAATGACAACAAATTATGAGTTAGTGGATGTCTTTTTTTAAAAGAATTATTTTATTTAACTTTTAATTTACCTACTATTTATTTTAATTTGACCAGAGAAGAACAGAGAGAGAGAGTATGCCACCAGATCCGGGACTCGGACTGCATTTGGCCATGTGGGAGTCCAGCGTCCCTAACCACCACGCCACTCATTGACCCAAGTTAGTGGCTTTTAAACCAATGAAGTACTGCTAAATGTGTACTTAGTTGCAATTTTTAGTCCCCCCCATAAGTTTTTTTATATAGGGCCTATATGCTCACCACAGAGAAACAGACAGAAAGGGAGAGAGAAAAAGTGAGAAATCCCGAGGGAGTGACCACACTGCAGTCCCTTCTCCTCCATTCTTCTTTTGGGATTTTGGGTGCACACACACCTGGCACGATTTCCAAGCTGCTGGGTGGGTCTGGAACTTGAACTGTGCAGCAGACTATGTGTCTTAACCTTCCCACCATCTGCTGGCCTGCAATTTTTAGTTTTTTTTTTTTTTTTTTTTTTAAGATTTATTTTATTTAACTTTATTTATTTATTTTAATTTGACCAGAGAAGGACAGAGTGTGTGTGTGTGAGAGAGAAAGAGAGGGAGAATGAGAAAGCAAGCCACTAGGTCTGGGACTCAAACCATGGTCAGCAATGTGAGAGTCCAGCACCCTTAACCACCATGTCACCTGCCGGTCCCATGTAATTTTTAGTTTTTAAAAGTATTTTTCTCTGGGGCCAGCAGGTGACATAGTGGTTAAGATGCTGGACTTTGGCCAACTGCAGTTTGAGTTCTGGACTCAGCGACTTGAAACTCATGAAGGGCACGTGTGCATGCATGCCCAAGCTCCCGAGGGAGAGTAAAAGAGAGAGGATTGTAGGATGGCCATCCCTCCTAGGGGGTGGTTTCTCACTTTCTGTCCCTTTGTCTCTCTGTGGTGAGTATGAGCCCTATAACAAAAATTTCTCTCTCTCAAAAAAAGTTTTTTCTCTGTAATGTAAAAGTTTTTTTTTTTTTTTTAAATCTAATTTTATGTGGGAACTTAAATATAAATTCTTCATATTTAAGAATTTTGTTTTGTTTTGTTTTGTTTTTACCAAAGGGCATGTATATGTGCTCACAGGAAAGAGAGAGAAAGTAAGAAATTACTCCTTAGGGGAATGTCCATACTGCAGTCCCTTCTCCTCCATTCTCTTCTTGGGATTTTGGGAATGCACATACATGCACATACACCTGCTGTGATTTTCAAGCTGGTGGGTCCAGGCTCCAAATGTGGTCAACCATGAGGGAATTCTAGTGCCTTAACCACCACACCACCTACTGGCTTGGTCAGTTATTTATTTTTTTAAAAAAATTAATTAATTAATTAATTAATTTTAAGGTAACAGTATTTTTCTCAGCTTCTTTTCCCAGATTATAAATTATTCAACCTCTTATTTTCTTCCTTTAATTCCCAAGGGCCAGCACGGTGGCCTGGCAGTGTCCATTAGAAACTCTTCTATTACTTAAAAATGCATAGTGTAGACAGTGGGAGAAAGAAACATATGATTGGTAGAAAAGAAGAGAAAAGAAAAGAAAAGGGAAGGGGAAGGGAAGAGGACAGATTAAAAAATGAATAAGCTGATAGAAACCACTAACAGAGCATAAATAGCTCCTTCTGGGCTGCATATTGACTATACAGTATGGGTCACAGATGATCAATTAAACTAGCACTTAAATGTGCTGTTTCTGTTAACTCTGGCTGTAAGCATGTTACTTACACACTTTAGCCTGCCTGATCTGTTATACCTGACTAAGATATTGTTAATAACTCCTGCATATTTTCATATGAGACAATTATCAATAATGGGTATTTAGTTTATTACATGACTCATGTTAACGATTTATTTTGGTTGTGAAAACTTGGATTCTTGAACCACAGGTTTCATATGAAAGTAGCTGTTTTTCTGCTAACAACAAATGTCCTTTCTCATCTGTCAGTTTTGAAAAACTACTTGACATCTCACAGTGTTGCTTTCTGAATAGTGAAAGGATGAGGGCTTGAACACTGAGTTCTGTCTCGTCTTTTAATTTCTGCACTCATCAACTAATGGCACGGTCTCTTCTGAACTTGTGGTGGAGAGCAGACTTACCCACCAAGGCTGGGGTGGTTTCTCTCTTTCACCTACTGAATTGTGGCTGATGATATTTTGAGATATTTTCTGCTTAAATGGCTAACATAGTTAATCATCTCTCATTTTTTGACTTATGTGTGTTTGTATGTATTTTGTTTGCTACAGGATTTATACATTCACCAGACAGAGACAGAGAGAGAGAGAGGAAAAGTGAGAAATCACCACCCTCGCCCGGGGGCCGGGGGATGGCCCTGCTGCAATCCTTTCTCCTCCGTTCTCCTCTTGAGATTTTACACACACACTCAAATGCACCCCATGCGTTTTTTTTTTTTTTATTGACATAAATATTTATATTAACATTATAATAAATATTTACATTAAGTAAAAATGCTAACCCCATGCATTTTTCAAGACGCTGGATCCAGGACTCAAACTGTACAGCTAGCCATGTGAGATCCAGCCACCTTAACCTACATAACACCTGCTGGCCCAGATCATCTGTTTTTGTGATGAAAAACTATCATCCACAATTTTAAACTTCATGTTTGCTAAATCTTTACTTTTTCTATCACTACTGAACATTTTTTGGTCTTGTTCACCAGACTATTTTTGAAGTTAAAGCCAGAGCTGTTTGTCATGCCAGAGGATTATAAAATGGAGTTTAAATCCTAATAGGTTTTAAGCTCTGTATGAAATATTGATGTACCCCATCTTCCATGTTAGTCGATACAAAAATTGGTACAGTTTAGGAATTCTGGTGATGTCAAATAGAATTTGTTCACAATTTATAATAACTTGGTAATGATTTACTAGATAGATGCCATATTCTTTATGAGTTCCTCTCTGTGGGAGATTTTAGAGGCAAAATGTATTTTAATAAAGATTCTAATGCTTATTGTCAACACATATTTATCTGAGTATGAAGATAACTAGAGTTGGTGTCAAAAAATATGGGCTTGTAGTTTTTAATTTAGCAGTATGTGGGAATTTATAAGCCTGTTATGCACTGTTAGTGGGACTGGTAATTGGCTACATCTTAATGGAATATAATTTGTAGCATTCATCAGAAGCATTTATTTATTTATTTATTTTTGGAGAGATTTTTTGCTATAGGGCGCGTGCGCTTGCCAGACAGAGAGAGACAGAGAGACAGAAAGCGAGAAATCACCCCCCAGGGGGGATGGCCACGCTGCAATCCCTTCTCCTCCATTCTCCTCTCGGAATCTTGGGCACACACGCACACTTGCCCGGCATGAGTTTTAAGCCTCCAGGTCTGAGACGCGAGTCGACTACATGGGAGTCCAGCGACTTAGCCATTACGCTAACTGCTGGTCCCCAGAAGCGTTTATTGACCTAGCAGTTCCACCTATAGAGTTTATGTAAAGGTAGATAATTGTGCAAGTTCAGAAATACGTGTGAAGACATTCATAGGGGCCAGGTGGTGGGTACACTGATAAAATGCAGTGCGTTGCAAGGCAATCCCACATGAGAAAGTCCTGAGTTCAAGTTTGGACATTTCCCTGAGTACCTGGGCACACACCTGCCCATGAACAGCGGCTGGCCAGTGGCTGGGGCTGGATCTTGGTATTAGGACCTTGTTGGGGGTGCACTCTTTCTTTCTGTCTATTCTGGTCTCTCTTGCTCATGGGAGAAATAAATAGGAAAAAAACTTAAAGAAAAATAATTTTTTTTTTTTGAGAGGTTTTTGCTATAGGGCGCGTGCGCTCGCCAGACAGACAGAGAGAGACAGAGAGACAGAAAGCAGGAAATCACCCCCCAGGGGGGATGGCCACGCCACAATCCCTTCTCCTCCATTCTCCTCTTGGGATCTTGGGCACGCACGCACACGCGCCCGGCGTGAGTTTAAGCCACCGGGTCCGGGACTCGAACCGCGGTCGACTACGTGGGAGTCCAGCGACATAGCCATTACGCTAACTGCTGGTCCCAGAAAAATAATATTTTTAATGAAGCAGTGAACATTTTAAAGAATATTTATAGCTATGTTTATGATAGTAAAAAATTGCTGGCGCCAGCAAATGGCATAAATGGTTCCATCACTGGACTCCCACGTGGCCAACTGCGGTTTGGCCGGAGACTTGAAACTCATGCCAGGCATGTGTGGTGCATGTCCAAAATCCCAAGAGGAGAATGGAGGAGAAGATACTATAGTGTGGTTATACCCCCGGGTGGTGATTTCTTGCTTTCTGTTTCTCTGTCACTCTGTCTCTCTGTTTCTCTGGCGAGGGCATGCACCCTATAGCAAAAAAGAAAATTGCCAACAATGTAAAGATCTACTGGTAAGGAGATTGGATAAACAAACAAACAAATAAAAAATGGTACATCACCCTTTTTTTTAAAGAGATTTTTTCTTTTTGAGAGGTTTTTGCTATAGGGCGTGTGCGCTTGCCAGACAGGGAAAGACAGAGAGACAGAAAGCGAGAAATCACCCCCCAGGGGGTATGGCCACACAGCAGTCCCTTCTCCTCCATTCTCCTCTCAGGATCTTGGGCACGCACGCACATGCGCCCGGCGTGAGTTTTAAGCCACTGGGTCCGGGACGCGAACCGCGGTCGTCTACATGGGAGTCCAGCAACATAGCCATTACGCTAATTTTGTTTTTATTTTTAAAAATTATTTATTTTGTATTTACTCACTGAACATCATCACAGCATACATGATGCAGTTTCCCATCCAGAATACACTGTGTAGTGGCTTAGTCATGCATGTTATCATCACAAATAATTTTCCATTTCTCATTTCTTACATAAATATAAATATCCTCTCCCCCCTATTTCTCACCTTCTGCCTGCCATATCCTACCCTCCTTCTACTCTATCTCTGGTATATCTGCAGTTGCTTTCCATTCCTTTTTCTTTTAATCCCACATTATATTGCTTAACAAAATATGATTGATCTAACTGCTTTCAATAGCAAGTTCAGCTGATATATAAATATCTGTGAACAAATGTTTGACTTTAGGCATGAAACTGTGAGTAGAATGAATATACTATCTAATAGCACCTAGCTAAGGCTATATAGCTTACTGTGGTCATTACATAAGTATTTTTTAATATGTTTTTAATGTCAAGAAAGGTAGGTTTAGTTTTAATAAATCAAAATCAAAAAATGTTAAGATAACTTTGCTTAAAACTTAAAGCCAGGAAGCAGGTTAGGATTCCGTTCAAATAGTAGTTACCTGGATCTGTCGACAATTCAAAAGAAGAAATAAATCCTTATCTCTGGACTACAAAGCATAGAAAAGGGTCAATCACTGTTTTAGTCAAAAGCCATAAAATTCTATTTCATCAGCTCAGTCTCATGTACTTAATCTAATTTCTGTTGTGATCCAAGCTTTCCATTTAAATTCTGGAAGATAATATTCAACTCTGGACTTATCCCTACCATTAAACTGGTCCTTTTATTAGATATTTTTTAGTTCTTATTTCTGTGTGTTTGACTTTAGTTTTCCTGATATAACACTTCCTTCAGAACTTCTTGGAGAACTGGTCTGGAGTCAGTAAATTCTTTCAGGTTCTGTTTATTTGAGAATGTTCTTTCCTTCTCTCCCCATATGAAGGATAATCTTGCCAGGTATCGTATTCTTGGTTGAAATTGTTTTTCACTCAACACTTTGAATATATTTTCCCATTCTTTCCTTGCTTGCATCGTTTCCGATGAGAGGTCTGCTGTTAGCCTGATGGGATATCCTTTGTAGGTAACTTGTCTTTTCTCTCTTGCCAATCTGAGTACCTTGTCTTTGTCTGTGGTTTTGGTCAATCTGGCTATAATGTGTCTTGGAGAAGATCTTCTTGTGTTGATTCTTTTTGGGATCCTATGCATTTCTTCGGTCTGGATCTTTGAACGCCTCTCTAGATTTGAAAAGTTTTCTTGCAGGATTTCATGGAATAGATTATCAATGCCCTTATTAGTCTCTTCACCTTCTGGGATACTAGTTATCTGGATGTTTGGACATTTGATGGTTTCTAGTATTTCTTGTATATTATTCTCATTTTTTTGGGACTATTTTCTCAGTCTTTGCGGTGGATTTTTTTAGTCCAGCGATTCTGTTTCCTACAGCTAAGATTTGATCTTCTGTATGATCTAGTCTGCTTTTAATACTTTCAAGGAAGGTTTTGATTTCCTGTATTACAGTCTTCATCTCTAGCCGTTGTGTTTGATTCTTTTTTATGGTGTGTATTTCCTCTTTCAGATTGTGCAGGAACTTCCTCACCTTCTGGAACTTCTCAGCTCTATTCTCCTGCCTCTTCTGGAGTTCATTATCTCTCTTCTCTTGCATCTCTGTTAACTTTGTCACTAGGAATATTCTAAATTCTTTACCAGACATTTCCATGATTTCTGTTGAACTGTCTGTGGATGAAGAGGAGTTTTTTGTTTTCCTTTGGAAGAGATGTATTTTCTTGCTTTCCCATATTTATTGTGGCCCTGTGGTGATTTCTAATTATCTGATGGATGGTGTGATTCTTCCTAGTTCTTGAAGTTCAATCAGAGTGTTCAGGAGGAGTTGATCTGCAATCTCTTTGCCGTTCCATTTTTATCCCTTTGTGTAGCAGATTCAGTGGGTATTGAGGACTATGTTAACCATAATAGTATTTGGATGTTTGGCTATGGTTTCCTTAGATCCATCTAGACACTTAGTGATTGGAGATTGAGGAGCAAAGTGATGAGGTAAAAGAAGAAGCATAAGAAAACAGAGCAGGAGAAAAAAAGCAAAAACAAAAAAGAAAGAGAGAAAAAAAGAAGAAAAAAAAAGCAAAAAATAAAAACCACGTGTTACAGAAATCACTAGTTCTTAGCAACAATGGAGGAGTCTTCTTCTGAAGGTCTGCCTCTTGCCTCTCCTAGAGGGGAGGGTCAAAGGGGATTATTAGCAAGATAAAGGAGAAGCTGAAAGCCAAGAGAACACTTTACCTTAAACATTATTTATTTATTTATTCATTCATTTTTAATTTGACAGAGGGAGACAGAGAGAGAGAGAAAAAAAAAAGGGGAAGTGAGAAAGCAAGCTGTGGTCAGCCATGTGGGAGTGTCCAGCACCTTAACCACGGTGACACCTGCTGGACTGTGGTTGGCCATGTAGGAGTGTCCAGCACCTTAACCACCATGCCACCTGCTGGTCCCACCTTAAAAAATTTTAAAAAGGAAAACTTACCAAAAAATGAGGAGACAGGTTGAGGCAGAGAGAGACAGAGAGAAGGCTAGAGGGACTCCCTACCCCTCGAGTTGGGGGCTGGAGGCTGAACTATCAGTAGGAAATCTTCATTTCTCTTTTTCCCTGAAATCACTAGTTCTCAGCAGCAATGGAGAAGTCTTCTTCTGAAGGCCTGCCCCTTGCCTTTCCACTTGAGTCTGGGGGCTGGAGGCTGAATTATTAGTAGAAAAATCTTCATTTCTCTTTTTCCCTGAAATCACTAGTTCTCAGAAGCAGTGGAGGAGTTGTCTTTTTAAGAGAGATTTTTACTATAAGATGCATGTGCTTTCTGGAGAGATAGAGAGACAGAAAGCAAGACATCACCGGCAATGGCCACGTGCAATCCCTTCTCCTTCATTCTCCTCTCAGTTTTGGGTCTGCATGCACATGCACCTGGCGTGGGTTTTAAGGTGCTGGGTCCAGGTCTTGAACCTCAGTTGACGATGTGGGAGTCCAGTGACATAACCATTATGCCATCTGCTGGTCTCAATCATTCTGAAACAGCATACAGACATTAAAAATGATCATATATTGGCCTAGCTGTGTACCTTGCACTGGTTGCTGCTCATCAGGCTGAGATTACAGGAGAGGCTTGGGGTCAATTTTCCACCCACCCTAAAAGCTAGGGGTGGAGGGTGATGCAGGCCTGTAGCTCTAGTTTCTCAGGAAGGTGAGGCAGTGGAATGTGAGCTTGAGGCTGGCCTGGGCAACATAGTAGGACCTTGTCTAAAAGTAAGGAGCTCAGTGTGGGGGTGTGTGTCTGTGGTCTCATCTACTGAAAAGGCTGAGGCAGAAGGATCAAAAACCCTTACAACACACAGACACACACACAGCTCTTATGGTTATGGAAAAGTCTCTTGGATACTGTGGTTAGGACTCTTAATTCATCAGTTTCTTGCCCAAAAATAAAATGAAAAGATTTCAGCATGTTAAGTGGGGAAAGCCAGTTATAAAACCATTGTATAATGTAATCTTGTTCATGCAGGATTGTGTATGTGTGTATTTTTAAAATTTATATAACTTTTTATGTAAGTTTGTGCAGCTTTTTATTTTTATAATTCAGGTTTTTTTAAATTGCCGGAAGGGGTATATGTTTGCGAGAGATAAATGGACAGAGGGAGAGAAGAGGAAAGCATCCCGCTCCAAGGGGTGTGGTCACCCTGGCTTCCTTAACCACTAGGCTACAGGATGAACTGTTTATAGGTCCGTTTTAAACTTACTTTGAAATATTTCGTTGAGAGGGCTAGTCCTGTAGCACAGTGGTTAAGCATTATATGTAGGGAGCCAGATCCCACATGGCTGGACTGTGGTTCAAATCCTGATCCTGGTGGCTTGAAAAACACATCAGGGGCATGTGCAAGCGTGCCCAGATTCCTGATGGAGGAATGGAGGAAAGGAATTGCAGCGTGAGTTAAGGAACTCACCTTTATTTAGTTATGTGCTAAGCATGTCCCATGTAGTCCTTACAACTGTCCTATGAGTTGATGACATCCTTACCTCCATTTTACAACTTAGGGAACGGAGTCTCTCAAGTTAAGTAATGTCTCTAGTTAGCAATGGGAAGTAAAGAAGCTGGAACTTAGACACACAGTTTCAAAGTCTGTACTCTTTCTTTTTTCTTTTTTTTTTTTAAATTTGTTTACTAAGTCTGTCCTCTTGCCATTGTACCATTTGCAGTATGGATCACAGGACCAGAGATCCACGTGAGCAGTGGACTGAGGCTTGTTAATGATGGTAGTAATTAGGTTGAGAGGAGTACACTGGGGTCAAACCTTCTCAAAGCGACCGGCCGCACATCCACTAGGTGCAGATCCATCTTCTTGCACCTAGGTCCATCATCTCGCTGTTGGAACTCCTTCCTAGTATTTCAATTTGATATATAATTTTAGTGGAATTAAACTGGAATTTTTAAATGTTATGTCTTGCCTGTGTTCTGATTTAGTAACAATGGGCTATCCAAGTCTGTTGGCCCTACACTTGGCAATGACAGTTCATTATACAGTGATGATTATGAGCGCATGGTTAGACTTCATCATATGTATAGTAGAGGCATTATTACTGTTGTCCTAATTCATATACGCGCGTGTGTGTGTGTATGTATATGTGTGTGTGTGTGTGTGTGTGTGTGTGTGTGTGTGTGTATATATATATATATAATTTTTTGGGAGGGGCTACAGATCTCAGGATGACTGTAGTTAGAGTCAGATATTTTACTATTGGGTTGTCAGAAAAGTCATGATGCACTTTTGCATAGAAAAGCATAGAAATAATATGTCATGACTTTTCCAGTGACCCAATATTATATGCCTAGGGCACCTTGCTGCTGCTCTAAGAGTTGGTTAGTATGTGCTTTTGATCTTATGCTTCATGACTACCCATTACATGTGGGCCACAGTCCAAATTCCTTAAGGTGGCATTATGATTTTTCATTCTTTTGCTCTGTTTTACCTTGCCAGACTTCTCTGCTGTCTGATTTTTGTCACGATGTGTATTGGCACGCTCAGCAGTGGTGGCATCAATTACACTGATTATTTGAAATGTAACTTAGATTTCATTTGGCTGAATTATTTGTGTTCGTAGGTGGAGTTTTGTGGGGGAAGCTCTTCTAGAAGCATGTGGAGAGTTGGGTTGAGGTTGATGACAGCTTTCTCCCTACAGAGATTCCCTTCATGAAATGAAAGTAAGGAAGTGACTAGATTTAGAATCTAGCCAAGAAATGGCAGGGGTGGTGTTTAATAACTTCTCTGTAATTGTGAAAATTTAATAAGCATTTCTTTGCTGAGTTTATCTTTAGAGAGGCCCACTGAAGGTTCTTAAAACTATGGAAAAATCCCTAGACCTGTTTCAGATATTTTTGTGGTGTGTGTGTGTGTGTGTGTGTGTGTGTGTATGAGAGAGACAGAGAAAGAAATTGATTTTTGGGCACAGGTCTTTAGTCCCTTAGGTTTCATTGTTCACTGGGATGTCACCAGCAAAACTGACATTCCTGTTCTGTGACTCCATCCGTTTATGTTGTTGCCAGAAAGATCCTGTGACCAAGTACTGAGAAGAAGGCGCCCGATAGACTGTCACATAGTAAGGACTGCTTTAGATAGAGTCACACCTGTCGTTGGATCATAGGGTTGTGTAGCTAGAGTCGAGTTTGTCTAGCAGAAGTTTGACCAGGAGATGACTAGTTTGAAATATTTGTCCCTAACCTCCCATTATTGACGGTTTTTAAATATTTGGAGTTAATCTATTCAGTGAGTTCGAAAGACTCTATGTAGTACCCATTTATTTAATCTGAACTGGTGAGACCGTTTGCTGCCTTTTTGCCCCATTTTGCACGTTTCCAGTGCCCGGTCTGCCTACAGACACAGCATTCAGTTTCTAATGGTAATTGTCTTGGAAACATTGGCATATTTTTGCAGTACCGTTTTACTTTTATTTACTGCAAATGCTGATTTGTTAGTCGCCTGCTGCCAGAACATCTGAGCTCATTTGTTTAACTAAAGCAGCCCTGTGCATAGATGCCTGTAACAGGCGGCAACAGTTACCAACCAGCCACCCCACTTGCTTACCACCTCGTTAGAGTTCTAAATCAAACAAATGGGAAAGTGGATTATTCTTAAAATGTTCCAAGAAGTTTCAGAAATTGGAAGATGGAGGGATGAGAGGAAAGAATTCAATTATTGTAACAATCGGTGTGTTGCTTTTGGCGGGGGTGTGCCTGGCTGATTTCCTCTATAGGAGTAAGTCACACTTCAGAGTGCAGAAGCTGCAGGCAAGCTGCAACAGACACAGCTCGGTGACTCCTGTTTAATAGATAACGACCAAATGTTTTTCTTCTGGCCGAGCGCTGGGCCAGGCGTGGTGGGGCATGCGTCTGGGCACCAAAGGTGCTTCTGCCTTGAAGTGGTGATTGTTGAGGAGGTGGTGGCGGGGGCTCTGTTGCAAGGGGGTCCTGTGTAAGGACCCCAGGCCCGGTGAGCCTGTTCACCTGCAGGTGCTGGAATGGCAGGTGCCAGGTAGTCACCGTAAGGTGGAGCTTTCCAAGTGAGGTGGGATAACTTTGACAAAGAAATCAGACTGCCTCAAAAATGTGTTCTTTTATATATTTGGAAACAAATAAATGACTTTAAAAATATTTTAATAAAAATTTACGTGAGTGGCAGCCCTTGCCGTGAGGACTGGGGAATGGGAGGTGTTTCTTGCAGAACAAGGGGACATCATTTGTCCTCTGCCAATGAAGTGTCTGATGGTGGCATTCATTTGTCCAGGACACTTTTATTAAGTGCCTGCTTTGTACCAGGCTGGGAGTACTGCGACAAGGAGCCAACAATCTAGTGGGAGGCTCAGACAAGTAAGGGCAATCTTTGACTTCGTGCTTGGATGCTTTTGGGCAGAGGATGGCTTCTCCTCTGGCCTTAGGTAACCACAGAAGGTTCCCTCAGAGAAATGATGTCCAAACCAACTTCACTAACTTACGTGGGAATTAAGCCCTTTACAGACTAACACCGTGCTAAAAATAAATCTGATCCCTGTTTTGGTTTATTTTGGGACTGGGGTATCTCTCCATTGAGAGAAAGTTGAAAGACTGAACTCCATTCTGGAGCTGCCTAGCTCCCTTGCCCTGACTGGTTAACTTCCACTTCCGAGAGAATATGCCAGGTGCTCTGTGGCTGCCATGCCTCTGCTTACGCTGTTTCTTTTGCCTGCCTGCATGATGTTAGTTACTTCATCCTTTGGAGCAGTAACTGCCTCCAGGATGCCTTCCTTTCTTTCCCCTAGGGTAGGATGAACACACATCCTGCCCTCTCACTCAGGGCTAGTCTTGCTGTTCCTGCGTTCCCTGCACTTAATACTCTGTCTGCGTCTTCCCTCCTCCTTGCAACCTGGAGTCAAGAGGCAGCATCTTTCACAGGGCCTAGCATGTCCTGGGCACCCCCTTTGCTGAACAAATTTAGCAGCTTTCAGAGGTTCTAGCCACATGTATATCATTTAAACTCTTGGTTCCAGCCAGTTTTAAGAGTGTCGCTGACTGAAGAAGTCCCAGTGAAACAGATTTTATGCATGTGGTCTAGTTATTAACCTCATAAAGCTCTTTATAATCCTTTGTGTTTTATTCCTCTTTTACTTTTTACCTGAGTAACCCAGAGGCTGAGCAATTCACAGTTCCTACTTCTTGCCAACTACTAATGCGTATGATTAAATCTGGCCATAGTGATTTATTAATTAGAAGTCTTTAGTTATTAACAAAAATCAGTTTGACTTAGCACATGCCAGAAAGAGGGGAATATGTGATGGCGACACAGAGGTGTCTTGTAGAATCCAAGATGAGAAACATAGCTCAGCTCCAGGCAGAACTAGTCTCAAGAATTAGAAGGCCAGCAGGAATCTGGAGTCCCTTCTGTTTTTAGCTGCTTCTCTCCCAAAGCTTTTTCATTCATCTTACTGACTGGCTGCTCTGCTTCTCAATGAAGAGAATGGTCTCCCATAGCTCCAGCTTTGAAGCCGTGTCCCAGCCACATGGCTAAGTCTGTCTATCTCAGTTGCAAATTCTTCCAGACTTTGGCTTCGCTTAGGCTGGATGTCTGTTTATTCCTGAGCCAGTCAGCTGTAGCTAGGGGTAGGGTCTTGCTGAAAAACCTGTTTGCTTCTGCTCACTTTTAAAAAGTAGGTGGGAAGATAGAAAAAAAGGGGGACAGTAAACAGCAGACAGACACTGTGAGATTGGCAGACAGCCCCCAAATTTCTAATATATTGAGAGACTAGAGACTCATAAACTGCTTTGCTGTAGGATCATTTCTAGGTTATCTTGTCCAAAATTTTTCAATCTTAGATGAAACTTACAGATTAAATTCCGAAAAGACTATATACTTATCTTCCCTCTCCTCATTTATTCATTTAAAAAATAACTATTTATTCAATTTTATTTATTCATTCATTTATTTTAATTTGACCAGAGAGTGACAGAAAAAGAGAAAGAGAGAAAGTGAGAAAGCAAGCCCACGCCACGAGGTTTGGGACTTGAACCGTGGTCGGCTATGTGAGAGTGTTTAGCCCTTAAACACCATGCTGCCTGCTGCCCATCCTCAGTTGTTCTTTTTTTTTTTTTTTTGAGAGGTTTTTGCTATAGGGCGCGTGCGCTCGCCAGACAGACACAGAGAGAGAGACAGAAAGCAGAAAATCACCCCCCAGAGTGGATGGCCACGCCGCAATTCCTTCTCCTCCATTCTCCTCTCAGGATCTTGGGCACACACACGCCCGGCGTGAGTTTAAGCCACCGGGTCCGGGACTCGAACCGCGATCGACTATGTGGGAGTCCAGCGACATAGCCATTACGCTAACTGCTGGTCCCCCTCAGTTGTTCTTGATAGAGTATACAAGAGAGAGTGAGATGGAAAGAGATGGCATTCCCTAGTGGGGCTGGTCATGCCACAGTCCTTCTTTGTGCACATGCACACCCAGTGTGTTGTTGCTGGGGCTGGGATTCGAACCCCAATTGACCACATGGAATCTGGCTTTCTTACATAGCACTTAACTGCTGTACTATGGGGCTAGCCCTATTTTTAAAAATATAATTTGAGACTATTAAGATCACTTAAGAATTTAGTGATCCTTAGCATTTAGTGGGTCTTAACTTTTTATGTATATATAATATTTCTTTTTTTTTTTTGGAAAGGTTTTTTTGCTATAGGGCGTGTGTGCTCACCAGAAAGACAGAGACAGAGAGATGGAAAGCGAGAAATCATCCCCCAGGGGGGATGACTATGCCGCAATCCCTTCTCCTCCTTTCTCCTCTTGGGATCTTGGGCATGCACAAGAGCCCAGCGTGAGTTTAAGCCACTGGGTCTGGGACTCGAACTGCGGTTGACTACATGGGAGTCTAGCAACATAGCCATTATGCTAACTGCTGGTCCCCTATAATATTTCTTATATGATTCTATCTTTAATGTCTAGGAGACAGGTTCTAGCAGCTGTGTCCAGTAGAAATATAAGGTGAGGGCCAGCTGTGGTGGTACACAAATAGTGCCGCTGCCCGAGAGACCCAGTTTTGGTTACTGGGCCAACCTGAATATGCTGGGCCTGATGGCATGCAACTGTAATCCTAGCTAATTGGAAGGCTGGGGCAGGAGGATTACAACATGTGAGACCCTATCAGAAATATCTATCTCTTCCTCTTTCACATAAAGAGAACAAAAAATGAAGCGAAATAGGAAGTGAGCCACATATGCAATTTTTCCTAGTAGCCATATCAAAAAAGTAAAATGTGAGCTAGCCCCATAACCTAGTGGTTAGGGAGCTGATTCACAACTTGAATGCTGGCCCTGGCAGCTTGAAAAATGTGCTATGTATGTGCATGCCCGAGGTCCCAACAGGATGGAGAAATGCAAGAGAGGGGGTTGCACTATGACCAAATCTCATTGGACGTTGCTTTCTCTCTCTGTTGCCTCTCTCTGGCAAGTGCATACGTCCTCTGGTAATAATAAAAAAATAGTAAAACAAAAGAGAAAAAAGAAAAAAATTTAAAATTAAAATTAATTTTAATAATGTATTTTATTTAACCCAGTATATTCCAATATTATAATTTCATGAATATAAAAGTAATAATGAAGTATTTTCCATTCTTTTAAAATCTTTGAAATCTGGTATGTATTATTTTATGTTCCAGTACCTTTCAGTTTGGAGTAGCCATATTTCAAATTTGGCTAGTGGTTGGTTTTATACTGGAAAGTTCTAGAACTGTCTGAGAGCAATCAGAGTTTTTCTAAAAGCTTCTTGTCAAAATCCTGAATACTTATAGATGGTTCTTTTTTATTTTTGGAGAGAGAAGTTTTTGCTATAGGGCACGTGCGCTCGCCAGAAAGACGGAGACAGAAAGCAAGAAATCACCCCCCAGGGGGATGGCCCTGTCGCAGTCCCTTCTCCATTCTCCTCTCAGGATCTTGGGCATGTACGCATATGCGCTCGGCGTGAGTTTAAGCCACCGGATCCGGGACTTGAACCTCATTAGACTACATGGGAGTCCAGCGACATAGCCATTACACCATCTGCTGGTTCCTGGATGGTTCTTTTTAAAAGTGCATTTCTTTCTTTTTTTAAAAAAGCATTATTTTAATTCATTGTTGTTATTTTTTTAAAAAAATTGAAGTTGACCAGAGAAAGACAGAGAGAAGGAAAGTGAGAAGGCCAGGACTCGAACCACGTTTAGCCATGTGGGAGTCCAGCCGCCTTAACCATCACACCACCTCCTGGCCCCTAAAAGTGCATTTCACCCACAACAGCAGAGGACCTTGGGTGGCAGCAGCTTTAAAACCAGCCACAGAGGAGTTGCCCACTTGGAGGATTTGCTGAACTTAGTGTTGGCAGAGAAGAACACGTGCTTTTTAACCAGGTCACGAGTCTCTCAACCTGGTTCTTGTTCTTTTCAGACCTCTGATTCCTGGAATAATACTTCAACTCTTTGGAAGCCTCAGTTTGTTTATCTATAAAAATTAGGATTTATAATGGTCTTGCTCATTAGAAGAGTGTTTCATTGGATTTAAATACACTGATACATTTGAAAGTACTTTGAAAGACATTTATTGGGATATTTAAATGTAAGGCATTATTGTTATTTATTAACTGGAAAAAAATTCTGCATTTTACAATCAGTAATAGCTACTATTTATTGAGGGAGTAGTGCCAGGCACCGTTCTGCTTTACACATATTATATAATTTAATGTAATCTTAGGACGATACTTTTATTTCTGTATCTGATGAGGAAACTTAAGACATCAAGAGTGAAGTAACTAGCCCAAGATCATATAGTTGAATTGGCAAGTAGTTGAATTTTGGAGTTGGAATGTACTCTTTAAAACAATTATGGTGGGGCCGGCGAGTGGCATGGTGGTTGAGGTGTTGGACTTCTCACATGACCGACCACGGTTCAGGTCCAGGACCTGGCAGCTTTCTCTCTCTCTCTCTCTCTCTCTGGTGAACTCATGTGAAAGAATAATAATGATAATAAATAAAATAAATAATTTAAAAAATTACGGTGAAATATGCATGACATAAACATTATCATTTGAGGTAGTTAGGTCTCCTGTTCTGTGCATTAAGTACTTACACATTGTTTCACAGCTATCATCACCATCCATCTCCAACTATCATCACCATTTCACCTTCTCCAACTGAAATTCTGTGCCTACCGAACACTAAGTCCCTACTTCCCTATCCCCAGCCCCTTGCAAGCAACTACCATCTGTTGGGTCGTTGGAAAAGTCATGATGTTGTTTTTTATGTTTTTCTATGCAAATATGCATCATTACTTTTCTGATGGCCCAAAACTTTCTGTCTATGAATTTGGCTACTCTAAGTACTAATATAAGAAGAATCATTGCTATTTATCTTTTTTTAAACTGGCTTATTTCCTTTAGTGTAATGCTTCACATATAGCATGTGTCAGAATTTCCTTTTTTAAAGCTAAATAATGTTCCATTGTGTGTGTGTATGTGCCACATTGGTTGATTCATCTATCTTTTGGTTGCTTCTACTTTTTTGGCTATTGTGGCTATGGACATGAGCGTACAAGTATTTCTTTTAGACTCTTTGTCTTCCAGTGGAATCACTAGATCATGTGGCCATTCTATGTTTAATTTTTTTTTACCTGCCGTATTTTTTTCCACAGTGACGGTACCATGTTACATGCCCACCAACAATGATCAAGGGTTCCAATTTCTCCACATCCTCCCCAACATTTATTGTTTTCTGTGTGTGTGTGTGTTTATAATAGCAATCCTAGCTAGTGTGTATAAAGATGTAGACATCCAGTGGGTGTCATTGTGGTTTTAATTTGCATTTCTTTGATGACTAGTGATGTACAGCTTTGTTTCATATGCTAATTGGCCATTTGTATATCCTTTTTTTGGAGAAATGGTTATTTAAGTCCTTTGCCCATTAACAATTTAAGTCCTTTGCCCCTTAGCAATTTTTTTTGAGAGAGAGAGAGAGAAGAGAGAGAGAGATAGTCAAGCATCCTCAAGAGGATCTCATGCCAAGATTGCCCCCAATCCTCCAGCCTTTCCCAGGTAGCCAAGATCATGGGCATGCATTTGTGTGACTGGCATGTACAGGTTGACCTGGGAACTGAACCTTGCCCTTCCATATGACTTTCAGCATCTCAGAGTATTTTATTACCACTATACCACTGCATGTGGGCCTGCTTGATTTTTTTTGTTGCTAAATTGCAGGATATTTAAAGTATATTCTGGATAATAGTTCCTTATTACATATATATGATTTGTAAATATTTTCTCCTATTCCATGGGTTGACTTTCATTTTGTTTATTTGATACATAGTTTTTGGATTTTGTTTGTGTGGGTGTGTTTTAATATATTGCCAGAGAGAGAGAGAAAGAGAGAGAGAGCGAGCGAGCCCCACCCTATGGGGTATGGTCACACCACAAACTCTTCTCCTCCATTTCTATCTTCTGTCAGGATTTTGGGGAAACATGCACACATGCCTAGCTTGTTTATCAAGTTGCTGGGACTGGGATTCAAACTATGGCTGGCCGTATGGAATCTGATCCCCACGTGGCTAATTTGACTGGCCACATGTACAGAAGCTTTTAATTTTGATGAAATCCAAACATACTTGCTTTTCCTTTTTATACTTATGCTTTTGGTGTCATATCCAAAACATTATCGCTGGCCTAAGTGTCATAAAGTTTGCCCTTATGTTTTCTCCTTAGAGTTTTTTTTGTCTGTCCCTGTTTGTCTCCTATCTCTGTTTCACTTTGTATCTATCTGTGTGTATATATTTGTATTTGTTTGTATATTTTAAAATATATTTGTAAATCATTGAGAGATATGTATGTGCCTTTCCTTGTTTCTTTCTTCTTTTTAAATTTTCTTTTTGTCAAACTGTTTAAAAGTATAGCAGACATCATGACACTATGTATCTCCTACAAAGGCATTTTTAAAAAAACTCTATATTCCCATTATCATTACTGGTTTAGAAATGAATATATGGAACACTTGCTTTGTGTTCTCTGATTTGGAATGCTTTTCTTCAGTTTTTATTAGGTCTGCTCTCCTCCCCAATGCCTGAAAGTCAGTGTACTTTAAGCTTTTCTCTTTTAGGAATCTCATATTGAGAATTATAATACATTTCCTAATTTTATTGAAAATTAAAATTTTATTGTATTTTGCTCATTTTAGTGTTTAACTTGTATAGCGTATTTTTCAATGAAATTTTCTTCTTTTTTTATATGTTCATTTAACTGTGTGTATGTATTTGGTATTGTTGTTAGTAGTTATCTTTCTTCTTTTGTCTCTCTAGTACCGACTTGAAGCTTCTGGAGGAGGCAACCATTTCAGTCTGCAAATCTTTAGGTAAGGGGGAAAATTTGTGTGTGTGTAGGGGACATTTTTTTCAAATTTTTTGTTATAAATTTTGTTTCATGTTATTTATATGTTTATTTGCAATAGTGCACTGTGCTTGCTGGAGAAAGAGCAAGCATGAAAGGGAAAGTGAGAAAGCATCCCCCAGGCGGATGACCACACCACGATCCCTTTTCTTCTCAGTATTTTGGGCATGTACACACAAGCCACTGAGTCTGGAACTTGAACCACACAATTCGCCATGTGGAATCCAACTGTCTTAACCACCATGCCACTGACTGGCCCTAAATTTTGATAATATAATACAAATAGAGTTAATGAAATATTTTTTTCTTGATGATAACAGCCCTTTGGTATAGAAATAAAACTCTTCAGGCGCCAGGTACACTTTTTCCTCCTTGTCTTGGTCTTTTAAATTCTAACTTGGCTTCTCTAAGTGCTGGGATCTTATTCTTTTTTGAGAGGTATAAATACTTAAGGAGATAATAGTTAAGTCTCTTCTACACCTGTGGAGCCATTCTGGGTGCTTATCTTGAGAAGTAACTTGGCTTCTGGTGAAGGGACTTAAAAGAACCAGGCAACTACTAAAATGTTTTCACACTATTTCAGCTCTCCATGTGTTTTTTCCATCAGGATCTTTGGATTCATTTTTGGTTCATGCACAGTGTAGGAGTCAGTCAAATATGACAATGTCTTTACTGTCATTTCCTTCACAATTCTGTAGGTGTTGTTCACTTATTTCTGGCTTATAGTATTACCCTGAGAGGAAGCCTAAGACCATCTTCATTTTTCTTTTCTTTTAGTTTCTATGTTCATAAAACTTTGCCCTTTATCTCTTATGATTAAGTATTTCTAATTAAGTCTTTTTGCTTTATGATTTTACCCATAATTTTATGATTTTTTAATTTTTTGAATTAAGAAAGAAAAATTCTTGATAGAGTACATGTTCACGCATGCAAGATTGGGGGACACCCTCTTGGGCTTGGTCTTGCCTGATTTCCTTCCCTGATCCTCTAACCTGCCAGGATCCTGGGCATGTGCCTTTGGCGTGTTTTAAGGCCAACCAGACCAGAGACTTGAACTGTGGTTAGCATGCGGCTTCCAGATTTGCAGTCTGGTATGTTACCTATTGTGCCATCGAGGCTGGACCTGCTGAGGTGATTGAATGGTGTCTTGGTCTATTTAGAAGTTTTCTTTAGTTATGGCTTATGTTTTATTTGTGCATTAGTTTCTTCTCCCCCAACTTAGAATCATTTGTAATGTTCAGATGGGAATCTCTGTTCTTGGCCTTCTATATCTTTGTTTCTATTCTTTTTTTTAAAAAATCTCCTTCATAGTTCCTTCTTTATATCATTGACTCAATGTTTTTTATATTGCCAGTTCTTCTTCTTCAATATCTAGTATATCTTCAGGCTACATTGCATTTCTAGTTTATTTTTAATCATTCCTACTGTTTCCTAGATCTTTTAATGTCAGGCTGCTCTCTCTTCATTATGCTCATTTTCCCTAATGGCTGTTTTTTTTTTTTTTTTTTTTTTCCCAAATAAATGGTTGATTTTCTTATTATCCACTGATGATGCTTAGATAGTAAAATTTCTTTTGACAATTTTAATTTAGCTCTTTCACACAGATTTTAGCATAACTAATTTCCTATTCTCTGGCTATTGTTATTGTATTTTTTTTTCTTATTAAACCCTAAAATACTTATTGAGCATCTACTATATATTACAGGCTCTATATTACAGGTTTTTGCCATAGGGCGCATGCACTCACCCTCAGAGAGAGACAGAGAGGGGGTAAGTAAGAAATCACCCCCCAGTGGGGGTGGCCATGCTACAATTTCTTCTCCTCCGTTTTCCTCCTGGGATTTCAGACATGCACACATATGCACCTGAAATGATTTTCAAGCCGCCAGGTCCAGGACTCGCACCACAGTTGACCATGTAGGAGTCCAGTGGCTTAACCACTACACCACCTGCTGGCTCCTCCAGGCTCTATTCTATACACTTGGAGTATGACTGTCAAAAAGATTGACCCAAGTCTCTAACCTCATCATGGCTTTATCTCAGTGGAGAGCTAGAACATAAATAAATGCATCTTCTTAATTTTTCTATTTATTTTTTAAAAAAGTGTATTTTCTTCTTTTATGAGAGTAAGAAAGAGAGGGAGACAGTCACTCCCCAAAGGGTCTTCATGCCGTGATTCCACTCATGCTCAGCCAGTCTGGCCAGGCCACAGGAATGCAAGTGTGTGCCTGCTGTGTACAGGGAGAGCTCTGGACATGAACCTGAGACCTTCGCATGTGGATCAGTTTGCATAACGGCTGCTCTACTCTCTGGTCTAAATATATCTATTTTATACAATGACAGCTGTTCAGAAAAATTAACAATGGCGAGGGGATAGATAATACCCATAAAGGCAGCACATTGTTTCCAGAGAAGGTGTGTGTTTACTTTTCCTGTTAATTGTATGGCTCTAACAGGTGCTTGTCAAATCTGCTGTTATTTTAGCTTGAAGGCAAGCTTTTCAACCTAATTTCTAAAATCCAAGAAGGTTTTGTTCTAAGTCTGCTTGGTGTAAATAGGACCTTCCATTATCCCTACTCCTTGGCTTGAGATTATGAGAGAATTCCAGAATTCCCAGGATGAACATCTGGATCAGTGTTTTCCTGTCTCCACCTACTAGTTTATGTAGTTCTGTGTTTGTCTTTTTTTTACTTCTCAGTGGTTTTCTGGGAGTTGTAGCCTCTAATTCAGGTTAGAAAGTTACTAGTGGGGAGGATTGAGATATGTTTCCTGGTTGGGGTAGACAGTGAGGAGACTTTTTCTTCAGAAATGCTTTCAGGCAGTTAGACTTGCTGATAGTTCATTGATTACCAAATGAATTTCCTTAGTTCAGTTCTACAAACTTTGTAGTTAGTGAAAGTGCTTCTTGTTTTTTTGGGAGGAGGAATGTCTATTCTGAATCAACATTTCGTGATTCATTTCTTGTATGTTTTCTTAGGTATTTATTTTTAATTCTTTATTTTGAAGATTTCTCACTCTTACAGAAGAAGACAGAATAAGCATAATGAATCCCATATGCTCATCTTCCAGTTTCAATCACTTCAAGTCATGGTTGAGCTTGTTTCATCTGCATTTTTTACCATTTTTTTGACATATGATGTATATGCAGAAAAGTGCACAAATACATATTGTATACAAAACAGAGTGTATCCTCATGTATTAATGTGACATGAAATTTAGATATTAGAAAACATTTCCCCCATAAATATTTTAGTATGTTTCTCTAAATAAGGATTCTTAAAGGAAAAAAAAACCATCTTACTAAAAAAAAAAACAAATTTTCATACCATAAAATATCCACTGAGTATTCATATATTTCTTTTTTTTTTTTTTTCTTTTTTAGAGATTTTTGCTATCAGGCACATGTACTCACTGGAGAGACAGAGAGACTGTGAGAAATCACCCCCTGCGGGGGATGACCGTGCCGCAATCCCTTCTCCATTCTCCTCTCGGTATTTTGGGCATGCATGCATGTGTGCCCAGTGTGAGTTTCAAACCTCTGGGTCCAGGACTTGAAACATGGTCGACCACATGGGAGTCCAGCTTGTTAACCACTATGGCATCTGCTGACCCTTCAAATTTTTAATTGTATCAGTTTGAATCAGGAGCCAAGTCAGTTCACATATTAGTATTGGTTATTATGTCTTTACATTTCTTTTCACAGGTAGACTTTCCCTGTATGTGTCGTTCTCTTCTTTTCCTCCTGTCAGTGTATTTGCTGAAGAAACTGAGTGACAGAGTTTTCCCACAATATAGATTTTGTTCTTTATATCCCCCATGTGTTGTTAAACTCTTCTTTGTCCTTTATATTTTCTGTGCATTAGTTAATGAATCTTAGGGCATTCAGATATTTTAGTGAGATATTGGGAAAATTTGTTTCAGTTGCTGGAAGCAAATTCAGCTCATGTCCCAAATCAAAATCCTCTCAATAATACCTTTATCCAAGTTTTATGTAGATTTTGCTTGAACTCTTGTAGAGAATTCTCTTCTTTTTTTAAAATTTTATTAATTAATTTTTCTTTTTTAACATTAATATGCTATACATCATTACAGTATACAAAATGAATTTTTCATCCAAAATACACTGTCTGTTGGCTCAATCAAGCACATCAACATACGTGTTATCAACAAACAATTTTTCATTTCTTATGTCTTGTATATTTTGCGTTTTTTTTTTTTTTTTTTTTTTTTTTTTTGCCATCCTTGATTCCCTATCCCTAACCCTCTGCCCTGTCCCCCCCTCCTCCCATTGTCTCTGGTATCCATGATTGCTTTCTATGCCTTTCCCCCCCATTTAATTGATTTGCTAATGAACTTAATTTGTCTAAATATTTGCAATAGCCCACACAGCTGATATATACATACACAAGAACCCATGTCTGACTTTAGGCATAAACCTCAGTGAGTAGAATGAACATACTATAAAATAGTACCTAGCTGGGGCTATATAGCTTACTGTGGTCATCAAATACACAGTTTTTTCTTTAAATTTTGGTAACAGTTTTAGTATTTTTTTCTCTGAATTTTTATTTTTTTTAATTTACATTCATTCCCTGAGCATCATCACAACATACTAAATGTGGTTTCCCCTCTAGAGTAAACTGCATAGTGGTTTAATCATGCATGTTATCATCCATAAAATTCCATTACTACTTTCATATATATATATGTTTTTTACCCCATGTCTGACCCTTTGCCCTATTCCACTCTCTTGTTACACTATTTCTGCTGTCTATAGTTGTCTTCAATTCCTTTTCCCCCAACATTTTCTTGACCACACCATATCATAAGTAATCTACTTTGAATAGCAAGTTCAGCTGGTGGTTTCAAGAAAGGCAGTTTTGAACTGGTAAGGTTATTTCCTTGAAATTTGAAGCCTAGAAACAGTTTGGTATTTTGTTCAAATAGTAGGTACATGAATCTATTGATAGCTCAAGACAGGATAAAAATCCTTAAAATCGGACAACAAAGCTTAGAAGAAAAGCAGCAATATCTTAGTCAAGTCACAGAATGCTGTTTCATCAGTTCAGACTCATGTACTTAATCTTTCTTCTGTTTCTGTTGAGGTACGATCTTCCAGATTGAACTCTGGGATATAATACTCAACTCCAGACTTTGTCCCTACAACTAAATTGCCCATTTTCTTAGTTTTTGAACTCTTATTTCTGTGTGTCTGCATTTAATTTTACTGACATAGCACTCCCTTAAGAACTTCTTGGAGATGTGGTCTGGTGCTGGTAAATTCTTTCAGGTTTTGTTTATCTGGGAAAGTTCGTGTCTTTTCTTCCCAAATGAATGATAACCTTGCTGGGTACAGAATTCTCGGTTGAAATTGCTTTTCCCTTAGTACTTTGAATATATTTTCCCATTCTCTCCTCGCTCGCATTGTTTCTGATGAGAGGTCTGCTGTTAGTCTGATGGGATACCCTTTGTAGGTAACTTGCCTTTTTTCTCTTGCCAGTCTTTGTATCTTGTCTTTGTCTGTGGTTTTGGTCAATCTGGCTATAATGTGTCTTGGAGAAGATCTTCTTGGGTTGATTCCATTTGGGGTCCTCTGTATTTCTTGGGACGGAATCTTTGAGTGCCTGAGAATTCTCTTCTTTATACAAAAGACTTTAGTTACAGACAGACCCTTTCAAGTTCAAGTTTTAGAGTCGTATCAGCCTCAGTGTAGTTTCAGTATTTTGTTTTGATTTACAGTAGCCAGCTAGTATTAAGACTTATCACAGAGATGCACTTGCAGGCATTAACTGTTTATCCTGAAATCTTGGAGTATTCTTTCATTAAACTAAATTCAAAGCTTGAAAGAGGAGTGGGGAATCTTTTGTCTCAAAGTGAAACTCTTAGCTTGGTAGCTAAGGGAGCTGGATCCAACATGGCTGACTGCACAGTTTGAATCCTGGCCCTGGGTGTTTGAAAAAAACACTGGCCGTATGTGCGTGCATGCCCCAGATCTTGCCAATTATCTAAAATGTAATCACATATCAATGATATATGAAAATCATGTATCTAATCATACAATCATGTATCTGTTCTTGATTATGAAAGCTGGACAAAATGTCCCTAACCTATAGCAAATGTTATACCTTGCTTCTCACAGAGGGGTTCTCTGACCAGCAGCAGTGGACATCACTGGGGAGATTTGTAGAGATGCAGAATCTCAGGTCACACTACACACACACAGAACCAGAATTTGCATTTTAATAAGAACGATTCTTGATTTAAATGCACATGGAACTTGGAGAAGCACTATCAGCTTCAGTTGGTATATAGTGGACTGGAATTTTGAACTGCCAACATGTTCCCAGATGATGCTGTTGCAGGTCTGCGGACCGCACTTACAAGGTGCTGCAGCATTTGATTACAGTGAGAAAGGCAGTTACTTACATTAACTCTCAGGCTGTGACAGGAACACAAAACCAGCAGGTAGACCTGAGTTAACTTGAAGCTTATTAAGCACGATGTCAGTATGCTGTAATGTTGTACTTATTCCTGTGTACAGTTTTTAAAAGTATGTATGTGTGGACCTGTATTAATTAATTAATTTATATATATATATACACACACACACACACACACATACATATATAAATTTTTTTTGGAGAGGTTTTTTTAAAATATTGGAATTTTATTAAAAATTCATCTAATATTTAAAAAATAGTTATTGAATACATGATTTTTTAAAAATCACAAAATGTAGCATCAATTCTACTCCTTTTTATAAACTAAATAGGTGTAAAGTATAAGAAAATGTTCCTAAGTAGACGGTAATATAAAACATTTTTTGCCTCTCAATTTAAAAAATTTCTACCAAGTTGTAAGGGTATGTGCACTCGCCAGAAAGACAGAGAGAGACAGAGAGACAGAAAGCAAGAAATCACCCCCCAAGGGTGATTGCCACGCCACAATCCCTACTCCATTCTCCTCTTGGGATCTTGGGCACGCATGCACACGCGCTTGGCGTGAGTTTAAGCCACCAGATCCGGGACTCGAACTGTGGTTGACTACATGGGAGTCCAGCGACATAGCCATTATGCTAACTGCTGGTCCCTATCTATATTTTATACATATATGCTAGCAGCTGGCATGGAGGTTAAAGTACTGAACATGCCCATCCATGGTTTAAGTCCTGGACCTGGTGGCTTGCTTTCTAATTTTTTCTCTCTCTCTTTCTCTCTGGTCAGCATACAATGCCCTGTAGCAGATTAAAAAACATAATAATGATAAATAAAATTAAATAAATATTAGGAAAATGTATACTCAGTAAAACTCCATCTTAAAACTTTTGACATTTTTCAAGAAGTTCACGTGTATGCACAATTTCCAGATATGCATAACAATAAACTCTCAGGCTGGCCCTGTAGCTTGGTGGTTAAGGGAGCTGGATTGCACATGGCCTGGTTCATTACATTTTTTTTTCTTTTTCTTCTTTTTTTTTTAGAGAGATTTTCACTATAAGGCGCATCTCGCCAGACAGACAGAGACATAGAGACAGAAAGCGAGAAATCACCCCCCAGGGGGGATGATTACGCCGCAATCCCTTCTCCTCCATTCTCCTCTCGGGATCCTGGGCACGCACGCACACGTGCCCGGTGTGAGTTTTAAGCCACCGGGTCCGGGAAGCGAACCGCAGTCGACTACGTGGGAGTCCAGCGACATAGCCATTATGCTAACTGCTGGTTCCCAGCACATGGCCTAGTTCAAATCTTGGCCCTGAGTGGTTTGAAAAAAAACACCAGATGCGTGTGTGTGCATGCCCCAAATCCTGACAGGATGCAGAAATGGAGGAGACAAGTGTTGAGTCTTTTAAAATATCTTATTTTCTGAAGAGAAAGATGTGTGTGTGAGAATTGAATGTATTGTTACTATTAAATATTATACCTTTCCTTTGTAATTTTGGATTCTGATATCAGAATGCTATTTTCTTCTACTGTTTTCCTATAATTTTCATTTTGAACATCACAATCATTTCTGATGTTCAGAATTAAGACCAAGAGCAGAAGTTTTCTCTCATTGCCTATTTCTCTAATTAGATGTGAAATTGGCAGTAAGGTTGGTTAATGAGCAATTTCAATTTGACATTTGGTTTTATGTATGTTGTGATATGCACACTTTAATTTCAGTTCTTAATTTCAACTTCTCGAAACCTTTTCTTCCCTGACAGTTGAAAACAATCCTCGAACAGGAAATCTTGGTGCACTAATCAAGGTCTTCCTTTCTAGAACCAAAGAACTAAAACTTTCAGCAGAATGTCAGAAGTAAGTTGGCTGATTAAATCATGTTCTCTTTATATTTAACAACATGAATAGCATTTTTAATTTATTGCTGGAAATAGACCATGATCTTTTGAAAATTCTTGTAAAGGAATTGTTCTCATTATTAAGGGAAAAAGGTAAAAGAGAGGTTTTAGTTTAGTGTCTAAGTCTTTAGAAGAAAATGATAAATTCTGGAATCTGTTCATTTATGATTTTAGATAGTCTGTAGAAATATATTCTTTATATTTTAAAAACATTAATAGTGAAGTAATTATTATTTAAAGTGGCAATTTTTCTCCCATTGTCTCTGTTGATCATATTTAGTTTCAATAATGACTCAGTTTGAGTATTACTTCATTCCACATCTGTTGCCTTTATTTCCTTCATATGAGATTCCGTGTTAACTTTTTTTTTTCTTTTGAGAGAGAGATTTTTGCTATAGAGTGTGTGTACTTGCCAGTGAGACACAGAGACAGAAAGTAAGAAATCACCCCCCAGGGCAGATGGCCATGCCACAGTTCCTTTTCCTCCATTCTCCTCTCAGGATTTTGGGCATGCACGCATGTGCACCTGGCATGAGTTTTAAGACGCTGAGTCTGGGACTCGAACCACAGTCGACTATGTAGGAGTCCAACAATGTAACCATTTTGCCATCTGCTGGTTCCAAAGTTAACTTTTTATATTCTCAAACTTTTTTTTTTAGATTTTTACCATAGGGCATGTATACTCACTGGAAAGAGATAAAGAGAGGGAAAATAAAACATTACTCCCCAGGGGGGATGGCCACATGTAATCCCTTCTCTCCATTTTCCTCTTGGGATTTTGGGCATGCATGCACACACACCTGATGTGGTTTTTAGGCTGCCGGGCCCAGGACTTGAACCATGGTTGGTCGTGTAAGAGTCCAATGTTTTAATCATCATGTCACCTGCTGGCCCTGCATGCCAGCTTTTTTAAATACCATTTGTGGATGGCAGTCTCTTAAAAGATTGTTCATTTTCCTACTTCTAAACAAATTATATTGAATCCAGTTACATTTTTATTCTGAGTTCATGGTCATTAATACAAATAACAAATATTGTGTTATATTGCTGGTAGTGTCTATTAGAAATTTAGGGTACATATTTACATATGTTCTCTTTATTTATTTACTTTTTTTTAGCTTTCTTTTCTTTTAATTGCCCTTGTGTGGAACAAATATAAGGTTAAGAACAATGATCAGTCATGTTCCCAAGCATCAATATGGATTTTTATTAAGTAGACTCACTATGTAAAACACACAGAATGAAATATGAGCTAAATGTAGTAGACATCATTGGTCCAATGTAGTAAGTCATGAGCCATTAAAAGATATTGATGTTCTACTAGTACAGTTAGGACAGGCAGAATGGCTGATAAATCATGAAGAAATCATGGGCTAGAAATAACTGATTGTGCTCCTAATTAAATATTGATTCTTATGTGATTTCGGTCTTTCCTTTCTAGCCACATCTTCATTTGGCAGACGAACAATGCTTTATTTATTATTTGCTGTTTGCTGAAAGTGTTCATCTGTGAGATGTCAGAGGAGGAATTACTAGCTCACTTTACTTATGAAGAAAAATCTCCTGGCAGTTACTGTAAGTATTGCCTTTGAAGATGTTCTGGCTACAACATTTGTAACATGAGGATGAAATTTGAAGAATAAAAGGATAGTTTTGAATATTTACTTTTCCTCTCATAATTTTCTTTTAAATGACCTGACACTGTCACTTTCTTTACCTATAGTAATTTAAATGAGCCAAGATTCTGAAAGGCTTTTTCTTTTTTCTCTTTTCTCTTCTTTTCTTTTCTTTTCCTTTTTTTTCCCTTTCTTTTCCTTTCTTTTCCTTTCCTTTCCTTTCCTTTCCTTTCCTTTCCTTTCCTTTCCTTTCCTTCTCTTTTTCTTTCTTTTTTTCAATAGACTGTGTACACTTGCCAGGAAGAGACAGAGAGAGAAAGTGAGAAAAGTGAGAAATCACCCCCCAAGGGGATGGCCACACCATAATCCCTTCTCTTCTTAGGATTGTGGGCATACACGCACATGCACCTATCATGTTTCTCAAGCCACTGAGTCCTGGACTCGAATCATGCTGTCAGCCATGTGGAATCCAGCTGCCGTAACCACTGCACCACCTGGATGGTCCTCTTTTCTTTTTAAATATGAAAGCCGCAGGATTGAGGCTTCTATTTATTTTGATTTTTATGCAGAAAAGAAGAAAAACAAAAATACAACTCAAAAGGGGCAGGTCCTGGAACCAACAGTTAGAGTAATGGCTATGTTGCTGGACTCCCACGTAGTTGACCACGGTTTGAGTCCTGGACCCAGTGGCTTAAACTCACGCCGGGCGCGTGTGCTTGCGTGTTCAAGATCCCGAGAGGAGAATGGAGGAGAAGGGATTGCAGCCTGGCCATCCCCTCTGGGGAGTGATTTCTCACTTTCTATCTCTCTGTCTCTCTCTGTCTGTCTGGCAAGTGCACGCACCCTATAGCAAAAACCTCTCCAAAAAAAAGGGAGGGGGGCAGGTCCCATAGCACATAGGGTAAGTGAGCCAGATCCCATATGATTGACCACAGTTTGAATCCTGGTCCCAGATGTTTAAAAATACGTTGAGTGCATTGGTGAGCATGCCCAAAATCCTAATAGGAAGGGTGGGAGTGCAGGAAAAAGGATTGCAGCATGACCATGCCTCATTGGGGCGTGCTTTCTCTCAGGTGAGGGCTGGGAGTGCACATATCCTCTGCCAATTAAAAAAACTCCAAAGTATTTATTCTTTTCAGAAAACACAGGTATCATTTTAAGTTTCTTTACCAAGGCAATATACAAGTAAGGGAGACAACTAATCAGAAGTCCAGATTTTATGTTAAAGGTTGCTTTCATAGGACCTCTTCATAGTCCCTGAATCTGGGTGTTTGGAAACTGTAAAGAATTATCACTTCCTTTTCTTTCTTTCTTTTTTTTTTTTTTTAACCTTGAAGTTTTTTGGTTTTTGTTGTTGTTTGTTTGTTTGTTTTTTGTCATAAGGCATGTGCACTCACTAGAGACAGTGAGAGGGAAAGTAAGAAATCACCCCTGGGGGGGAATGGCCACCCTGCAATCCATTCTCCTCCTGGGACTTCGGGCACGCATGCACATATGGGCGATGGGATTTTTAGGCTACTAGGTCCAGAACTCCAACCAGGGTTGGCCATGTGGGAGTCCAGCACCTTAGCAACTATGCTACCTGCTGGCTGCTAGAATCACTTTCAATGACAGTTATTTTTAATAATCATTTATTTAATGTTATTTATTTATTATTATTCTTCAATTTGACCAGAGAGAAAGAGAGAGAGAGAGAGAGCGGGAGAGAGAGGGAGAGTGAAAAATTAGCCTGCCAGGTTTAGGACTTGAACCATAGTCATGTGGGAGTCCAGTGCCTTAACTACCATCCCACCTACCAGCCCCTCAAGGACAGTTCTAGGATGCTGAGTATGTCTTCTCTTTCTGCAGATAGAGGGAAAGGTTACTTTTTTCTCCTAATATAGTTGAGTTTTTAATTTAATTTTTATTTTTAATTTTATTTATTCATTTGCTTATTTTAATTTGACCAAAGAGAGACAGAGAGAGAAAGAGAGAGGGAAAGCGAGAAAGCAAGCCACCAGGTCTGGGACTCGAACCATGATCCGCCATGTGGGAGTGTCCAGGGCCTTAACCACCATACCATCTACTGGTCCCTGTTTTATTTCGGTTTGGTTTGGTTTTTAATTGGACAGTAGGTAGGTTTGCTTGCCAAAGAGAAACAGAGAGCTGCAAAGAGGGAGAGAGAAAGCTCACCCTAATGGGGCATGGTTATGCTGCGATCCCTTCCCCTCCATTTTTCCACCCTGTCCAGACTTTGGACACACATGCGCATATGTCTGGGGTGCTTCTCAAGTGGCTGGGGCTGGTGTTCAAACCATGCTGTTGGCCATGTGGAATCTAGCTCCCTTGAGCTATGGTCATGAAGCCATGCCATGGAATTTTTTTCCCCTAGTGGTTAGGAGGGCCTGTAGCTTTTTAGATCGAATGCTGGTATTTGATTTCTTGGCTTTAAAATATACAACCTGGAGATAAGATGGCAACATAGGATTATTACAAAGGAAATATGGAGGAGGTATGTTTTGCATCTGCCCTTTGTGCTGACTACCTCTCTGAGGGCAAAGGTATTGTCGCTCCTCAGTTTTCTGAATTCTGTTTCTGGAGCACCTCTCTGCTCTCATCAGGCTGACAGGGATCACATGTGTGATTGAAAGGAAAATGTTGAGTTCCTGGTATTGGGAGAACTTAGCAGTGTTTCCATTTTAATTGAGGCCTGTGTGCTATTTGGGTTTCATGAAATTACAGTCTTGCCTGGCTTAACAACAGAGACATGTTAATGAGTCAGGAGGTGATTTTGTCCTTGTGTGAACATCAAGAGTGTACATACACAAACCTAGGTAGTATGCCTGTTACATACCAAGCTCCCTGGTGTAATCATGGGACTGCTCTCGTGTACGTGGTCCGTTGTTAACTGAAGCACCCTTATGCAGCACAAGATTATATAATCGTATGTAGTCTTGTAAATATAGTAGTAATTCCCTTTCCACTGTTACCAAGACTAATTTTTTTTTTTTGTTTTTTTTTTTTTTTTTTTTTTTTTTTAAAAAAAAAATCCTTGTTAGAGGGCATATGTGTTCTTCAGGGAAAGAGAAAGAGAGAGAGAAAGTGAAATAGTACTTCCCATGGGGAATGGCCATGCTGCAATCCCTCTCCATTTTTTCCCTCTTGTTGGAATTTTGGGCACACATGCACATGTGGCTAATGTGTTTTTCAAGCCACCAGGTCTGGGACTTGAACTATGTGGTCAACCATGTGGGAATTCAGTGCCTTAACTACCACGCTACCTGCTACCTCCTGGCCTCCCTGTACATTATTTAATTCTAGAATTTTTAAAAACAATGTTGTGGGGAAGTAGAAAAGATTCTGTAGAAGGTTAATCTTTTATGCACTCAAACATTTTTTTTTTTTTTTTCTGAGAGGTTTTTGCTATAGGGCATGTGCGTTCTCTAGAAAGACAAAGAGACAGAAAGTGAGAGATCACCTCCCAGGGGAGGATGGCCATGCCACAATCCCTTCTCCTCCAGTCTTCTCTTGGGCATGCACACACATGTGCCTGGCATGAGTTTAAGCCACTGGGTCTGGGACCCAAACTGCGGATGACTACATGGGAGTCCAGCGACATAGCCATTACACCAACTGCTGGTCTTGCACTCAAACATTTTCTAAAATTATTTTTAGATGGCAAAATCCTACAAAAATTCTGATTAGCATTTCAATATGTTAGGGAATTAGATTTTTTTTTAAGAATTATTTTATTTAACTTTTTTATTTATTTATGTTTAATTCAACCATAGAGGGACAGAGTGAGAAAGTTAGAGAGACTAAGAGAGAGAGAGAGAGAGAGAGAGAGAGAGAAGGAAAGTGAGAAAGCAAGCTGCCAGGTCCAGAACTGGAACTGTGATCGACCATGTGGGAGTCCAGTGCCCTTAACCAACGTGCCACTTAGATTACTTTTTTAAATAAATGAAAAGACATGGTACAACAAAACAGTAGTTTACTTCTACCTCAAGGTGGTGGAGAGACCACATGTATTTATCTCCAATCCTTTCTGAAACCCCATTAAATGATAGTACAGGAATTTCCTACATATACCGTCATACAACTTAAGACAGCACATCTTTTTGTTAGGCTTCTTCTTCTTCTTTTTAAAAATTTTCTTTATATATTCCATGAGTAAGAGAGAGAAAGACAGCACCCCTGAGTATGGTCTCAATGCTGCCGTCTAACCCTAGCTTCAGCCAGACCTGGATCACGGGCACTCCTGCCCCATGAACTAAGGAAGTTCTCCACATGCAGACCCAGAGCCTTCCCATGGTGGTCAGCCTCACAGAGCATCATGTTTCACCATTATGTCACCTTCTGGCCTCCTGTTTTTAGGCTTATGTCCTTTTTAAAGATTACAAGGGACCAGCAGATGGCATAAGGGTTACATCACTGGACTCCCACATAGTCAACTGTGGTTTGAGTTCTGGACCTGGTGACTTAAAACTGGTCATGCATGCATATGTGCTGCAAATCCCAAGAGGAGAATGGAGAAGAAGGGATTGTAGCATGGCCATCCACCAGGGAGGTGATTTCTTGCTTTCTTTCTCTCTATCTCTCTGGTGAGTGCACACGCCCTATGGCAAAAGTGTCTTTAAAAAAAAAGAGAGGGGGACCAGCAGTTAGCGTAATGGCTATGTCGCTGGACTCCCACGTAGTCGACCACGGTTCGCTTCCCGGACTCGGTGGCTTAAAACTCATGCCAGGCGTGTGTGCGTGCGTGCCCAAAATCCTGAGAGGAGAATGGAGGAGAAGGGATTGTGGTGTGGCCATTCCCCCTGGGGGGTGATTTCTCGCTTTCTGTCTCTCTGTCTGTCTCTGTCTGTCTGGCGAGTGCACGCGCCCTGTAGCAAAAACCTCTCCAAAAAAAAAAAAAAGAGAGGTTATGAAATATTGGGCCAGTGGTGGTTAAGGTGTTGGCTTCCCACATTGACTGACCGCGATTTCAGTCCTAGACCTGGCAGCTTGAAAATCATGCTGGGCACGTGTGTGTACTTGACCAAAAATCCATGGAAGAGAGGGCTTACAGTGCGGCCACCCTCCCTGGGGAGTGATTTCTCACTTTCCTTGTCTTTATCTCTCTCTGTTTCTCTCTCTCTGGCAAGTGTATGTGTCCTATGGTAAAACATTTAAAAAAAAAATCACTTTTAGAGAAATATAAATATCTTCCTTTTCATTTTTTAAAGTTTATTTATTTCATGAGTAAGAGGCAGACACAGGTACAGCAACCCCAACAAGGTCTCAGTGCCATGACCCACCCACAATTTCAGCCAACCCAGATCACAGACAGAACTGCGTGCGGTGTACTCAGGCCGGTCTCTAGTTATAAACCAGCAACCTTCCCCTGGGGGCCATCCCCGCAGAGCATTACTTTTTATTACGGTGTCATTGTCTGGCCCTAAGATATCAATTTCTGTTTTATTGTAGTCCCTTTTTTTTTTTTCCTCATGGCCAGTGTACTTCCAAATTAGAAAAAGACATCTCTCTCTTTGTGTGTGTGTGTGTGTGTGTGTGTGTGTATACATACACACACACACACACACACACACACATATACATACATACATACATACATATATGCACTTTTTTTATTTAACTTTATTTATTATTTTATTTGACTGGGCAGGTGGTATGGTGGTTAAAGCACTGGACTCCCATATGCACAGTTTGAGTCCTGGACCTGGCAGGTTGCTTTCTCATTTTCCCTCTTTCTTTCTCTCGTGACCACTTGTGCCCTGTAGCAAATTAAAAATAGTAATAATAATAATGGTAAAAAATGAAATGATTCTTTAAAAAATGTATAGTGTTGAAAGGTGTTATCTAAAATCATACCTTTTTAGTGCATTGATGGGCTTGCAGAAAACAAAGGAAATCTCCCAGGACCCAACCCCCATAACCAAAGAAAAGAACCACAAGCAAATAAACTGTCTTGAATCCAGAGTGAAACACTGCCCAGTGGGCAAACTCAACACAGATATTGCTGAATGGGAAAACAATGGAAGCGTATGATGCAGTAACTGAAGGCATACATTTATCAGCTGTTGTATGAATGTCCGAATTAGGTGTGTTTAGGGATAGATAATAGGCTATTTGGAGAGAGATGATATACAGTAGTCCATGTTGTTCAAAGGTTGAATATAGAAAAATAGAGAAGCATCTGCAAACAACTGAGTAGATTCAGCTGAGGCATCTTATAGCGTACAGCATTTTCTTCCGTATTCCAATCCATTGTAATACTGCTATGATCACATGGATATTGCTGGCATTTTCAGTGAAGCAGTCTTGATGAGAGGAATGCCGCTGTCGTAAGCTCTCGGTTTGCAACCTAAATTCACGAGGGTTTTGTATTTGAACATTTTCCCATAGGCTGTGTATGACGTGGTAGCTGATTGTGTGAGAGAATTTGTACCATGAGGATCGCTCTTCTCACTGTTCCATCTCAGAGTTAGTCAGAGGGGATAAAGGCAGCCTTAGGTAAAACCATGCAGTGCTACAAAATCGTTTTCCATTTTTCTGTTGTCTGCAATGTGAGTTTTCCTTTCCTCTCTCTTGGTGTGGTGCCCCATTCTAGCCAAGGTAGTACTGATGCTTATTTTACATTTTGTGTCTCATAACTCCAGTATTTTAGGTTCTTAGGAGGCTGATCCTGTCAAACATTTTTGATGGCTTGTTTCCTTGTGTAGTTGATATTGGTTGTGTTTGACCTTAATTGGAGGCCCCGAATAGGGAGAGATTGACATTTCCTTTGAAGGGACCCAAGGCTCGTACCTCCTGGTGCACATGGTTAGCCCCCTCAGTGTTCTTAGCTCAAGGCGGGGTCCCAGCTTCAGGTTCCCTTGGTTGCCCGTGCATGGAGGCTGAGTCTCCCACCTGCCGGCTGTGTTCATAGTGGCATTTGTCCAAGTGGTCACCCGGCTGTCGGGTTTGCCCTCTGTACAGTGTTTCACTCTGGATTCAAGACAGTTTATTTGCTTGTGGTTGTTCTATTTGGTTATTATGGTTCTCGGGTCCTGGGAGATTTCCTTGATTTTTCTGGAAGCCCATCAATGCACTAAAAAGGTGTGATTTTAGCCAAGAACTAGTTGTTTTGCAGAGGAGAGCTCATTGGAGTAACCACTTCATCTTACTGCTGCCAGTGGAAGGCAACTTTAGTTTCTTTATAAGTATTTTTGTTTATTATTATTTTTAAATAAGGGAAGAAACCTTTGGAGATTGAGAGGCTGAAGATAGAAGCAACAAAGGGATTAAAAAAAACCAAAAAGCTGAAAGGAAGGTCCAGGAAGGAAGAGTAGGTTCTAGGATGAGAGGACAGAGAGGGAGGCTAGGGTGCTTTGAAAAAGTGTGTCACCCATGCCCAGCAGGCAGCTCTGCGGGTATGGAGGATGGGGAAGAAGGACAGAGCTTACCTGCTAAGAGCTGAGGAGAGAAGGGTCTGTGGGCCTGAGAAGCATGGTGATCACTACTATGGCTCTGGACAGCAGGGAAGAGACCAGGTGAAGTAAAAGGCCTGGCATGAAATAGTTCAATGTACATTTATTTCTAAGATGATTTATTTTGTAGGACTTGCTCTCAAGCATACATGTTTGTCTTTGCCTTTTTTCCTGAATTGCCAATACAATTAGTAAAAGGACTTTTAAAAAAGTCAATTTATTAGGTTAAAGAAAAGAAGGGAACACAATGTTAATAACACTTTGGAAGCTGGAAAATTGAGTAATGATGAGTTTAACTGATCAGTGCAAGCTGAAAGCTAAATGCCTTCAGGGTTGGAAAACTCCAGAAAAAAAAGCCAGTTCTCGCCCCAGAATCTTGGAAAGGCTTAGGAATTGGAAGTTCCAGGTGTCTCTGAAGGCAAACACACAGGACTGATTGAAAAAAAGCAGTTGGGTGCCATGGTTCTCTCCCTGGCCATGTGGTCATGAGCTCCCCTCCACCCCAACACTTCTATAGGAATCTGTTTTCTGTAGAGGCTGAAGCCAGAGGGCCTGCTTGAGGGCGCTCGCAGGCCCAGTGTGGGGGCTGGCTTGCTGAGGACAGGTTAAGGAAGAGCCTACAAGTGGTGGATTGAGACCTTTTAACTTGGCTGCTGGAGTGCTGGTACCAGGGTTTTACCCACCCTGCTTATACTTTCTTTCTTGCCAGAAGACTTAGTCGATATACTTCTAGAGAAAATGAACCAAAACAGAGAAGACTTACATTTGTATGGCCCTCAGTGAAATTTCTTGAAAGCCTCCAGTGGGACCTGCCCCTTGGCGAGCCCTTCCAGGGCACACCTGGCTTCCAGTTAGCACTTGCCCTACCTGGCAATAGAGGAGTGCCATGATCCCCAACAGCTAAGTTGTAAGCGACCAAAACAAAGGGAAACATGATATAAATCAACTTGTGGAAATAGATTTAAAAATCGCTAAGTGTCTATCTCTTTTTTATTTTTTTTCCCTTAGAGGGAATATCTTTGCTATAGGGTGTGTGCACTTGCCAGAGAGACAGAGAGACAGAAAGTGAGAAATCACCCCCCAGGGTGATGGCCATGCTGCAGTTTCTTCTCTTCCATTCTCCTCTTGGGATTGTGGGCACACATGCACGTGCGCCTGGTGTGAGTTTAAAGCTGGTGGGTCCAGGACTCGAACCACGGTCAACTATGTTGGGGTCTGCTGGTCCCACTAAATGTATATGTCTAACCCACTGGTTTTTTCCCCATTCTCCTTTGGCTTAGAACCTTTTTTTTTTTTTTTTTTTCTTTTTTTGGAGAGGTTTTTGCTATAGGGCACGTGCGCTCGCCAGACAGACAGAGAGAGACAGAGAGATAGAAAGCAGGAAATCACCCCCCAGGGGGGATGGCCACGCCGCAATCCCTTCTCCTCCATTCTCCTCTCGGGATCTTGGGCACGCACGCACACGCGCCCGGTGTGAGTTTAAGCTGCCGGGTCCGGGACTCGAACCGTGGTCGACTACGTGGGAGTCCAGCGACATAGCCATTACGCTAACTGCTGGTCCCTGGCTTAGAACCTTTTTGAAACTCTTTGGGACCACCTTTGATATCATGCTCGTTTTGCTACACTCTGTGGAGTATAGCAAAGTCTCTCCTTTGAAACTTGCTCTGAGATTTTCAGCTGGCCAAGGTGCACTGGCTTCCGCTGCAATAGGCTCTCCTACTTCCTTGACCAACTTCTTAGAGAGGGAATGGGCAGGCTATAGCTCGAAGAGGTAAACCTGAAATTGTGCAGTGAGTGGTTGAGTGGTTTTTGTTTTATTTCTTATTTTAATATAAAAGTAAGCAATTTAATTTCAGTAGTTACAGATAAGCAATGTAACAAATAAACCGATAATGGAAAAGCGTAACTCAGAGAAAAAGATAGCATGGATTGATTTCTTTAAGCTGTTTAACATATAAGATTTGCAATCTTTTTTTTTTTTTTTTTTTTTTTTTTTTTTTAAGTTTTTGCCATAGGGCATGTATGCTCACTGGAGAAACAGAGAGAGGAAAAGTGAGAAATCACTCCCATGAGGGGATGGCCATTCCACAGTCTCTTCTCTATTCTCCTCCTGGGATTTTGGGCACGCGCACATGCACTTATGGCCAGTATGATTTTCGAGCTGCCAGGTCTCATAGTTGAACTGTGGTTGGCAATGTGGGAGTCCAGTGCCTTAACCACTATGCCACCTACAATCTGTCTTTTTCTTTTTTCTTTTGGAGAGGTTTTTGCTATAGGGCACGTGCACTCGCCAGAAAGACAGAGACAGACAGAGAGACAGAAAGCGAGAAATCATCCCCAGGGGAATGGCCACACCACAATCCCTTTTCCTCCACTTTCTTCTTGGGATCCTAGGCACGCACGCACATGCACCTGGCGTGAGTTTAAGCCACTGGGTTTGGTACTCGAACCTCGGTCGGCTACATGGGAGTCCAGTGACATAGCCATTATGCCAACTGCTGGTCCCATCCTGTAATCTGTCTTTTTTTTTTTTTTTTTTTTTTTTTTTTGAGAGGTTTTTGCTATAGGGTGCGTGCGCTCGCCAGACAGAGAGACAGAAAGCGAGAAATCACTCCCCAGGGGGGATGACCACGCCGCAATCCCTTCTCCTCCATTCTCCTCTCTTCTCCTCTTGGGATCTTGGGCACACACCCGGTGTGAGTTTTAAGCCACCAGGTCCGGGACATGAACCATGGTTGACTACATGGGAGTCCAGCAACATAGCCATTACACTAACTGCTGGTCCCCTGTAATCTGTCTTTACAGAAAAACAAAAATGCCTCTAGGAGCTCTTGAATTATTCTTTGATCATCTAATAGGTACTATTGTTTCATAATATTAATATTTTTCTTTTCATGTCTTTCATTTATGTTATCAATGAACAAACTCTGTTAAACTTTACTAATAGACAAAATTTATAATCAAATCTTATTAGTAATCATATTTTAAAATCAGACTATATTATCCCTTAGGATAATTATTAACATTTCTATTTGACCACGATAATAGCAGCCAGAATTAGTACTAACTTTTGGAATGATGTGGACACAAGTTTATAAATACTATAATGCATTGCAATTTAGATCAGTTTTATTTCTTACAAAGGAGTGAGTTATTTGCTCTTTATAATTACAGAGCCATTTTTTGATTTTGCGAATTAGAAGTTACAATTTTACTTTTAATAATTTAGAATAATTCCAAATATATGCCTCAAGTTAAGACTGGCAACATAAAATCTACCATGTTTTTCTCCTTATGAGATTATAATACATATAATTTAGCTATATGTCTTTGATTTTATGGGAGTTAATTTTGTTCTGAACTTTTCCTCTATTGTCTTAACCTGTTTTTGGAGTATAGCTCTGTTCCTGATTAAATTTTTAGTGCTTTCATTTTGTGCAGTGTAGTTTTTGAGCAGCATTGAGAGACCTGCAGTTTGACTTTCTGAATGCAAAGAAAATAACAATAATTAGCTCTTTGTCTTTTAATAATTCCTTTCAAGAACTACATGCAACTTCATTTAAATGACCCGTATGTTTCTTTTTTTCTAGTTGCTTTTTAAATTTTCCAGTGATCAGTGACAGCTTTATTTATTTGTTTATTTAAAACAAATAATTTGCCAGAGGACATGTATGCTTGGTCAGAGAGAGAGAGGGGAAGTGAGAAAACACCCACTATGGGGAATGGTTATGCTACAATCCCTTCTTCCTCATTTCTCCCTCCTTTCAGGATTTTGAGCATGCACGCACAGATGCCGGGCTTGTTTCTCAAGTCACCAGGTCTGGCAGTGCAATTGCACTGTTGCCCATGAGGGGATCTGGCACTTTAACCACCACACCACAGGCTGGCCCAGTAGAGCATTTTCTAGAAAAAACTTTTCTTGGGCTGGCTCTGTGGCCTGGTGGTTAAGGCAGCTAGATCCCACATGGCTGATCGTGCAATTCACGTGTCAGATGCGACTTGAGAAACTGGCTGGGTGTGTGTTTTCCAAATCCCCGGAGGGAAAGATGGGGAGCCGATTGAGATGTGACCATTCCCTGTGTGTGTGGGGTGCTTTCTCCTCTTTTTCTATGTCTCTCTATCTCTGGCAAGTGCACATGCCTCTAGCAAAAAAAAAAAAAATCTGCCCCCCATTCCCTTCCTCTTCCTCCTACCCTGATGGAAACCATTTAATCAGGGCAGTATTTTACCGTTGTACGCTTCTCTCCCTAAGGACTGAACAAGAGTGACATTTCACAGATGGTACTGAGTGGGTGCTGAGCAGAACAAACTTAACGGAGCCCGCAGCTGAGTGTTGGGTGGAGAGTATTAGAGCTGTGAGGAACTTCAGTGTCGTCTTGTTTCTCTGTGCTCCTTCCTCTAGTGAAGCTCCTAGGGAATCAGAGGAGTGGGGCTACGACGTCAGAGTGGGAGAACTCCAGGGACAGCGCTGGGCAGTCAGCGACGTTTTGCTTGGTACTGATAATAATAGTGTGCATTCATTCATAGTTTTAGATTATTTGTACATTGGATACTGAAGAAGTCAAGGACTTCCAGTATGTGCTGATGAATGTGTAGGGTATCGTGTTCACTTTGGCAGCACATTTACTAAAATCGAATGTATAGGGTATCATCTTGGTGTACATACTAATAAGTGGTACTTCATATCTCCCTTTCTTAATCTGGCTTATAGTGCTCACCAAGGATTTTTGTATTTAGGGTGTTATGTGAAACATGGGTTGGTTAACTGAGTTTTTTTTTTTTTTTCCCCCCCAATTTTGCAGGTTTTAAAAAATGATTGGAACAGGTTTTTCTTTTATTTTCCTTACTTTTCTCTTGGGGGTTGGGATTTGAGTTAAAATCTGGGCTCTGCCTCATCATCTTAAGTAAACCAACCCCCTGGAGTCTTGATTTCTTCATCTGTAAATGATGATCATAATCAAGGCTATTCCTTAAAAGTTGTCAGAATTGGGGCCAGCAGATAGTTTAGCAGTTATGTCACTGGACTCCCACATAGTCAACCGTGGTTCAAGTCCCAGACCCAGTGGCTTGAAACTCACACCGGTTGTGTGTGCGTGTGTGCCCAAGATCCTAGGAGGAGAAGGGATTGTGGTATGGCCATCTCTCCTGGGGTTGGGGGGGGTGATTTCTTGCTTTCTGTCTCTCAGTCTCTTTCTCTGTGTCTCTAGTGAACACGTGTGCTCTATAGCAAAAAAAAAAAAAAAAAAAAAAAAAAAAAAAGTTGTAAGAATTAACACAAGGTAAAGAATGAAGTGCACCTTACAATGCCTCAGAGGTTAGAGTACTTGGCCCAGTTTTGCTATTAATATTATCTCATAGAAGCTTACATCTAAAATATTAAAATATTTGACTGATGCTATCAAGGTAATTTAAAACTCTTTATTTTTACTGCTAGAGGGTGCATGCACTCACCTGAGAGAGAGAGAGACTGCCATGCACATGTGCATACGCAGGGACCCGTAATGAGGAATGGTCTTGTCACAGTACTTTCTGTTTTTCTGTCGTGTCAGGATTTGAGGCATGCAGGCTCACATGCCTGGTGTGTTTTTCAATCTGCTGGAGCCCAGAATCGAGCTATGGTCAGCCATATGGGATCTAGCTCCCTATGCAGGGCGCTTTACTTCTGTAACTACGGGACTGGCTGGCCCCAAACTCTTCAGAAAAGAACTCTCAGAGAAACTCAAGGTTGTAAACGTCACCATACAGTAAACATGCTGCAAAGTCCTTTGAGTACTCAAAAGCTTTAATTTACTGTGTCATTGACCTGCAGATTTCCAGGACTTTCAGAATCTCTTTGGAGTGAGAAATACATGAGTGTGTTTCTGTAATTTTTGGCAAGTTTATATTGATTTGTTTTTATTGAAACTAGGGAGATATTTGGCCTTTTATGAAAGCTAAGTGACATAGTACTATTTAGAAAATAATGCAGTATAAATAGCTTGCTTAATGTCATACCTGGTAAACAGTCAAATTCTGTCACTTTTTGCTTACTGTATAATTATTTACTTCTCGACTAGCTCAGAAATAAAAACATAGGACTTGGAGAAATTTTTTTTTTCTTACTAAATGGAAATATCCAGGAATTTCAACTGGAAATTGTTTATACCTGTCTTTTGTTTTGTTAGAGCTATGGCCTTGAATTGTTATATTTTACTTGTATAAAATACATTTATTATCATCCTGATTATTGATTACAAATCTGTGAATATGTTCCTTAATTGACTGAGTTATAAACTTGGCTGAGGTCATGATTTGGATAGTGTAGGGAACTAAATAGAGAATCCATGTGACTGTTTTAAAATTTAAAAATTAGATACTTTTTCACCTTTGGAAGTAAAAGCTCCAGTCAGGCACCCTCTGTGGGCCCTGGGCATTTGTTCCCTCACCTGTAATTAAAAAGCTATACTGCCTACTTGGCTGCACACGGATATGTTATTAAACTGGCATTTGTTCTGAAATGTTCTTTCGGGAATCAGTGAGTGGTTTTAAATGTTCTAGCTGTGTCCTGGTCACTACATTTTGTGGGATGAGCCAAGGAGCAACAATTCAGGAAACTCGTCTTGAGTATGTGTTATGTGCCAACACGTCAGCTCATTGGAATAGGTTGATAATTTACTTGTGGTATGTTGGACAGCCTTGGCAATGAACGGAAGTTTACTTAGCTCTACTCCTTATTGTGTACCTCAGAGGCAAATGTTACTTATTTCCTTATTTTTTTTTCACTCATTGAGCCAAGCCTACTGCTTCTTGGAATGAGATTTAATTTGGTGGTTGAACTTGAGTTTTGCCTTGTATCCGTTTTAGCATAGAGTGATACGTTCAGTGTAATTTAATATTCTCTTCAAGATTTGTACTCACCTCTCAAAAAGTTACTATGCCAGTCTTATTTGTGCAGGGTAGGAAGAAATTCCTTTCTTTTTGGTAGATTTTTATCATAGGGTGCATGTGCTTGCTAGAGAGAGACAAAGAGAGAGGGAAAGTGAGAAATCACTCTCTAGGAGAGATGGCTGTGCTGCAATTCCTTCTCTCCCATTCTTCTCCTGGGATTCTGGACATGCACATACATGTGTCTGGTATGATTTTCATGCTACCAGATCCAGGACTCAAACCATGGTTGTCCATGTGGGAGTCCAGCGGTATAGCCACCACACTATCTGCTGGCCCTAGAAATTTCTTTTTTTTTGGGGGGGGGAAAGGTTTTCGCTATAGGGCGCGTGCGCTCTCCAGACAGACAGAGAGAGACATAGAGACAGAAAGTGAGAAATCACCCCCCAGGGGGAATGGTCACGCTGCAATCCCTTCTCCTCCATTCTCCTCTCGGGATCTTGGGCACGCACGCACACGCGCCCAGCGTGAGTTTTAAGCCACCGGGTCCGGGACGCGAACTGCGGTCAACTACGTGGGAGTCCAGCGACATAGCCATTATGCTAACTGCTGGTTCCCCCTAGAAATTTCTTTATGATTTCTGAATACCAGGTGATCTTGGGGAAAAAATAGTGAAACTTATTTGGAGACTTCCAGTGCTTTGATACTTTGGGAATAATTACTGTTTTTGTACGTAGAACCTGGGTTTAGTTTAGTGAAAATGCATTGAGTATATGTTATGTGTAAGCTCTTGATCAGTTAATACCCTCAACAGTAGAGTCCCTTAATGGCCTGCCTGCACGTCAGCAGAAAATGATGGCATAATGTAATGAGCATATACAATAAAAGCCATCAGGGTGAGGCAAGAGAGCTGGGTGTTATGTAGGCGATGAAGACTAAGGATGGCTCAGATGGATAAAGGTGAGCTATTGAAAACACCAGGCCTTTTTTTTTTTTTTTTTTCTCCCAAGAGAGATTTTTGCTATAGGGCGCATGCACTTGCCAGAGAGACAGAGAGACAGAAAGTGAGAAATCACCCCCCGGGGGAGATAGCCACATTACAATCCCTTCTCTTCCAGTCTCTTCCTGGGATTTTGGGCATGCACGTACATCCACCTGGTGTGTTTTAAGCGGTCAATTAAGTGGGAATCCAGTGACATAACCGTTATGCCATCTGCTGGTCCCAACACCAGGTTTTTACTGTTGGAGGGCATTCCAGGCCGAGGGGGTGTTACCGAGGAAGTGTAAAATGGCACATAGCTGAGTGTTGCTGGAGCATATATTTTGTGAAGGGAGTAGGAAGGGAAATAAAAGTAGAAAGGAATGCAGGACCTATGTCCGTAAAGGGTCTGGCATGCTGTACTCAGGAACTTGGAATTGTTTCTGGTACATAGTAATCAGTTTAAAGTAACTAAAGAGATCTAAGCCAGGAGAATGAAAGGATGGAGTTTAGTTGGCTCCTATTGATAGTTGTCTGGGTTTGGCTTGGATAGGAGTAAAATTGGAGTTACAAATACTAAGTAATTAGAAAAATTTAAATGAATTCTGGGGGTGGGGACAGCTGGTGACAGGGAAGTTAAGGTGGCTGGATCCCACATGGCTGACTGTATGATTTGAATCCCAGATCCAGTGGCTTGAAAACCACGCTGGGCCTGTGTGCATCTGTACCCAAAATCCTGAGAGGAAAATAGAGAAGAAGGAATTGTGCCATGGCCATTCACCTGGGTGGTGCTTTCTTATTTTCTTTCTCTCTTTCACTGGGAAGTGCACATGCCCTATAGCAAATTTTAAAAAATAAAAATAAATAAAGAGTTTGGGAATGACCTTTATTTTGTTAAAAAATTATTTATTTAATTTTATTAATATTATTATTATTCAGTTTGAGCAGAGAGAAACAGAGAGAGACAGAGAAAGAGAGAGTGCGAAAGCAAGTCACCAGATCTGAGACTAAACCATGGTTGGCCTTGCGGGAGTCCAGCGCCTTAACTGGCATTCTACCTGCCAGCTCCAAATGAGGCTTAGTTTAGTAAACTTGTTTAACTGAACTGAGATGATGAGCTAATGAATGTAAGCATGACAGAGGGAGTAAAGAAGGGAGGAAATATTGGAGAGGTGAAGTGCGTAATTGAGAAGACCTCAAGATTCATGTAGAAGGATGAGTAAGAGAATGGTCTGGCCTTGATTTACTGATGCATTCACCAAAAGAAGAATAAAGAAGAAATAATTGAATTCAAAGTGTTGAAAAAGTCAGAGTTCAGTTCTGAACATAGTGAGGAGGTACTACTGATGCATCAGGGTGGAGATAGCCAGCAGGCAGTTGGGTATAAAGACAGGCCATTCAGTGGCGAGGTCTAGAGGGAAACATAGATACAAAGGCACTGTGAATAGGAGAGAGTGAGAAGAGAAGAAAGCCAGAGGCAGAACTCTGAGGTACTCACCAGCTGGGGAAAGGTTTTCTGAGGAAGCAGATGCTGGGAAGAAATAGAAACTGAAGTTGGCTTAAACAAGGATGTAGGAAAATAAGATGTTGAGGAAAGAAAGAATTTCATGAAGAAGTACATATTAGCAGCATCTAAAACCAGAAGTTACACAAGGTATTGATTGGCTTTGGAAATTTGGAGGTCACTTAAGTATAGCAGTTTGGGACCAAAGAGCATTTCCATTAGAATGGTAATTTGAATCCTACTTTTGCCACTTATTTTATTTTTTTAAATAATTATTTTATTTAACCTTATTTATTTTTATTCGACCAGAGAGGGACACCGAGAGAGAGAAAGCAAGTCATCAGGTCCAGGACTTGAAGCGCAATCAGCCATGTGGGAGTTCAGCACCCTTAACCACCACACCACCTGCCAGCCTTTGCCACTTCCTTTTTATTTACTTATTTCTACTTTGCCAGAGGGTATGCACACTTGCTGGAGAAAGACAGTGAGAGAGAAGGTGAAAAAGCACCTTCTTTAGAGATGGTCACACCACAGTCTCTTCTTTTCCATTTTCTTTCTGGGATTTTTGGCATGCATGCTCACGTATTGAGAGTATTTTTCAAGCTGTTGGGTCCAGCATATGAACCATGCAGTTAGCCGTGTGTGATCCAACTGCCTTAACCACCATGCTACTTGCTGGTCTAACTTTTGCTGCTTATTTATTGTGTGATTTGAGAAAGGCATTTTACCTTTGGCTTATTTATCAAAGAGGTGGTTGTCTTCTTAGTGGGCTTCTTTTTTTTTTTTTTTTTTTTTTTTTTTTTTTTAAGTCTATCTTATTTGTGATAGAGAGTATATGCTTGTGCTTGTGCATAAGAGAGGGAAAGAGAGAGGGAGTGGGAGAATGAAGCACCCTTACTAGGGTCCTGCCACACCATGATCCCCTTTCTCCTGTTCTTAGCTCCTCAGGATCCTGGGCATGCACATATGTTCCCATTGAGCTTCTAAGCTGACCTGGGGATTCTGTGGTCAACTACATGGCTTCCAGTACTGCAGCCCAGCCTGTCACTAACAGGCAGGGCCCTTAGTGGTTTCAGTCTGTGGAGCCCCAGTGGTTCAGAACAGATGCATTGAGGCCCATCAAGAAGATCAAGGTTAGGGGGCCAGCAGGTGGCATGGTGATTAAGGCATTGGATTCCTACATTGTTGACTGTGGCTCAAGTCCCAGACCTGGCAGCTTGAAAATCACAACAAATAAATAGATAAATAAATAAATGTGTTTTTTTTTTAAAAGAAGATCAAGGTTAAGGTCAGATACTTAAAGGGAGGAATACAGGTCCTATATCCTCCTACTTTGAACAAAGCAGCTAAAACAGTTTGATATTTTATCTATTTAAATGTTTGGCTTGCAGTGCAGTGTAAGAAATTTGAAAACTACTAGCCCATAGGAGCCTTAGGAAACCTTCAAGCCTTTTTTTTTTTTTTTTTTTTTAGTGGAGATTTTTGCTATAGTGCATGTGTACTCTCTGGAGAGACAAAGAGAGAGAGAAAGAATGAAAGCGATCATCCCCTAGAAGGGATGGCCACACCGCAATCCCTTCTTCTCCACTTCTCTCGGAATTTTGGGCATGCACGCACATGTACCCACTGTGAGTTTTAAGCTGCTGGGTCTTGGTCTCTTAACTGTGGTTGACTACATGGGAGTCCAGCAACATAACCATTATGCCATTTGCTGGTCCCAGGATACCTTCAAGCTTTAAAGGTGCCTTATTAACAGTTGGTGTCCAAAATTCCCACTTTAAATGAACATCATAGCAGATGCTAACTTGCTCATGATTTAGGTTTTATTCAGAAGTCAACATTAGTGTCTGAGTTTATGTAATGATGGCTTTTCTTGTTTTTATTAGGAATGAAAACTTAACTTCTAAATAATGTGCATTGTATATTATGTTTAAAAACTTCTATATGTTTTACCAGGTTCTGACTCAGAAGATCTTTTGGAAGAATTGCTCTGCTGTTTGATACAGCTAATCACTGATATTCCACTCCTGTAAGTTCTGGCTAAGCCAGGATGTGTTTTATTTTCTTTGTATATTTAAGATGATAATTGATAATGTAGAAGAATTTGTCAGTCCTGGTATTTATGAGGGGACTTTATAAAGTAGAAGGACAATGAAATTAAAGGGATAAATAAGCAAACTCTTTAGAAATATTAAGCACATGAGGGCCAGCTCTGTGGCCTGGTGGTAAGGCAGTGGATCCCCACATGGCCTACAATGTGGTTCAAGTTCTGGACCTAGTGGCTTGAGAAACACACCGAGTGCATATGCATGTGTGCCCAAAATCCCAAAGGAGGGGAGAGATGGAGTAGAAGGGACTGCAACCTGACCATTCCCTATGTGTGTGGGGGGGTGTATTCTCCTCTCTCCTCTCTCTCTCTCTTTCTCTCTCTCTCTCTCTCTGGTGAGTGCATGCACCTTCTAGCAAAAAGAAAAGAAAGAAAGAAAAAAATAAATATTAAGTATATGGGTAGGCACAAAATTAGGTTAGTCTCTATAATAAGAAATTTTATAGGTCTCTGGAAAGAAGAGGTAAGAAGGCAGCAATTTGAATCTAATCCATGGTAAACACAGCTAGCTGACCATCCAGTATATGTTCTTCCTGATTTCCTGATTTTATTTCCGGACTCTTGGAGAGGCCAGATTTCTATTTCCACACTTACGTGAAGTCAGTGCGATGTTAGAGGTAGTCCTCCAAAGAGATTTCTGGACAAAGCTCTTCAAAGAGAATTGACTCAGTTAAGAGGGATTTCTTTTTTTTCTTGACAACTTTCTTCTCATTTTTTTTTTTTTGGAGAGGTTTTTGCACATGCGCTCGCCAGAAAGACAGAGAGAGACAGAGAGACAGAAAGCGAGAAATCACCCCCCCCCCCCCAGGGGAGGTGGCCACACCACAATCCCTTCTCCTCCGTTCTCCTCTCGGGATCTTGGGCACGCATGTACACACATACGCCCGGCGTGAGTTTAAACCGCTGGGTCTGGGACTTGAACCGCGGTCGACTACATGGGAGTCCAGCAACATAGCCATTACGCTAACTGCTGGTCCTCTTGACAACTTTCTTTACGGCTGCGGACGAGTTCTTTTGAGTTGAGTGGCCTTTTTAGCATTACGAACCAAGAGACATACCCAGAATTTTGCTTTGACACCATTGAGCTGCTGAAGCAGAGTTACAACTACCACTCCTCTTCTTACCACACCTCTTCTTCAGCCTCTACTTTTTTGTGATCAAAAAAACACCCTTATTTGTTGATGTTACTGTGACTGGGTTCTGTCACTGCAGTTCATTGCAATTCCTATGTGATTCATAATGTTCAACTTTTAAAGCTGCGATTCTCAACCTTTGAAAAAAAATTGTCCCTGAGAAACCTTTTTACACATTTCTTTCATAATTGTCTTCCTCCCAATGACATCTGAAAACCCCAGGCACACTGAATACCACTTCATATGCTTTGGCTCTTTGGAGGGCTACACACCATTATAATACCTACAAAGGTTTTTGTTTTGGTTTGGTTTAAATTTTGTTAGAGGGCTCATGGACTTGCCAGAGAGGGACAGAGAGAGGAGGAGAGGAGAGGGAGAAAGCACCCCCCTGATGGAGTGTGGTTGTGGTGCAATCCCTTCTCTTCCATTTCTTCGTTGTGTAAGGATATTGGGCACACATGTACATGTACCCAGTATGTTTGTCAAGTTGCCGGGGCCAGGATTTACACTTTGTACCTGACCATGTGGGTTCTGGCTCCCTTAACCACTAAGCCAACAGGGTTTGCCCTCTATGAGGGTTTTTACCCCCTGAAAAACCAATTTTTAACCCCTAGTTGAGAAGGCATATTTTAAAAGGATTATTTTTGAAGTAAGGAAATAGACTTTAAGGTTTATCATCAGAGTCTCAACCTACATGGGGATATGGGTTAGAAATATGCGATTTCCCTATGGCCCCAAAAGGAAAGATGTATTTGTGGGAAAATAGGCACCTGACCTCTGTTGTAGAATGAGTACTGCATCCAGAAGTTTTTTAAAAGTTTATTTCTTCTTTGAGAGACAGACACACAGGCAGACAACGTCCATGACAGGTTCTTGATGCCACAGTTTGATCCCACCCTTTAGCCAGCCTCAGATCATGGGTAAGCATGGGCCTGCTGTGCTCAGGGAGGTCTCTGGACTTGACCTGGGAACCTTTCCATGTGAGGTTGCATTGCATAGTGTTGTGTTTTACTGCTTTGCTCCTGTTCTCCTCCCCCCGAGTATTTTCATATAGATTTAAAAGCGAGAACCAAAACCTGTTATGGCTTGGCCTTATGGTGTGCAGCCTGGAAGGTGGGACCCAGACAGCTGAGGAGTCATCTGTGGGAAAGGCACAGGGGAAAATTTCCCATTCTAATTGAACTCTTATGATAAATGCAGGTCCTTGCAGACGTGATATTCCTTCTCTCCTCCTTTCTGATGAACTCCAATATTGTTCAGGGTAGCACTGTATGCCCAACTTAGTTTTCAGACACCTGGGCAGCCACATGTGGCCACAGGACATAGTTTGGGTCAGTTGTATGCAAGCAGAAGTCATGAATTTGCAGAGCGTGTCCTTCTAGCCTTTTGCTCATTTGGTCCCTTTTCTTCCTTCTTGGAATGTGGAGGTGGTGCTTGTGCCATCTTGAAACTATGGTAACAAGTACTACATGCACAGAATGGCGTCCCAGGAAGGAACATGAACTTTCAGTGACATAACAAAGTGATTTCACCAGCCCTGGATCCCTTACCTTTGGATTCTTTAAATAGCTATCTTGTTTAAACCAAGGCAGTTAGGTTTTCATCACATTTGGTCAGACAAGGAAGGGGGAACACATATATTGTCTGCTATTTCTTTTCTTTTTTAAAAGAATTATTTATTTAACTTTGTTACTATTATTTCAGTTTGACCAGAGAGACAGAGAAAGAGGGAGAGAAAGGGAGGGAAAATGAGAAAGCAAGCCACCAGGCTCGGTACTCAAACTGTGGTCAGCCATGTGGGAATCCAGCGTATATGGTAAATGAATATATTCTTTTGTTTTGGTCTTTATTGATAAAATGTTTTGGTGCAGTTAAGGGAGATGGAAATGGTAGGTAACTGAAAAATAAGCTGTGAATACGATGACTAGAACAGTCTCTTAAACGCTCTTGAGGAGCAGGCTGACAATGTTGTAATATATCAAACATTTCAGTGTTTTAATGTGTTTATACTTTTTAAATTAACTGAAAACGCACAGACAACCAGATGTCTTGTATTATGTACACTCAGCTTTAACCAGCTGCCGAAACGATTTTTATGATTTAATGTTCTTGGAACTCAGTCCTATGAGCAGGTTTGTCTTGGTAACTGTTTCTATGTGAAACCAAACTGCTCTTTAGATGTTTCATCTACTATAACCATGGTGCAGCATTAGAGATCAGCTCACGACTTCAGGAGGATATTAACGTAGGAAAACCAGGGATGCTGTAACACCTGAACATCATCACGCTCACCATAAACTTTTCACATTTAACATTGGCATGCCTGTGCTGAATTCATGCCTGAATTAGCAGGTGAATAGCAAGAGACATCTCATTTTAATGGTCACTGAGGGTAGTTCAAATTAGCTTAAATGTTTCTTATGGGACTTTTATTAAATCATTCTACTGAAAGCATAATGATTACCAAGAATATCCATATGTAGGGAGGAAAATGGAATTAAAATACAAGTTTATTTTGTTGAACGTTTTTTGAAATCTATATACAGTTGTTTCATAATATGAATTTTCTATGAATTGTGAAGTCTTCTCGTGTATACTCACACACACACACACACATGCACACAATGTATTTAGAGATCTGTAAACTAAGGGTTTTTTAAAAATTTTTTTTGTTTTGAATTAATTAATTTACATTCACTCACTGAGCATTGTCACAACATACAAAATGTGATTTCCCATCCAGAATATACAGCATAGTGGCTTAATCATACATGTTATTGTCAATAATTTTCCATTTCTAGTTTCATATATATATGTGTGTGTGTGTGTGTGTGTGTGTATATATATATATACATATATATTTTTCCCCCTATTTCTCGCCCTCTGCTGTTTCCCACCCTCCTCCCACACAATCTCAGTTTTCCATTTCTTTTCCTCCCCACATTTTGTTCACAAAATTTCTTAAATAATCTAACTACTTTGAATAGCCAGCTCAGCTGATATATACATATCTATGAATACATGTCTGACTTTAGGCATGAGATTCTGAGTAGAATAAATATACTATAAGGTAGCACCTAGATGATGCTTATAATATATAGCTTACTACAATAATTAATTATGTATTTTTTACTATATTTTTTAATTTCAGGAAAAGCGGTTTTGGCTTTAAAAATCAAAGAAATGCTAAGGAACTATGCTTAAAACTTAAAGCCAGGAAACAGGTTGGGATTCTGTTCAAATGGTAGATACATGAACCTATCGGCTTCTCAAGACAGGACAAAAATCCTTAAAACTGAAAATGAAGCCTAGAAGAAAATCAGCAATGTTGTAGTCAAAAGTCATAAAATTCTATTTCAACAGTTTAGTCTCATGTACTTTATCTTCTGTTATGGTCCAATCTTCCTGATAATATTCTGGGATATAATATTCAACTCCTGACATGTCCTCACAATTAAGTTGGCCATTTTCTTAGTTTTTGAACTCTTATTTCTGTGAGACTGTATTTAATTTTCTTGGTATAGTACTCCCTGCAGAACTTCTTGAAGATCTGGTCTGGTGCTGGTAAAGTCTTTCAGGTTTTGTTTATCTGAGAATGTTCTTGTCTTTTCTTCCCATATGAAGGATAATGTTACCGGGTATAGTATTCTTGGTTGAAATTGCTTTTCCCTTAACACTTTGAATATATTTTCCCATTCTTTCCTCACTCGCATTGTTTCTGATGAGGGATCTGCTTGCTGTCAGCCTGATGGGATATCCATTATAGATAACTTGCTGTTTTTCTCTTGCCAGTCTTAGTATCTTGTCTTTGTGGTTTTGGTCAATCTGGCTATAATGTGTCTTGGAGAAGATCTTCTTGGGTTGATTCTATTTGGGGTCCTTTGTATTTCTTGGGACTGGATCTTTGAATGCTTCTCTAGGTTTGGAAAGTTTTCTTCCAGGATTTCATGGAATAGATTGTCAATGCCCTTATGAATCTCTTCCCCTTCTGGGATACCAATTATCTGGATGTTTGGATGTTTGATGGTATCTAGTATTTCTCATATATTATTCTCATTTTTTGGGCAATTTTCTCAGTCTTTGTGGTGGATTTTTCTAGACCAGCTATTTTCTCTTCTACATCTAAGATTTGATTTTCTGTACGATCTAGTCTGCTTTTAATACTTTCAAGGGAGGTTTTGACTTCCCGTATTATAGGCCTCATCCCTAACAGGTCCATTTAATTCTTTTTTTGGGGGGGAGGTTTTTGCTATAGGGCACATGCACTCTGATTCCTTTCAATAGTGTGAATTTCCTCGTTAAGATCTTGCAAGAATTTTCTCACCTCTTAGAGATCGTCAGCTTCTTTCTCCTGCCTCTTCTGCAGTTCATTGTCTCTCTTCTCTTCGATCTCTGTGAGCTTTGTCCCCATGAAAATTCTAAATTCTTTATCTGTCATTTTCAAAGAACAGGATCAACTACAATAGTTTAGATAAAAGAAGTTAATTACAGTGAACTTTGCAGGAGGGCATTTGTGACAAGGATTGACGTTTAAGTATTTAGTAGCTACTGTTTCTCATACACTTTGGATTTCTTGTAAAATATTAATTCTCTGAGGTTTTAATCTTCAAAGTCAGATTAACATAGCACATCTTTCAGGAACCTTTTCTTAATTCCATATCCCTTCAGCATTTATATATTTAAAATAAAGATTAAATCAAGCACAGACTAATGATTTGACATTTTGCAGCGTATGTTGGGTTGATCCCACTAGAATTTAAATGAGTTTTATGAAAATAAAAGCTTGACTTTAATTTTTATACCTTCTCTGTGATCTCTGTGGAGTGAATGGGAAAGGAATAAAGTAAAATAAAGATGTTTTCCTCCAAGATATTATGGAGTATACTAGAAAGAAGGTGGTGAGTATGTCAGAATTGAGAGCCCTGGTTTAGAATTGTAACAGTGGTTACTATAAGGACTGAATGAGACCCGGTTGAGTCAACCCAGAGATGATTTAGTTTGGCTCATAGCAGCAGAAGCAGTGGTGTTGTATAGGTCCATTACTTTCTTTGTATACACAGACACACACACACACACAGAGACACGTTTTATGACAGAGAAAGAGACAGAGATAAGCATTTTGGATGGGATCTTGCAACATGCTATCCTTCTGCCCTACCATCCTAATTAACTAGGATTACCATGATTGGTGTGCATAGGCTGGCCTGGGAACCAATCCCAGGATTCACTTGTGGTTTCTTGCTTTCTAACTAATGGCATTTTCTATGTATCACTGAGACCCAATACTTATATTTTGGAGACTGCTTGTGATGCTAATTAATTAATTAATTAATTATAATTACTTACTTAATTTATTAATCCTATTTTTTTTTCATATGAGTTTGCCATAGAAAGAGAGAGGGAGGGAGAGTGACAAAGCAAGCTACCAGGTCTGACACTCGAACCACAGTTGGCTATGTGGGAAGTCTAGTGCTTCAACAACCACACCACCTGCCTAACTCCATTGTGATGCTATTTAAAAAAAAAGTTTTTATTACCAAAGGGCACATGCACCTGCCAGAGAAAGGAAAGTTGGGGTAGGGGGTTAGGGGGTGTACCTCCCACTGGAGTGTGGTTGCTCTATAATCTCTTTTCTTCCATTCCTCCTTCCTACTAGGATTTTAGGCATGCACACACACGTGTTCTGCATGTTTTTCAAGCTGCTGGGTTGGGATTTGAACCTGATTGGCCATGTGGGATCTGACTCCCTTAACCACTAGGCTATAGGGCTGGCCTTTCCCACTTTTTTTTTTCTTCTTTCAGATTTTTACATGGCTCACATCCTGACTTCCTTTAAGTTTACTTCTGCCCAAAGGTCTGTTTTTAGAAATGACTGCTGACTACTTTTTCACCCCTGACTACCCTAAACTACCTTTCCTCCCATTTTCCGTCCTTTCATCATGCTTTATTTTTTGTCTTAACACTTATCACTACTTTTCATGTTATGTGTCCTTTCTCTTTCTTATGTTTGGCAAATAAAATTAGAATGAAAGCTCCATGAAAACAACTTTTCTTGAGTGCCAGTGTATGTTTTGCTCAGTGCTGTATCCCCGATACTCAGATTAGCTTGGTACGTGGTACAGTACCCCCAAATACCTGTTGAACGAGTAAATTGGTAAGGATAAAACCTATTTGGTATTCTGAAAGTGTTTTGTTTCTCAGCACCTAGTCTGTAGGGAAACAGTACTGTGCTAAAGCATGAAAGCATATTCCATTGTAAATAGAGTGGCTCAAGGCTCTTTTCAGCTGGCACAGTGTATTATAACTAGCTGTCTTACTGACGTTTGTAGTAGAACAAAGCTACTCCAAGCTGAAACTCTTGAGATACAATGTTTGATGGTATTTCATAAAATGGATTGATTAGTTATAAATGCTGTTTGGGGCCATTTAGTTTAGGGACAGTCAGCTTTACATTCACTAATCTCTAAATTATCCCTTGATAGTATAATAAGCCCAGCCCTGAAAATAATGACTTTGCACTCAAATAATTTTTAATCTTAAAAAAGTAAGATTATTACTGAATGCTATTATTGATTTCTTTTGCTATTGTTATACATAGAGCAAAATATGACTTTAATAACTGTAAATTTTAATTGGACCAATAAACAATTGATTTTTTTTCTTTTAACTTTTCTGACACTTACATAACTTCTTTACAGAGTAATTCCTTTTCAGACATAATCCATATTATACTACATTTGTATATTTTATGCTAGTCATTGATGCTGAATTTTTTTTTAAATTCATGAGAAAGAGTGAGTGAGTGCCTGTGTGTGCATGCATGAGGGAGATAGACAGGCCGACAGATAGGCACCCTTGATAGGGTCTCATTACACTGTGACTGACTTTCCCTGGCCTTTCATCTCGTTAGGATTTGGGGTGTGCTCGCATGTGGGGTGTTTTCAGATTGACCTGAGAGCCGAACTTGCAGTTGACCATGTGGCTTCTAGCGCTGCATGTGCAGTGTGTTCATATGCCACCAAGGCTGAGCTGGATTATGTATATGTACTGTTTTGAGGGGGCAATCAAAGAGCACAGAGGGCTTAGAGGAAATGTTCTGGGGCCAGTGGATGGTGTGTGGTGGCTAAAGGCACTAGACTCCCACGTGGCGGGACGCGGTTTGAGTCCTGGACCTGGAGGCTTACTTTCTTCCTTTCCCTTTCTCTCTCTGGTCAAATTAAAATAATAATAATGATAGTAACAAATGGAATTAAATAAATAAATAATTCTAAAAAAAGAAAAAAGAGGAAATGTTCTTTGTTCCATCCCCTTTTATATTTTTCCTCCCCAGAAATTTTTTAAAAGAATTATTTATAAATTAAATTAATTATTGATTATTTATTTTATAATTTAATGAAAATAATTAAATGATAAAATTAAATAAAGTGAATATTTGTTTATTATTGTTCTTCAATTTGACCAGAAAGAGACAGGGAGCAGGGGGAGAGTGAGAAAGTAAGCTGCCAGGTCTGAAATTCGAGCCGCGGATGGCCATGTGGAAGTCCAGCGCCTTAACCACCATGCCACCTGCTGGGCCTGAGACAGCTGTTTTTAATTTTGAGCTGTTCTGGTGGTTTATATAAACTTTTTTTTTTTTTTTTTTGGAGAGATTTTTGCTATAGGCGCATGGGCTCGCCAGAAAGACAGAGACAGAAAGTGAGAAATCACCCCCCGGGGGGATGGTCACACCACAATCCCTTCTCCTCCATTCTCCTCTTAGGATCTTGGGCACGCACGCCCACGTGCCCAACATGAGTTTAAGCCCCACCTGGTTTGGGACTCGAACCACGGTCGACTACATGGGAGTCCAGTGACATAGCCATTATGTCATCTGCTGGTCCCATTTTTAGGATACTTTTAAAAGTACTTTTTGTGTTGAACTTTGTTTTGAATTATTTCCAGAATGCTTGTAGCTATATTTTAAACATTTTATGAATTTTCACATATTTATCATTACTACCTTGAGAAACTCTAATAGCAGGGAATAGAAGTTGGAGTTTCTGTGATCCATCACCTTAGTTTTTATACCAGATGAAGTTGGCTGGTAAGATGGTTGATAAAGGTAACAACAGAGACTTAGTGGTAGTTCAGAGACTTAGGTTCAGATTTCTTTTTTTTTTTTCCTTTTAAAGAATTATTTTAGGGGCCAGCAGGCATGGTGGTTAAGGACACCAGACTCCCACATGGCTGACTGCAGTTCGAGTCCCGGACCTGGGCGGCTTGCTTTCTCACTTTGCTTCTCTCTCTCTCTCTCTCTCTCTCTCTCTTGCTCAGTCTCTCTCTGGTCAAATTAAAATAAATGAATAAATAAAGTTAAATAAATAATTCTTAGAAAAAGAATTATTTTAATTTTAATTTTATTTATTATTATTGTTGTTATTTTTCATTTGCTATAGGGCATGTGCACTGACCAGGGGTAGGGGGAATGAGAAAGCAAGCCACCAGGTCTGTAACTTGAACCATGGTTGATCATGTGGGAGTCCAGCTTCCCAACCCCCATGCCACCTGCTGGCTCAAGGTCCAAATTTTGTAACACCTAACTCCAGGTATTCTTTCTTCTATTGGTAAGACTTTTATAAATCAAGAGTAATACCATGTCTATGATTCTTTAACTTTTAAAACTAGCCATGCGCTAACATGCTGTTATTGACCGTATATATATAAATATGATGACATTCTTAGTCTACTCCTATTGAACTTTTAGAATCTCCTTGTTGGGATAGCAGTGATATTTCTAAATTTTGGTCTTAATCCTTCAAACTTGTCAGTTGTTTTTATTAAACTTATGTTCCATTTACAGTACCATCAAGTTTCTTATCCAATAGTAAGTCAAGGGAGGATGTTTTTTTCCTTGTATTCATTGACTTTGCCTTTAGCCAACACTAACACCCGTTTCATGAAGGCTTTTGTCTTTATCCAAGTGTTCCACTCTGCCCTGACAGAGCAGTGCAAGGTCACGGTGCTTGTCCTTTTTTTCTTCACATGAAATTAATAACTTGCTCCAACGGTAGTTTGTTCTAGGACATTTCCAGACCAGATGGTGGAAAGTTCTTGGGATAATATGGCAGCCAAAGCAACATTTTGGCTTTTTAAAGTTGACTTTGTTTTGGCGATTGTGTAATGAAAATCTTCTGAAGATTATACAAGGACATTAAAACAAGAAAGATCTGTGGCTTAAAACATTTTTCATCTTTTAAAAACCACCACACTCAGCGTGGTAGAAATTTGGTTTCTTTCAAGTATTGGCTGTTCTGACTCTTTTCCCTGGTTATTTGGCCCTTAAGATAGCCCAATTAATATGTTTTTAATTATGTCTTCACAGGAATCTAAAATTGCCTTGAATTTCTTTTTTTTTTTTGAGCATTATAGAAAGTTACAGCAGGAAATGACATTAGAGATCAACTTGCTTAGTGTATTATTTACAAGGAAGAAAACCGAGACCCAGAGCAGTTATTTGTTGAAGTTAACAGACTGAGTTAATAGAGAACTGAGAAGTAAATCCTAGCTTTCCTAAAAATTTTGAACTGATACTCCTACAGCCTACCATACTGTGATTTGGGTGCCTTAGTTTTATATATCATGACATTTTAATTGATAAAAGTTCAATTTTTAACATTTATGGCAATCTTTTTTTTTTAAGTTTTTTTTCGCCCATAGGGCGTGTGTGCTCACTGGAGAGATAGAGAGATAAGGACAGAGACAGGGAGAAGAAAAGTGAGAAATCACCCACCTACCCAGGGTGGATGACCATGTCACAATCCCCTCTCCTTCATTCTCCTCTCAGGATCTTGGGCTTACATGCACATATGCCCGGTGTGTTTTCACTGGGTTCAGGATTCAAACTGCAGTCTGCCATGTGGGAGTCTAGCACCTTAACCACCATGCCAAATGCTGGCCCTCTATTTTAAATTCTTTATTTTTTTTAAGAATTTTAAATTTAATTAAATTAATTATTATTATTATATTTTGCTAAAGGGCACATGTGCCCACCAGAGAGAGAAAGAGAGCAAGAGGGAATGTGAGAAAGAAAGAAGCCACCAGGTCTGGGACTTGATATTCAATTTTTGTCTAGATGATACATTTATATCTTAGGTCACTGGGAAAGTCAAGATATAATTTTCTATGAAAAATGTGTCATGACTTTCCCGATGACCCAATAGTTAAAAATCCATCTTGTTAGCCCTCACCTTCACCTCTATAATTAACCACTATTATTAATTTTTTATGTATCCTTGTAATTTTTCACGCACATATATATTGCAATTATTAATTATTATTCTTAATTTCTCTGTTTTTACATAAAAGACAGTTCTACATGTTATTTTGAACTTTGCTCTTTTTACAGTTAGTAGTTCATCCTGATAGTCTTCGTACACCAGGATTTGGAGAGCTTTCTTATTTTTTGCTTGCTATCTATCTATCTGTTTTATTTATTTATTTTTTAATGTTTGCCCTAGGGCATATATGCTTGCCAGAAGGAGATGATTAGAGAGACAGAGAGAAGGAAAGTGAGAAATCACCCCCTGGGGGGATGGCCAAGCTGGAGTCCCTTCTTTTCTAGTTTCCTCTTGGGATTCTGGGTATCCACTCACACATGCCTAGTGTGATTTTCAAGACTCTAAGTATGGAACTTGAAATGTGGTTGGCTATGTGGAGTCCATTGCCTTAACTACCATGTCTTCTACTGGTCCTATGACTCATTTTTATTTTTTTTTAAGAGATTTTTGTTATAGGGCACGTGTGCTCACCAGAGAGACAGAGAGAGAGAGAGAAAATGAGAAATCACCTCCCAGGGCATGCATGCTCTTGCACTCAGCGTGAGTTTTAAGCCTCCCAGTCTGGGACTCAAACCATGGTCGACCCTGTGGGAGTCCAGCACCTTAACCACTCTGCCACCTCTTGGCCCCAACTCACACTTTTAATGAATTAGATCTATGACTCAGTGCCCTCTGCCAACAGTAAAAATTTTAACTCACATCTTGACAGGTGTGGATGACTTGCGTTCGATTTGTTTGTTTCGTGGTTATATCCTTCTTTTACTTTGTTTACAGTGAAGTGAGAGAAAGGAATAATTAAGAAAATTTATAATTGAATGAGATTTGATATGATTCTTGGACCATCTCTCATGGTATTTTTTTTCTGAAAAGTTTCCAATAGAGAAAACTAGTTTGAAGCAAATGTTTCTCCCTCTCGTTTTCTTTGTACTTTTCCTTTTAAATGTACTTTGTACATTTAAAAAATTTATGTTAAGAATAATAAAGACAGTCACTTATAATCTCATCTTTCAGGATTACTGTTTTTACTTTTTGCATGTTAGCATCTGCACTTATAGACATATCTACTATTGTAGGCAAAGTCTGCTATCTTTCCTTAAATTACATCATGAAGCAAATGTTTCAATAAAATGTTTCAAAAGCAGATGGGATAAATTGTATTATGAGGCCACCATATCCCTGCACTAAAACCTAACAACATCTCATAAAAGGAAAATTACTCACAATATCTCTCATAAACATAAGAAGCAAAAGTATTTTAAACAAAATGTTAGCAAATTGCATTTAGTGACACATGGAAAGGATAATAAGTCATATTCAAATAGGGCTTACCTCAGGAATGTGAGATTGTTTAATGCTTGAAAATCAATCATTGTAATATGCCACACTTATAAATAAGAAAAGCTGCTCAGGGGGCCAGCAGGTGGCATGGTGGTTAAGGTGCTGGACTTGCACATGGCCGACCATGGTTTGAGTCCTGGACTTGGCGGCCTGCTTTGGCACTTTTCCTCTCTCTCTCTCCATGGTTGAGTGCATGTGCCTTATAGCACATTAAAATAATAATAAATAAACTTAGAAAAGTTGCTCAGTAAATGTGCAAAAAACATTTGAGCAGATTCATCATCCATGTCTGAGAAAAACTCTCAGGAAACTATAGAGGGAAACTTTTTTTTAAGGATTATTTTATTTAACTTTATTTATTTATTCATATATTTCAATAAATAGATGTCCCCAGATAGGGACAGAGTGAATGAGTGACAGAGAGAGAGGGAGAGAGGAAGCGAGAAAGCAAGCCTCCAGGTCCAGGACTCGAACCGCGGTTGGGCATGTGTGAATCCAGCACCCTTAACCACCACACCACCTGCTGGTCCCAGAAGGAAACATCTTTAACTATATAAAAAACATCTACAAAAAACCTGCAGCTAACTTTACGCTTACTGGTGAGCAATTCAATACTTTCCCTCATTTCTGACTAGGAACAAGTAAAGCGTATTTGCTTTCAGTATTTCTATTTACCATTATATTAGAAGGCTTAGCCATTGCAGTAAATCAAAGCAAAGAAATCAAAAACAAGTACAACTATGCTTATTTCCTGACAAAATTATTATTTACATAGAAAATGTTAAAAATCACACGTAAGATCTATTTTTCAACTTAAGAACGAATCTAAGAAGGCTGTAGGTTACAGGGTCTGTTATTGATTGAATGTTTGTGTTCCCCAGAATCATGTGTTGAAACTTAATCTTCAGTGTGATGATATTAGGAGGCAGGGCCTTTGGAAAGTGATTATGTTAGGAGGGTGGAGCCTACATGAATGGGAGACAGAGCTAAGAAGCTATCTGCAAACAGGAAGTGGGCTATCACCACACACTGAATTGCCTTGCAATATGAGTTTGGACTTCCGGCTTCAGAATTGTGAGGAATAAATGCTTGTGTTTTAAGCCACTCGGTTTATAGTAATTTGTTATAGCAACCTAAACTAATTAGGACAAGATGATGAATGTACTAGTGGCAGTCAACTGAAAAATAAAAACTTAAACATCCTATTAAAAAAATATGAAACACTTAGGATTAAATTCAACAAATATACATATAACTTATATACTGATAACTTAAAAACTACTCAGTGACATTAAAGAAGACCTAAATGTGGGACTAGCAGGTGGTATGGTGGTTAGGACATGGCTGACTGAGGTTTGAGTCCTGGACCTGGCAGCTTGCGTGCGCGCGCGCTTTCTCTCTCTCTCTGTGTCTGTCTCTGGTGGGTGCATGTTCCTGTAACAAATTTAAAAAATAATAAATGAAATAAAATAAATAATTCTTTAAAAAAAAAAGGTAAAGAAGACCTAAGTGTAAACAAATATCATTCTTTTTAAAAAAAAATTTTTTTTTTTTGAGAGGTTTTTGCTATAGGGTGCATGAGCTCGCCAGCCAGCCAGAGACAGAAAGCGAGAAATCACCCCCCAGAGGGGATGGCCACGCTGCAATCCCTTCTCTTCCTTTCTCCTCTCGGGATCTTGGGCACACATGCACACACGTCCAGCGTGAGTTTTAAGCCACCGGGTCTGGGATGCGAACCGCAGTCGACTACATGGGAGTCCAGCGACATAGCCATTACGCTAACTGCTGGTCCCCCCAATTTTTTTATATTACATTTAATCACATACATCCTTACAGTGTATTATATTTCTTTTTCCAGCACGATTACCATGCATATCAGTCAAGGCAAAGACATTACTATTCATATCATCATCAAATAGCTTTTCTTTTTTTCCTTTCAGTTTATCATTATTATTTAAAATTCTCATTATTTGTTTTTAAACATTCAATCACTGTACATCATTTGGCTTGTAGAGAGTTTACCCAACATGAAATACTTCTCAGACCAGTCCAGTTGAGAATACTGTACATGTTATCATCAACAAGTAATAAACCATTTCTAACACATACCATTCTCATCAATTGGAAGATTTAAGTTAAGGTGCCAATATCACCCAAACTGGTGATTCAGTTAGGTTATGGACTCAATTCATCACATTTGTGGTAGGATTTTGCATGTAGAAATTACAAGCTTGATTCTAAAATATATAGAGAGTAAGGCAAAGACCCTAGAATATACAAAGCTATGTTGAAAAGAGGAATGCTTACACTGCCTCACTTTTCATGATGCAGCTTGTTTTCAGGGTAATATGGTATTAATGTAAGTATAGACAAATCAGTGGATCAGAATAGGGAAATGCTTTTATTATGCTTTTATGGTCCATTGTTTTTTTTTTTTTTTTTTTTTTTTTTTTTTTTTTTGAGAGGTTTTAGCTGTAGGGTGTGCGTGCTCGCCAGAGAGATAGAGAGACAGAGAGACAGAAAATGAGAAATTCCCGGGGGGGGGGGTATGGCCACACCACAATCCCTTCTTCTTCTTTCTCCTCTTGGGATCTTGGGCTTGCATGCACACGCGCCCGGCGTGAGTTTAAGCCACCGGGTCTAGGACTCGAACTGCAGTTGACTACATGGGAGTCCAGCAACATAGCCATTACGCCAACTGCTGGTCCCGATCAATTGGTTTTTGAAATAGGCAGCAAGATAATTCAACTGGGGAAAGAAAGCTTTTTTTCCACTCATTTTGAGGGGAAAGCTATTATAATTATCTGTATGGGAAAACAGCAAAACAAAACACATTGACTCTTTACCTGATATACAACACATGAATTATGAGCCTATACATTGCTTTTCTTTGGGCAAAGGTTACTTAGGACACAGAAAATAACTCTAAAATGAAAAGTTGTTAAGTTACAACTAATCAAAAATAAAAACTTGGGCTCTGACACTTTTCAGAAAATGACTGTCAAGCCACAGACAGGAAGGAATGTCTATAAACATATGTGACAAAGGACTCCATTCTTGAATATATCAGCAACTATTAGAACTTAAAAACTTAACTAGGCAAATAACCCAGTTAAAAAAAGAGCAGAAGATTGAGATTGATACTTCATGCGAAAGATATATGAATGTCCAATAAACACATTAAAATATGTTTAATGTGGGACCAGCAGTTAGCGTAATGGCTATGTCGCCGGACTCCCACGTAGTTGACCGCAATTCGCGTCCCGGACTCAGTGGCTTAGAACTCACGCCGGGTGCGTGTGCGTGCGTGCCCAGAATCCCAAGGGGAGAATGGAGGAGAAGGGATTGCGACGTGACCGTCCCCCCAGGGGGTGATTTCTCGCTTTCTGTCTCTATGTCTCTCTCTGTCTGTCTGGCGAGCGCACGGGCCCTATAGCGAAAACCTCTCCAAAAAAAAAATATATGTTTAATGTGATAAAAATGCAAATTAAAACCATAATGTGATATCACTACACACCCACTAGAATAACAAACATTAAGGAGATGAGTAGTACCAAATATGTGTGACAATATAGAGCAGCTAGAACTTTCAGAAATTGCTGTAGAAGAAGCCGACCTGAAAAGGCTACATACCATATGATTCTAACTATATGACATTCTGGAAAAGGCAAAACTGTAGAGACAGTGAAAAGATAAATAGTTGTCTTAGGCTTCTGGGGCTGGCAGGGAGGGAGGAATGAACGGGTGAAGCATGGGATTTTTAGGGCAGTAGAGTTATTCTGCATGACACTAAAATCACAGATACATGTTATACAGCTGTCAAAACATATGGAACATACAACACCAAGAGTGAGGCTTTATGTCTATTGTGGTCTGAGTGATAATGATGTGTGACATTGGTTTATTGGTTGTAACCACTGTTCTACTCTGGTGGAGGAGGCCGTGCGTGTGTGGAGGGAGGGCATATATGGGAATTCTGCTTTCCATCAACTTCCTGTGAACATAAAACACCTCACCCCCCAATAAAATCTATATTGAAAAATTGCTATGGAAGTGTAAAATGGTTCAACCATTGTAGGAAAAGGCTTGACGATTTCTTACAAAGTGAAACATCCACCTCTCCTCTCATCTTAGAACTTTACTTTCAGGTGTTGACCCAAGAGAGATGAAAATATATCTGTGCAAATGATTTGCATGCAAAATGTATAAAGCTTTATTTATAACAGCCTCAAATTGGAAACAGCTCAAATGCCAATCATTATCTTATTGTCTTTTTGTAGTTTACTCTGGTAATTTCTTGAGAGTTAATGTTCATGTCACTAAATTTCTTTTCGGCTGGGTCTAATCTGAGTTTCTTATTTCTTATTTTGAATCAATTTAATTTTAAAATTTAGCTGTTGTATTTTTCAGTTCTAGAGTTTTTTCTGGAATTTAAATTTTTTTTAGATCTGTTTTATTACATTATGTAGTTTTCAGGTCATTAAAAAACTTTTGAGTTTTTTAAAAAATTTGGCTTTTATCCCGTGAGAATAGTAAGGATAGTTATGTAAGTAATTATTAACTGTATAGAGTGGTTGTTCTTTTGTCTTGTTTATGTAATCTTATTTCTTTATATGCCTGCTTTTGATCATTGTTTAGTCTTTGTAAAGTTACAGAAACAATTTGATGGTTAGGATGCTCTTATCCTAAGGATTGTCTTCTGATTCTGTTGAGCACTTTATATTCATCTTTGTATTTTTGTTTTTTTTATTGCTAGAGGGTACACTCACTCATCAGAGAGAGAGAGCGAGCAAGGGAGAGGAAGGAAGCACCCCATGATGGGGTGTTGTATGCCACAATCCTTTCTTCTTCATTTCTCCATCTTGTCAGAATTTTGGACATGTATACACACTGCTTGGCATGTTTTTCAAGCCACAGGGGCTGGGATTGAACCATGGTCAGCCATGTGGGATCTAGCTCCCTTAATCATTAGGCTAAGGGAACTAGCCCACTTTATATTCATCTTATTTCAATTTTAGGGCTGAAATTTTCTTGCCACGCAAACAATTTAAAGCTGGTTTGTAGATCATGAGAGAGTTGGTTCCCTTCCTTTCTCTATTACTCCCAAGGTAAGGATTTCTTTGAGAGTCCCTCCCTTTGGGGGGAATGAATTATCAGGGCTTGTACCCTTGGATTCCAGCTTTTGTTCCCTAAACCTTCAATACTGCTCAGATTTCCAGCCACCTCTTGTGGAAAGGTAAACATCCCTTAGGCCAAAGCAGTTCCAGATGTCAGTCTGAGCTCTTTAGATTTACTCAGTGCCTGCTCCCTTGGCCTTACACTCCTTCAATGGTTTGTTAGCTCTTTGATGATTTTAGGAAGTGCCCTTCTTGACCCCCCTCTTCCCCACAAGGATTTTTGTTGACTTCATCAGGCAGTTTCTCTTAAATTTCCTGCCCATTACTGTTGGAAATGGAAGTAATCCCCACCCCTCGGATTCTAAGTATTATGTTATACTATAAATTAATATCTAAGCTATGTTTTAGTACATTTCTCATTTATTTTATAATATGAAATGAATTTTTAAATTCAACAAGTGTTTATTGTCCTGCATGTTTTCGACTATAGAGTATGAAAAGCATTATAAGAGTGATGTTCAGACTATATTATAGGAACACCATTCACTTGCTTGGTGGGACAAAAAAGGTTTTCCAGAGGAGGTGAAACAAGTTCAGAGTCATGAATGATGAAATGTGAGTTTGCCAAGCAGTTTGGGGGTGGAGGAGGAAGCTGGATCTGTCATACAGATTTGGGAGATGTCAGGAAACATGGTAACTAGGAAGGAGTAATTGATGGGTAGTTGCATTTTACCCATCTGTATCTTTAAAAAATATTTCTTAAATGACTCTATCAGAGGTTTTTCTGTTTGTATCATTTTTTTTCCCCAGATGGGAAGAACTCAAATTTAGGTTCCTTATTTTGGAGCTGACTTTTTAAAAGCATCAGTCATCTTCAATACAATTTATGATAGAAAATGGATGAAATGAGGGCATGGGCAGCTTTGCTTGAATCTTGCTTCAAACAAATACTGAGTAATTATTTTTGCTGTTGCTACTAGTTCTGTTACTGTGGCCCCAGGAGTCTAGTGAGTTTTTGTGCAAAGTGCTAAATCATAAAATAGTGTTTGGAAGCTGGGAATCTCAGATATTTTTCATCATGTAAAATTTGTGCACAGATGGATATATTTTTCTTGGTTTTGATAAACTCAAAATAATAATAATTTTTCACTGTGCCTATGAGAGACTATTCAGCAAATAAGTGAGTACTCGTCAGCCCTTGTCTTAGGTACTGGAGATACAGTACTGAATAAGGCATGAATTGAAGCTGTGGATGAGACAGGACAGACAGTAAACAAGTTAATATATAATGTCAGGATGTGACATGGGCAGTGGAAAAAAATAATGTTATATTGGTATTTTAGCCACAATTGTAAGGGAACTCTTCTTGTGAAGTGGACATTTTAGAAGTCCAAGTGGAATGAGAGATGGAATCCTGGTATTGTCTGAAGAGAAAACAGCGGCTGCAAGGCCCTGAGGTGGGCACATGCTGGGTGTATCTAGGGACTGCTGAGTAGGCCAGCAGGGCTGGAGCAGGATGGGCAAGGATCGAGGACCCATAGTAGGACATGAATTAGGATGATCAGATGGCCTTTGAGTTTTAGTGGTTGGGTTAGGGACTTTGCATTTTTTTCTAGGTGGGATAGTCAGCTACTGAATGGTCATTATCCTCGTTTGAATATTTTTCATTCCGTACATTTCTCTTGCTTTATGGCTACAGGAATTATCCTCAGACAGTGAAAATTGGGAATTTGCAAAAACAGAAAACAAAACAAGCAAATGAAAGCCAAACAACAAAAAAATTTGCTATTACTGGAAGCTATGTTCCTCTGTGTACTTAAATTATTTCTTCTACCCAGCCAATTTATTGATGCCTATTTTAATCAATTTATTTGGACATTTTGTTTTTATTCTCTCTACCTGCCCACCTAATCTGGTGGGTTAGTATAATTATGAGTAATATTGTCATGCTGGCTGGTAGCCATATTTTTGGTTCTTACTGAAATTAGCACTTACATCTGATTTTTATGGAATGCTAGTGCTGGTGGTAGGCAGAATAATGCCCGCCCCGACATACCCAAAGGTGTATCTCCATTTTAAACCCCGAATAATAGGGTCCCCATGATTCAGTCCCAGTATGTTTATAACAAGCGGAAATAAGGCAGGCAGGGACACATGGGTAGAGACTACACTCTGCTCTGGCAAAGTTTTGGCCTTCGCATTTTGTGATCTTGCCTCATTTCCATTTCTTATAAACATACCAGGATGGAATCATGGGGGCTCTGTCCTAACCATCCAATCACCAATCTTGTCCCTGAAGCCCCATCCTTTAACACCATAATTAGATCAAATGTTCACTCTCTTAGTGCAGTTTTAGTGACAATATGTGAATTTTCAGGGGATATATTCAAACTTTAGCACATATCAAAAGCAGTTCTTTATTCAACTTAAAGAACTTTGGTAAGGAGATCATTCTCTATAATTCCAGTGGGTCCCACATATTCACAAGAGTCCTTAAAGGTTAATGAGGAAAGCAGAAGAGTGGATCAGAGAGCGTAGACGTGAGGAGTCATGTAAATCCACTGCCAAGTTATAAGAACAAGGAAGAGATCCATGAGCTAAAGAAATGTGGTGACCCCTAGAAGCTGGGATATACCCTCAATTTATAGCCGGCCAGAAAATGGGGACCTGAGTCCTACAACCACGTGGAACTGAATCCTGCCAGCAAACGAAATGAGCACAAAGTGGATTCTTCTTAGTCTCCAGAATAGAACACAGCTTCCCATACCATGATTTTAGCTCGATGAGACTGTACTGGGCTTCTGACCTCCAGAGCTGTAGGATAGCAAATTTGTGCCATCTAAAACTGCTGTTTGTGATGGTTTGCTAAGAGCATCATGGAAGCTGATGCAGCGCTGATGAAACATATCCAGCTTCTCACAGCAGACAACTTTCACAAGTTAGATTTGTTAAGTATCAAACTTTCAATGATTCATTCATTCCAACTAATATTTGTTAAGTCCCTATTATTTGCTGGGAACTATGGTAGGAGCTAGTAATAAGAAACTCACATCCTGAGACCAGCAGATGGCATAATGGTTACATTGTAGTCGACTGTGGTTCAAGTCCTGGAACTGGAGGCTTCAAAATCACACTGGGCATGTGTGCGTGCATGCCCAAGATCCAGAGAGGAGAATGGAGGAGAAGGGATTGTGGTGTAGCCATCCTCCCTGGGGGGGTGATTTCTCTTATGCTGGCTGCGAGCTTAAGATCCTCCTGCCTCAGCCTCTTGGATAGCTGGGACTACAAGCATGCACCACTGCACTGGCTTTTTATGGAGGGTCAGGAATCAAATACAGGCTTCCTGTGTTGGTCTCAGCCTGCCAGGCAGCAGCATCCAGAGTGTGCTACTGCGGCTGGCCCATAATACTTTTGTTTCTACTTTACCCCTATCCACAGTTGCTTTCCCTCCACCTCTCCTGTTATTTTCAAGAAAATTCCAGACATCATATCATATCTGAATAGTCCTTTTTTAAAAAAATTATGATTTAATTTTATTTATTACTATTACTATTTTTTAAATTTGCTGTGGGACACATGTACTCATCAGATAGAGAAGGAGAAAGGGAAAGTGAGAAAGCAAACTGCCAGGTCTGGGATTTGAACCATGGTCAACTATGTGGGAGTATAGTGTCTTAACCACCATGTCATCCATTGGCCCTGAATTGTCACTTTTTATGTCAGACTTTGCTATTGCAGGTTTTCTTTTTTTTTTTTGAACTTTTTGAAGGGGGGAATCTTCAAAAAGTTTATGGAAAATGCCTGTTATGAAAAAACTATGCATGATTTCATATTTTTTTTACACCAAAATAAACTCACAGCTTAATTTCACTTGTCCTTGAACGTTTTGAAATCTTTTCATATTATCTTATGCTTCCTCGTGACATAAAAATATAGGCCTTGTTTTTATTTTATCATCTTTATCATAGTACATTGTATCATCTATAAGTCCATTTGCAACTTTTAGCTCTTATTTGTCATGAAATTTTGTCTAGGATTTCTTTGGTATGAATCTTACAGATCAGTTCAGATTGCAAAAGTGCCACAATACTGATTTTACTGAGGTTACAATAAATTTTAGTGACTAGGTGAATTCATAATGCTAAATCCATGAAGAATGAGCATTGACTATATATGGGTCATTGGAAGAGTCATGACACATTTTTTTTCATGTTTTTCTATGCAAGAATGTGTCATGACTTTTTCGATGACCTGATACTTAGTGATTTTCTATTTCCTATACATGGCAGTTTTCCATTTTCTGTATTCTTGAGTTAGGTTGATGACATCACCATCTTTCTAAATCCAGAAACTTTAGTCTTGTTTAGTCTTAGTTATTTTCACCCACTGTAAACATTCAGTTTGTCATTGAGGATATTTGTTTTATTTTGTTAGATGTCATTTAAATCTGATCACTTTTCTTCATTCCTATTGTCGTTTTAGTTGAGGTCCTTAGAATGTACCAACTAGATGATTTATTGCACACACCTTTTGTTTCCTGTATTAATTTAAACATTTCCTTATTTCAACATGTTCCCCAACCTTTTATACTTTGTTTCATCCCATGATCTCTAATTTTGGACCCATGAGGTGTAGGGTTGAATTAACTGGATCTTCAGTTCAAGGGATGCTACCATCATTGGCTCAGGGCTTATCCTTACCTCTATTTAATACTCATTTATTTACTTCTTCTCTTTATCTCTACTCCTTACTCCTTTTCTTTCCCATAAGCCACCACTCTCATGTGTTTAGTGTGTGTACTTTTATATGTAAATGTTTAAGTATAAAATATTATGCGTACATGCATTTTTAGTACACATCAATAGTATTGTTATAGAAATCATTCAGTGTTTCCCCCTTAGAACTGTTTTTGAGAATTACACGTGATGCTAAATGAACATTTAGTCCTTGACTTTTAAAACTGCCCCATGGCATGCATCACTGCATTTTACTTGTCCAAGTCCTCCGTGATGGACATCTGAATTGCCTCCAACTTTGCTTCCCCACAGATAAGGAGTGTCTCTGTGTTACTTACCTGTTGTTGCATAAAAATTACCTTAAAACTTGGCTACTTAAAATAGCAAATAGTAATTCACATTTTTTTTAGGTTCAGAGATCTGGATACAGCTTAAGTTGATGCCTCTGACTCATAGTGTCTCATGAGGCTGTAGTTATGCTGGAGCTGTGGTCTCATCTGAAGCCTCAATCGAGGAGGACTTGCTTCCTAGATCTATACTGTTGGCATGATTCAGTTCCTCAAGGGTTGTTTAACCTTACATTCCTTACTGGCTCTTGATTGGAGGCTTCCCTTATGTGTTTTCATTGTATATCTTTCTACATAAGAAATAGTTGCCATGTCAACTCACAACAAGGTTATTGGAAAGCAAGTGGCAGAGCGAAAGAAGACTCCCAAGACAAGCCTTAGTCATTTTGTAAGGTAATCTCCCAGAGTGACATTGCTTTCATTGTATTCTTTGTTAGAAGTGAGTCACTAGATTCAGTCTACATTTAAAGGGAGAGGATCATGCAAGGGCATGAACAGTAGGAAACAGGCATTATTGGGGAGGGGAGTGTCATTTTAGAGTTTCCTACCATAGCCCTCATACATATCTCTGACTTTTTCTTTGGCATACATTCGTACATCATAGGGGTTCTCCAAAGGGACTGTGCTGGTTAGTGTCCCCATTGGTGGAATATGGAGGTTTTATATCATCATATCCCTGCCAGCAATTTGCATTATCCAGTGCACAAATGCATGTTACATTTTATTAAATTGTTTGTATCTTTCACTCTCCTGTTCTAGTGGCATTCCTGCCTTTTCACTAGTTATTTGCAGGAGCTGCTTGTAGTCTGGATACTAGTTCCTGTTCTTCTCCCAGTCTATTATCTGCCTATTAACTTTTTCCAAGGTTTTACTTATTAGGCAGTAATCCCTAATTTTATATAAGTATATGTGTTTTTCATCTTTGTAGTTTTTGCTCATAGGCTTTTATTAAAGCAATGCTTTTGTGTTACAAACTTTTTGTATAGTCTCTTTTATTATCTCTAGTTTTACCATTCCTATCTAAGCCTTTAATCTATCTGTGGCTGGTTTTTGAGTATGTTGTAAGGTAGGGATCTATCATGATTTTTTAATGGTAGAAGCTAGATTTTCCCAGCACCTTTATTATATATTGTTTCCACATATGCACAGGTCTGTATGAGTTTCCGAATGGGCTCCATTAGGTTGCCTTATTTTTTTATGTGTGGATACCATGCTGTTTTTATTATTACACTTGTATAATGTGACTTGCCATCTAGAAGGGAAAGTCCCTGTCTTCACTGTTCATTTTCTTTTCTTTCTTTTTTTTTTTTTTAAGACGTTTTTGCCTTAGGGCACGTTGGCTCACCTGAGAGAGAGAGAGAGAGAGAGAGAGAGAGACAGACAGACAGACAGACAGGCAGACATAGTAAAGGGAAATCACACCCCTGGGGGAATAGCCACACCCAAATCCCTTTTCCTCCATTCTCCTTCTAGGATCTTGGATATGCATGCACTCGGCGTGATTTTCAAGCCACTGGTTCTGGGAATCGAACTGCGGTTGGCCATGTGGGAGTCCAGTGACTCCATCTGCTCATCCCCTTGCTGTTCATTTTCAGGATTGCTTAGCTATGTGTTTATTGTTTCATAAAAATTTTAGCCTATGTATGAAATTTCTCATAAAAATTCAGTAAGAATTTTGGTCGTGATTGCATTTAATTCATAGATGAATTTGGATAGACTTGTTATCTTCATAGTATTAAGTCATTCTATTCAGATCATTCTCTGTGACCTTCATTAGTGTTTAGTTAAAGTTTTCTTCATAGAGGTATAGAGGTCCTGTAAGTTATTTTTTTAAAGAATTATTTAATTAAAATAATTATTATTGTTATTACTTTAAATTTGACCAGAGAGAGAAAAAAAAAAAAAAAAAAAAAAGAAAGAAAGAGAATGTGAGAAAACAAGCCCTTAGGTCTGAGACTTGAACCATGGTTGGCCATGTGGGAATCCAGTGCCTTAACCACCATGCTACCTGCCCACCCTGATGTCCTATAAATTCTTGGTTAATTCCTAAATGTTGTAGTTATTCTTACAATCTTGCAAAATGACGTCTTGATACCTACTATTGTTGTTTAGTGCTACTAAGGAGAACTGTGTTATAATAAGAAAGAAAGGCTTGTCTGCCAGTAACTGCCATTCATATTCTAGGTCTTAACTTAAATGTGTCTTTTATTTTTGCAAGTTTGTTTATATATTAAAAGAGAAAGATTAACAGAGACAGAGACGTCTCACAGGGTCTTCTCACGCCATGATTCTCCCCCGGTCTTCTAGCCAGCTAGGATCACTCCCACCTCCGTGGGTGTGCCCAGCATATTCGAGTTTACCTGGGTTCCAAACCTAGGCCTTCTCATATGGCTCCAGTATTATACAGTGGCACCATACTGCCTGCACCACCATGGCTGGCCTTAAATGTCACTTGTTCAGAGGAGCTTTCTCTTCATTCCTTCAAATCAAAGCCCCGATGATCCTGTCTTGTTACTTGCTCTTTTTCCTTAGTGCCTTTTCTGGAGTAATTATTACTTTTTTGTTTTTTAAAGAGAGATTTTTTTGCCATGTGGCGCGTGTACTTGCCAAAGAGACAAGAGAAAAATAAAATGAGAACCCCCCTCCCCCATTTCCACCACCAGGGGGGATGGCCGTGATGCAGTCCCTTCTCCTCCAGTCTCCTCTCAGGATTTTGGGCATTCACACACATGCACCTGATCTGGGTCTGGCACTTGGACCACGGTTGGCTATGTGGGAGTCCAGTGCCTTAACCACTGTGCCGCCTCTGGCCTCTGGTGTAATTTTTTATTTCTGTCTTCTTCACTAAACTGTGAGCTCCACAAAGGCAAGAACCTTATCTGTTTGTTGATGGATGTATTGCTAGTAGGTGGCATAATGCTTGTCTAGACATGGGAAGAATAAACTCTTTATAAATATTGATTGAATGATAGAGGTATATATGCTGAAATGCGGTGTGATAAACTATTTGATACAAATTGTATTTTTGGGCCTGTGGAAGGAGGGATCAACTCTTACTCTTTAGGATTTACAGAATTCTGTGGTAAAAGAGGGTGGCCTAGGGTTAACACTTTTTCCGTTCTCCCGTTTGTGAGTTTGTGTGACCCTATTCATTTTGAAGGATAATCCTCCAAGTATACATTCTTTCTCCAAGGTTGTTAGAGCTAATATTTATTAGTAGTCATACTTTTAATTTGTTTCTGGATCTGGATCTGGAATATAGAATGAGATGGTAAATTGTAAAGCACTGTAGTTGATTCTTTTTTTTTTTGAAATTGTTTTGGCTATAGGGTGCATGCCCTTGCTGGAGAGACAGAGAGAGACACAGAAAGAGTAAGCAAGAAATCACCCCCACACCACCAGGAGGATGATCATGCTGTAATCTCTTCTCCTCCAGTCTCCTCTTGGGATTTTGGGCATGCAGGCACACGGGCCCAGCATGAGTTTTAAGCTACTAGGTCTGGGACTTGAACGATAGCCAACCATGTGGGAGTCCAGTGTAACCATTATGCCATCTGCTGGTCCCAGGTTCTTTATTATTGATGCATTGACTAAGTACATTTGCAAAGGTATTAGAGGTAGTTACTTACCTACCTATGAAGACAGATAGGTTCAATTCTCTGGCAGAGTACTTGTTATTTTCAGAATATTGCTTTAAAACCTGACTTAGGGCCAGCCGTGGTATGGTGGTTAAAGTGGTTAGATCCCACGTGGTTGACTGTGTGGTTCGAGTCCTGGACCTGACCACTTAAGAATCACACTGGGAGATGCACATGCACACACATGTATCCAAAGTCCTGAAAGGAAGGAGAGATGGAGGAGAAGGGATTGTAACATGATCATGCCTTATGGGGAGTGTTTCTCACTTTTCCTTTCTCTGTCTGTCTGTGGTGAGTGCATACTCCTCTGGCTAAAACTAAACAAAACAAATAACCCTTACTCAGCCAAAAAGCCTAGCCAATTGAGTACAGAGTATAGATTCTCAATATGCATGGGCATTCATTCATGCAAGGAGACTTCAAGAAAGTTCATGGACAAATGGAATTAAAGTATGAGTTTATTTTGCTGTGAAAAGGTTTTTGAACTCCATGCATAATTTATTTCATAATACGCATTTTCTATGAACTTTTTGAAGATTTCTTATATGACTCAATGATTACGGTAATGTAAAATCTTTCAGGTTCTGAGCACCCAAATAATCATTAATGAGTTATAAAATGACATGAAATCTCAGGTTTGCCTTTTATTCAGTTCAAGAAATAAGAATAAATGTAAGAATTGCTTCTTATGTGTTTAATATTTACAACAGTAATTGTGGAAATGTCTGGAAAGAGAATTATTCTACAGTACTTTAAAAGTCAGATTTCCAGGGCCAGCAGAAGGCGTTGTGCTTAAGGTGCTGGACTCTCACATGGCTGACCATGGTTTGAATCCCAGATCTGGTGGCTTAAAACATGCTGTGTGTGTGTGTGTGTGTGTATATATGCCCAAAATCCCAGGAGGATAATGAAGTAGAAGAGATTGCAGTGTGGCTATCCCCCCTGGGAGGTTATTTCTCACTTTCTGTCTCTCTTTCTCTCCAGTGAGTGCATGCACCCTATGACAAAAACAAAAACAAACTTAAAAAAAAATGTCATTATTTCTGGAGTTGTCCCATAGCACAGTGGCTAAGCTTTGTGCCCTGGGAACCAGATCCACATGGCTTGCTGTGAGACAAATGTTGTCTCTGATGGTTTGAAAACACATTGGTGCATGTATATTCATGGCCAAAATCCTAATGGGAAGACGAAATGGAGAAAAAGGATTGCAGCATACCCACCCATAGGAGTGTGCTTTCTTTCTCACTCTTGTGTGTGTGCATGCCTCTGGCAATTAAATGAAAGTCATATTTCTGAATAGAACTGAAATTCATTCATTACACAGTAAGGTCAATTGCATGGGCATCTTGTGTTCTGCTTTATATACTTTATATTTTAAGCCTGTTTCTAACAGTAATAACTCCTTACAGTATTGGGTAGAATTAAGGCTTGTTCAGTTGTAGAGTCAAATCATTTTTAATTTATTTAGTGAGCCTTTATTTAAGTAGGCGCTAAGTACTTTTTTTTGGACTCTTCATCAATATTTTAGTTTTATAAAAATATTTTGATATTCTCTTAGAGCACTCGTTTTGCCGTGTTGTTGAGCTTTCCACTTTATGGTTTTAACATGCCACTGTGCTTTTGGTAATCCTGTTTAAACTTTTGCAGTCACTGAAGATTTCTTGATGAATTTATTCCTGTTTGTACTCCCTAGTCAGCTGAAACTTTTTATTTGATCTAAGATTTGTTTCTCAAAGGGATTAATGATCTTGAGAGACAGGGTAGTCCTTCATAATAGAAATATGCTTAATAAAACAGGAATAATTTGTTTACTCTTAATATTTTGCTGAACTTGCAGAGTTGGCCGTGAGAAAGTGGGCGCTAGAGACAAAAGATTCTAGGGTGTATCACTGTTCTGATTGTGAAGCGCTTACCAACTTCAAAAGGCATTGTGTTCTTCCATGTGCTGTGACTGCTCTCTAGTTTTGTAATTTGAGTATTTGTTTCTGTATTAGTACACAGGGATGAATGTAGAGGTCTAAAGTGGCTCTTCAAAGCAGAACACTGTGGGCAACTGTTTCCATTGTACGCTAGTAGACTCATGTCATAGAAGGGAACTGGGAAATGGGAAATAGGGAGATACTTGACTCAAATACAAGAGCAGATGACTGAGATAGGGTTGATTATTTTTACTTGACTTAATTTTTATGTTAAACATAAACATGTATTTTTATTTTTTTAGGTTTTTGCCATAAGACACATGTTCTTGTTGGAGAGAGACAAAGAAAGACAGAGAGAGAGAAAGTAAGAAATCACCCACCAGGGGGCATGTCCATGCCTCAGTCCCTTCTCCTCCATTCTCCTCTTGGGATTTGGGGCATGCATATGCACATTGCCTGGAGTGATTTTCAAGCCACCAGGTCTGGGACTTGGACTGCAGTCAGCCATGTGGGAGTCCAGCGCCTTAACCACTGTGTCTCCTGTTGACTCCAACATGTCAGTATTATGTTAATCACCTGAAACATGTTGAAAACATGTTGAATGTTTAGATTTGAGTTTTCCACTGAACAGTTAATTTAGGAAAGAGTAATATCGTAATCTACTGAAGTGATCATTATTTTGTTCTCTTTCTCTTTTTCCAGAGATATTACATATGAAATATCAGTAGAAGCTATAACAACATTGGTAGTTTTCCTTTCCTGCCAACTTTTCCACAAGGAAGTTCTGCGACAGAGCATCAGCCATAAGTATTTGATGCAAGGCCCGTGGTATGTTTCTACTTCATATTTGTCTGTTTTTAAATGTATAAATCTAGTTATCTAGCCTCATCCTTCCCTGAGTATGGCCCCATATCTCCAACTGTACATTTTCTCTGGTGGTAAAATCCAGCACATAAGGGACCAAATTCTGCTTTCCTATCCAAACTGTCCTTTCTCCCTGAGCCTTTGTCTCACAGCTTTATTACCTCCTCTAGTGGTTGCTTTGTAGAGCTGAAGCTTTGAAAGAGTCTTTCTTTTACATCTTTCTCCTTGGGTCGTTTAGTTTAAGCAGTGATCAAATTAAAGTCATTCATTGAGATTGTTCTTGTATCTCCCCCTTCTCACCAGTCCCTTTAAAATGACTGTAATCTCTGGGACCAGCAGTTGGCATAATGGCTATGTCACTGGACTCCCATGTATAGTCGACTGAGGTTCGAGTCCCGGGCCCGGTGGCTTGAACTCATGGCATGTGTGTGTGTGTGCCCAAGATCCTGAGAGGAGAATGGAGGAGAAGGGATTGTGGCGTGGTCATCCCCACTGGGGGGTGATTTCACGTTTTCTGTCTCTCTTTGTCTTCCTGGCGAGCGCATGCGCCCTATAGGAAAAACCTCCCCCCCCCAAAAAAAAAAAAAAAGATTAATCTCTGCCTATCACCAAGTGTTGGGACTACTCCAGCAGCTCTTCTCTGACTGTTACCACTTTCATTGAGTCAGCAAATACTTATTGTGTGCTAACCATGTGCCAGGCATGTGTTAGGCTGTGGGGCCGTGTTACTGAGCAGAAGTTTACAGTCTCCTAGGAGGTAGGGATGGGAATAAACAAATATTAAATAATCACGCACAAATGCATTTGCACACTCTACATTCTATTGACATATCTTTGCAAAACTTTAAAACATAAATCTAAATAAATAGCTATAGTTTGCGTTCTTAGTGGGGAACATTTTGTTCTCCACCTCCTTCTTGCTCCCATGATTATACCTGTAGCACCTTTCTAGACTCCATTAGGAGACTCTCCATTAGAACTCTGAATATTCTTGAAAATATCTGGTAGGGCCAGGAGGTGGTGTGGCGGTTATGTTGCTGGACTCCCACATGTCCAACTGCTGTTCAAATCCTGGACCTAGCTGCTTGAAAATCATGCTGGGGGACCAGCAGTTAGCATAATGGCTATGTCACTGGACTCCCATGTAGTCGACCGCGGTTCGAGTCCCGGACCCGGTGGCTTAAACTCATGCCGGGCGCATGTGTGTGTGTGCCCAAGTTCCCGAGAAGAGAATGGAGGAGAAGGGATTGCGGCGTGGCCATCCCCCCTGGGGGGGTGATTTCTCATTTTCTGTCTCTCTGTCTGTCTGGTGAGCGCATGTGCCCTATAGCAAAAACCTCTCCAAAAAAAAAAAAAATCATGCTGGGTGGGACCAGTAGTTGGTGTAATTGCTATGTTCCTGGACTCCCACGTAGTCGACCATGGTTCAAGTCCCGGACCTGGTGGCTTAAACTCATGCCGGGTGCGTGTGTATGCATGCCCAAGATCCCGAGAGGAGAATGGAGGAGAAGGGATTGCAGCGTGGCCATCCCCTCTGGGGGTGATTTCTCGCTTTCGTCTCTCTGTCCTGGCAAGCGCACATACCCTATAGCAATAAATAAATAAATCAATGAATAAATGAATAAACGAATAAATGAATAAACGAATAAACGAACTAACGAACTAACAAACCTCTCCAAAAAAAAAAGAAAGAAAGTCATGTTGGACATGTGTGCATGCATGCCCAAAATGTCAAGAAGAGAATTAAGGAGAAGGGATTGCACCATTCCCTCTCTGGGTGATTTCTCACTATCCCTCTTGCTGTCTCTGTCTCTCTCTTCAGCGAGCGCACACTCCCTAACACAAAATCTTTTTTTTTTTAAAAAAAAGGAAAAAAAAAAATCACTGGTAAGAGGGACAGGGCCTGGGCTTTAGAGATGGAGTGTCTGCATTGTACCCCATTTCTTAGCACGACACTCAGCATGGCCTTGTGTGAAGTAGTGCTTGCTACTGTGGGGCCATATGCACCTTTGCTCTGAACTTCCTTCTTTATGATGCTGGAAGTGCTAAAGGTTCATTTTTCACAGTCATAGAGGATGTTAACATTCTTCTTTTTTTTTAATCTTTTTTTTTTAAAGCCAGAGGGTATGTGCTCTTAAAGGAGACAGAGCAAAAGGGGGGGGGGGGGAGAGAAAGCACCTCCTAATGGGACATGATCATGTCACAAATCTTTTTCCTTCATTCTACATCATGTCAGGATTTTGGACATGTATGTATATGTGTCTAGTGTGTTTTTGAAGTTGTTATGACTATGATTTGAACTGCAGTTGGCCATGTGGGATCTAGCTTCCAATACATAGTGCTTAACCACAATGCTATGGGGCCAGCTCAGTGTTCTTATTTTTCTCTCCTCTCCTCTCCTCTCCCTCTCCTCTCCTCTCCTCTCTCCTCTCCTCTCTTCTCTTTTCCCTTCCCTTCCCTTCCCTTCCCTTCCCTTCCCTTCCCTTCTCTTCTCTTTTCTTCTTTCTTCTTTCTTCTTTCTTCTTTCTTCTTTAAGGTTTTTGTCATTAGGATGTGTGTGCTCACTGGAGAGAGACAGAGAGAAACAGTGAGAAAAAAAGTGAGAAATCACCCTCCATAGGGGATGGCCATGCCACAGTCCCTTCTCCCCCGTTCTCCTCATGGGGTTTGGGCACATATGCACACGTGCCCAGCGTGAGTTTCAGGCCTCCAGGTCTGGGTCATGAACCGCAGTCAGCCATATGGGAGTACAACACCTTAATCACCACACCACCTGCTGGCTCCATTCTTATTTTCTAAGTTACTAGATTTTTATATTATTACTATGGTGCCGAATATTTAAACTATAAAATATTTAATTTTCTGATACTTATGGTTCACTTAAGAAGTCACGTTTTAAAGGTTTCAATAGTACATTCAAGAGTGTGTTAAAAAATTTACGCTAGGTTGCAAAGATTGATTTGCCACCAATCGAAAATGGAATGAATTGAATGATTTTGTACTTAAAAAGTATTATCAATTTTTAATTTATGCTTTTCCCTATGGCTTCTACATTACTGCATTTCTTCAAATGTCAGGTACTGTAATATGCATTACATTTATAATATCTCACAATGTTACATTAATTACTAAAGCTCAAGAGTTGAAGTGATTTGACCATTTTCTCATGGTGTGGTAAGAGGCAAAGCTAGAATTAAGCCTCAAAATTGATCTTAAAGCCCAGGGCAGTCTTCACTATTATATAACAATGTTAGATATCTTTGAATTATGCTAACCTTTTTATTTATAGGCATCATTAATGACATAGTTATTTCTGTATTATTATATAGAATTAAGTGACTTCTGTAAATATGAGCTTGATTTTTTTTTTTTCCTTTTTGTGTAGTCTTCCATACACCAGCAAACTTGTGAAAACCTTATTATATAACTTTATCAGACAAGAAAAGCCACCTCCTCCAGGAACCCAGGCTTTCCCACAGCAATCGGAAGGGGGAGGACTGCTTTATGGACTTGCATCAGGAGTAGCAAGTAAGTCCTATTGGATTTTTTTTAGTTCTTTGATGTGCATAAATTTTGTCTAATTAGGCATAAGAAATTCTGTTCACTTTGCTGCTGCCATTAACTGTTATGTTGGATCCATGCAGCTGGCTAAATGAAATACTGAAAGTAATTAAAACATTAATCTTTGTACTCTGTGCCATGATTTATGCTAAGTAGATGCAAATAATGACAAGATTATTTACCTACAAAGCACTATCCTTCAAGAATATTTACACATAAATAAGCATATTACATGGGTTCTGGCTGTACATTAAAAATAAAGTTAGGTCTTTGAAAACTTCTATTACTTGTGTTATAAGGGGAAAGTTTTCTATTTTAGGGATTTTATAAGTTAAGATTTTATATGACTGATTAGGCATAGTTTTCCCATTATACACAATGCTTCATTTGTTCAGTTACCATTAGCACATTTTTAAGAGTTTCATGATGAACTCTGGAGCGGCACAGGCTTGGATTTGGTCAGGTTGGGAGCAGACTTCCTAGCTAAAGAAAGCCCTTCCCTGCCTTACGTTAAGGTCTCACTGCTGTTTCGCTGTGCTAGTCCTAAAGATGCTCGAAGTCCTACACTGGGTGTGACCTCTTTTAGCATGGTGAACCCAGGGCATGTGTAGTTATGGACACTGAATTCGGCTTTATTCTGGAGGAGAAACAGAAAGTAGAGCAACCTCTGGTAGTGGTAAGGCCTGCTTGGGTGCTCTCACTCCTCCTGAACTGGCAGAGCCCTGTCTTCTTAACCCCATAGTACAGGGTGCAAGCAGAGCTTGTTTTTACTGCTGGCTTACTCTCTACACTCGATCCAGCAGGAACATCAGTTTGCTACTGTGTAAGAACTTACTAGATGCCAGGCTGGAGAACTTTGGATTCAAAGACCTCTTTAAAAATGGTAGACCTGCTTTTTTGTTTGTTTGTTTTTTTTTGTTTTTGAGAGGTTTTTGCTGTAGAGCACATGCGCTCGCCAGACAGACAGGGACAGAGAGACAGAAAGTGAGAAATCACCCCCCAGGAGGGATGGCCATGCTGCAATCCCTTCTCCTCCGTTCTCCTCTCGGGATCTTGGGCACGCACCACACTCACTCGGCATGAGTTTTAAGCCACTGGGTCCGGGATGTGAACCGCGGTCGACTACATGGGAGTCCAGCGACATAGCCATTACGCTAACTGCTGGTCCCGACCTGCTTTTTGATATAAGCAATTGATCCGCGAACCAAACTCTCTGGATTTGCTGTCCTTTGATTCCTTTAATATTACAAATTTCATTTGTGGTCACTTTTTACCTTGGTCTTCCGTGCTGAGCAGCCTGTTTGGAATGCCACACCTGTGTGAGTTCTTCAAGTCACTCCTCTCCAGCGCCCACATTATTTCAGTCAAGGGCACCATATACAGCTTGCTCGTACATGACTCCTGAAGGCAGCATGGGAATGGCTTTTTTTTTTTTTTAAAGGTTTTTATCATAGGTTGCATGCACTCGCCCAAGAGAGAGACAGAGAGTCAGTGAGAGAAAAAGTGAAAAATCACCCCTAATGGGGATGGCCACACCATAATCCCTTCTCCTCCATTCTCCTCTTAGGATTTTGGACACACAGGCACATATGCCCAGTGTAATTTTCAAACTACCAGGTCCAGGAATGGAATGGCCTTCTTCTTCTTTTTTTAAATGCAATGTCTTAGTTTATTTATTCAACTTCATACATCTAGAAAGACTAGATATTGAAAATAGAACTCATTCATCCTTATATATACTAGGTACACAGCAAAGTGAAACAAATATATCCCCCACTAGCCCAGCCTTTAAAATGAGTGAAATACACTGAAGCAATTTGTGGTAGCCTCACATACAGGAGCAGAGATATTATATCCCACAGAAAGGGTTTTATGAATCTGTTAAATGTTTTCTTTGATCGATCATTTAACTAGAATCAATATTTAAATACTGCGTATTTTCCAGTGCTTCAATATGGCTAGAGATTTTTGGGGGGAGTTGATAGTAATAAGTTCACTGACTTTTTTTTTTCCCCAAAACAAGAGCAATGCTTGGCAGTTTTTTATTTTTACTTTTTTTTTTTTAGATAAACAGAGATCCATGTATAGATTTTGGTTTTTCTTTCAGTTATGTATCATATAAAAGGAAGCCCAGTATTGCATATGGTGTCATTTAGTGCACCGGGATCAGAACATTAAAAATTTTATACGTGTCCCTCACTAGTAGGCAGCATGTTACAAGGAAGTCTCTTAATTTTCTTAGCTCACAATTTGTCTGTCAAATGAAAAGATTGATTGGGATGGATGATCTCTAAGATTATTTCCACATAACATTTAAAACTTCTTTTGTGTGTGTGTGTGTGTGTGTGTGTGTGTGTGTGTGTGTGTTTTAATTGTTTTAAGTTTAATATTCAGGTAAGAACACTAAAATAGATTTATTGGACCAGTGGTGGTGCAGTGGTTTAGGCAGCTGGATCCTGCCTGGGTGACTGGGTCCCATCAGTCTTCCTTTCTCCTCTTTGACTCTTGCTTTTCTGCCCATCCGTCCTTCAAGGTTCATCTTGACTACTACTTTCCCCCACAAGAACCCCTTTGCGCTCTAGCTCCATGTGATCTTTTCCTGTGGCCCGTAGCAGTCTGCTTTGTGCTGTAGTTACCTGTGTACGTGCATCATTCTCTCCACATGGCCCCATGTGCAATACGATGAGAGCTGACGTGCACGTAACACTTCTGCATTTACAGAGCCACTTTTCGAGCGTCTCACTTTTATTCTCATAGCAGCCTCATCGATCTGAAATAGATGACTTTACTTTTTTAATATGATAGGTGAACAGATGGTCCAAGATATTTTGTTGTTGTTATTATTTTTAAAGTTTTTGCTACAAGGCATGTTTGCTTACCAGAGAGAGAGAGAGAGAAGGTGAGAAATCATCCCCCCGGCAGGAGGGGATGGCCACATTGCAATTCTATCTCTTCCATTCTCCTCTCAGGATTTTGTACATGCATACACATGTGCATGATGTGACTTTCAAACCACCAGTCCAGGACTGTTACTGTGGTCACGTGTGTGGGGGTACAGCACCTTAACCACCATGCCACCTGCTGGCCTGGAGGCCATGTTGTGTTAAGGCAGCTCCACTGGGTTTAACTGACCTGCTCCTTGTGTGTTATCTTGTTTTTTGTTCTTATTGCTCTCTGTTGCCGATGAGGTCCAGTTTATCAGGATCAGCCTTGGAGTCTGACAACGAATATAGAACTCCAGGGTGGATTCAATAGACTGTAACTATCTTTGATCCTGAACACTTTTAGTATTTGTTAATCTAGATTAAATGTACAATAACTCTTTTGAATGCACGTGTTTGGTTATTAGTGATTTCATTGTCAATGTCATCATCTAAGCCTTTCCATACCTGTAGGTTTTCTTTTTTTTTTTTTTTTTTTTTCCCCTATAGGGCATGTGTGCTTGCCAGACAGAGAGAGCTAGAGAAAGAGAGGGGGGAAAGTGAGAAAGAGTCCCCCAAAGGGAAATGGCCACACCACAGTGGCTTTTCCTCCATTTTCTTTTCAGGATTTTGGGCATGCATGCACACATGCCCAGCATGTTTCTCAAACCGTAGGGTCCAGGACTTGAACTGAGTAGTAGGCCATGCGGGATCCAACTGCTTTAACCACCATGCCACCAGCTGATCCCACACCTGTAATTTTTCTGTTTTATCTTCTCCCTTCAAGTTTTATATTTTAAAGACCTTCCAGTATATCACAATGAGATTTAATTGTAATATTGCATGATGTGGTTCATAATTGCAGCCAAAGAACAAGATTTGCACTTATTTTGAGCTCTAGATATCTTTGAACAAATATTTTGGGACTTTTGCTGTTTTCAGAGCTGTGTCCTTGGCTCCATATTGCAAGGAGTGACACATTCTAATTCTTGTGTGTGGAGAGCAGTGTTTCTGTAGATGTCACATGTTAAATAACACCGAAAGCAATTATATTGTATCCTTGGAAAAGTCATGATGTATTTTTCTTTGCAAAAACATGTCATGACTTTTCCAATGACTCAGTAGTTACGGATTTTGTCTGTGTGTATGTGTATTATATATACATACATATATTTATTTATTTCATTTTCTGAAAATATGCTACGATTTGCTGTGGCAATAATAGCCTGTGTTTTCTAGGCAGCAGGCTTTAGAATGAATGATTCCTGGTTTCCCTAGGAAAGTGGTGGCAGGAGGTGCTCGGCCAGCCCCTTTTGAGTTCAAACCAGCCCCTCCCTCCTCCTCGTCTTGACTATAGCCCAGGGATTCCTCAGCTGCCTTTTCTAGGCTCCCATTCCTAGAATCTCTGGTTGATAGGGAGTGATTCCATAGCCTGATAAGCAGAATCGGAAGATTTGGGATGGGGTCACAACTCAGTATGACCTTAGACAAATTGTTCAGCTCATACAATCTCATTACCTAATTCCTTTTTTAAAAGAATTTTAAATTTAATTTTATTAACTTTTTTCATTTATTCATTTATTTATTTTAATTTTGACCAGAGAGAGAAACACAGAGAGAGAGAGAGAGGGAAAGAAAAAGCAAGCCACCAGGTCCAGAACTTGAACTGTGGTTGGCCACGTGAGAGTGTCCAGCACCTTAACCACCATGCCACCTGCTGGCTCCACGCTACCTAATTTATGATGTTGATAAATATGAGACCATTTGTCCAGGGTTGCTGTGAGGAATAAATAAGATATTGTCTATAAAAATCACCTCTAAAACTGTGTAATACCCATCCTCATGTAAATGACTGCTGGTACCTGCACTAGAAGTGTGCTGGTGCTTGTAGTTAAAATCAGAATAATTTTTTTTTTTTTTGAGAGGTTTTTTGTTATAGGGCGCATGTGCTCACCAGACAGAGAGAGACATAGAGACAGAAAGTGAGAAATCACCCCCCAGGGGGCATGGTCACGCCGCAATCCCTTCTCCTCCATTCTCCTCTCGGGATCTTGGGCACACACGCACACGCGCCCGGCATGAGTTTTAAGCCACCGGGTCCGGGACGTGAACCGCGGTCGACTACGTGGGAGACCAGTGACATAGCCATTACGCTAACTGCTGGTTCCCAAAATCAGAATAATTTAAAAGAAAATAAATTTAATTAGAATGACAAGTAGAGATCAGAAAACCCTGGACAAATTTATGTAAGACATTAAAAAAAGTAAGAACTTTGTATCTTTTTCGTCTGTTCAAATTTTAAAATTTATGTAAAAAATGTTTGAAAAACTGACTAAGTTGAATATACCAGCCATGTTGTTGCTTTTTCTCCAATTGGCTTTTTATTTTATGTGGTGCAAAATTTGGCCAATGACAGTTAGAAAGGAAAATTTGATTGTTAAGTAGATACTGCCTACCAGAGATTTCTCCTTGCTTCCTAAATGAAATTGTCTTGACAAAAATTGCTATGGTATCATTTCTTGCTCACTAATTTATTGGAAACGTTATTATATTTGCTTTTTGACAGTTTATAAAATTAGCCACCAAAAGATTTTAATGAAACTTTTGACCCAACCTGAATTGGAATAAATATTTCAAATGTTCAGCTAACCAAAATGTCAGTAGTACTATAGTCTTAGTTCTAGTCCATGGAAGTTGATAGTTAATTCTTACTTTATCTACAAGCACATTACCCTACCTTGTTAAAGATGTTTTATAAAGCAAATAATTGACCAAAGACCCTTCCCTCTGTGATTAATGTGGGGTAGGGTGCATGGTGGGAAGGTATTGTCATTGTCACTTGGGTTGCTATACCAAAATACCATAGACTGGGCCACTTGTATTTCTCACCATTCTAGAGCTGAAGTTCAAAATCTAGGTGCCAGCAGATCTTGCTCTTGATGTAGGCGTTCTCTCTGGCTTATAGATGACTACCTTCTCTCTGTGTCCTCTCATGGCAGAGAGAGGAAGCCCTAGAGTCTCTTTTTCTCGTAAGGTCACCAAGCATGTCATGGGAGCTTCCCCTTCATGACCTTCTCCAAAGGCCCCCGTCCAAAGGCCCCCACCTCCTAATACCATCATGTTGAGGGTTTGAACTTCAACATGTCAATGTTGGGGTGACACAAAAATTCAGTTCTTACCAGGTGTTAAGTAGGTTAAGCTAGAATTCCTTTTGCAGAAATTCTCAATTTGGTAGACTACTGGTCTCTTTTATATGTTGATAGCTGTTGCACTTTCATTTCCAGTCATTTTTTTTTTCATTTTTTTCTTCTTCTTTAAGGTGTATGCATTTGTCAGAGAGAAATGGAGAGAGAGAAAGTGAGAAATCATCCCCCAGGGGTGATGACCATGCTGCAATCCCTTTTCCTCCATTCTCCTCTCAGAATTTTGGGCACATCACACATACCCAGCATGATTTTCAAGCTGCTGGGTCCGGAACTCAAACCACAGTAGACCACATAGGTGTATAGTGCCTTAACTACCACGCCACCCACTGGCTCCCATCATTCTTTATTTAAACCACAACCCTGCTTAGTAGTGAGAGCTGTGGCCAGAGTTGGTCACTCACAACCAAGTCTAATCCTATTAATTTTTTTATTTTTTAAACAGGCATGTCAAATGTGGAAGGTGTCTTCCCACCACCCCCCACAAGCCAGTTCAGTGATTGAAACATTACTTTCTTTTCCAATTTTGGGGATCACTACTTAATTGTCCTTGGAAGAACTGTCCTAGATTATGATAATTTGGAGTTATGGATGAGGTCCCAGTGTTGGTATTAGTAGACCTAAAATTGAATGCCAGACCTTTTGTTTACAAACTGTGTGTTCTTGGAAGATCTACTTAACCTCTCTATGACTTAAATTTCTCATGATATAAAAAGGTTAAAACCTTTTTTGAAGGACTGCTAAGGAGATCAAATGAACAAATGTATAGCTAGGACAGAAACTGGCAGCAACATTATAGATACACAATAAATAATCACTATTAGTAAAAGATAGTATACAGTATTATTTAAAATATATTAGGTCACTGGGAAAGTCATGATATATTTTTATGTGTTTTTCTATGCAAAAATGTATCATGACTTTCCCAATGACCCAATAACTTTTGTTTTAAAGTGCTAAAAAATAGAAAAGCAAACAAACAATGATCATATAATGATTTTCAAGTCTACTCAGATTAAATAAATAATGAAACAGGGCAGCAGGTGGTATGATGGTTAAGGTACCAGACTCTCATATGGCTGACCACAATTCAAGTCCCAGAGCTGGTGACTTGAAAATCACAAGCCATGTGCAAGCCAAGAGCATGCGTGCCAAAATCTCCAAAGGAGAATGGAGGAGAAGGGATTGCGGTGTGGCCATCCTCCTGGGGGAGGGGGTGATTTCTCACTTTCCCTCTCACTCTCTCCAGCAAGTGCCCACACCCTAAGGTTTTTTAAGCAAAAACCTTAAAAATAAGTAAGTAATACAATATTGGATATTTGGTATCTATATTTATTGTGTTATATAATATATTGCTCTATATAATGCTGTATATAGTATATATAATGGAGACTTCCGATAATACTAAAGAAGCACTATGTTGAGAATATGATATTGTAAGGAGATGTAAGTTCTGACATTTTAGTTTTCCTTTTGAGTCTACCCTTATCTTCTTGACCATGTCTTTTACTATATTTTGAAATTTCTTAATGAACTCTGATGTTTTTTAAAAAACACAAAGTGAAGCAAGGATGGGTTACATTTCTTCTGCATTTAAAGTTAGAAGACAACACTGCAATGTGATTATAACTGAGTATTAATATTTTAAAGAGCCAAGCCTAATTGAATGTGTTCTGCCAAATGGCACTTTCCATCACAAGTACTGAGGTTTTACACAATAACTCCTGATATATGGCTTTTCCATTCGAACGCGCCATCAAAAATGTTTTTTTTCCTTTGCTTGCAGGAGTGATTGTCCAAGCCAAATTATAAGGCCAGAGTAGTGATTATTTGTTTAGGCAAGTGCTGTAAAAGAGAACTTAATAAAGTAGAACTTCAAGATTAAGACTTAAATATCTCCCAATCCCAGCTATTGAGAAAGTTATTGAATTCATTATGATATGTATGTTATGCAGTAGTTGTAATTTATTTTACATGATGATTATTTTTCTCTTCAAGTTTTGGCTTTTTCTGGGGTGACTCATTGAGAGAAAGAAAAACTACAGTAAGAGAAAAAGTATGTGGCACTCAGAAACAGGCATAGTTGTGAAAATAACAAATTTCTAATTAAAACACTTTGAACTTTCGAACAAGAAAGTGCTTTATAAACAGTAATTAGATTCTCATTTCATTTTCATTTGGAATGATCTGGTAGACCAAGTGAAAGGATGACTTTTTCTTCTTTGCTTTTAGGATTGAACTCATTTTATGACTTATAAAATAGAGTTAATTTCAACTGACTATTTCCTTCGAGTGGCTCCTTAGAGGGATATGTTAAGAATTTAAAATACAGGGAACTAGCAGTTAGTGTAATGGCTATGTCGCTGGACTCCCACGTAGTCGACCGCGGTTCGCGTCCCGGACCCGGTGGCTTAAAACTCATGCCGGGCACGTGTGCGTGCATGCCCAAGATCCCGAGAGGAGAATGGAGGAGAAGGGATTGCGGCGTGACCATCCCCCCTGGGGGGTGATTTCTCGCTTTCTGTCTCTCTGTCTGTCTCTGTCTGTCTGGCGAGCGCACATGCCGTATAGCAAAAACCTCTTCCAAAAAAAAAAAAAAAAAAAAAAGAATTTAAAATACAGGGGTCTTCAAAAAGTTCATGGAAAAATGCATATTATGAAAACACTATGCCTGACTTTTTAAAAGTTTAACACCAAAATAAACTCATACTTTAATTAAATTTTCACAAACTTTTTGAAGCCCCCTTGTAAGTATCTGCAATGCAAAATGACTGTATTCAGTTGTAGAATAGAAATAGAAGTTAGTTTCATTTTAATGGTCTCAGACAAATGTGTTGTTTCAAATTTTAGACTTTCTTTCTTACTTTTTTTAAGAGAGATTTTTTCCTGTAGGGTGCATGCACTCACTAGAGTGACAGAGAAACAGAAAGTGAGAAATCACCCATCATCCCCAGGGGGTTGGCCACACCACAATCCTTTCTCTTCCATTCTGTTCTCGGGATTTGGGGAATACACACACAAACAACTGGCATGAGTTGTAAGCCACTGGGTCTGGGACTTGAACTGCAGTCAACCATGTGGTAGTCCAGTGACGTAACCATTACGCTATCTGCTGGTCCCCCAAATTTTAGACTTTCTAAAAGAAGTCTATTAAGTGATGTTCATTGGAAGTAATGTAGTATTAAAATACAGTTTTGACTTAATGTCTTAGTCCATTATTGCATGACTAACAGAAAGAAATGAGACTGGGTGAGTTTATAAAAGTTGAAGTTTAATGATTCACAGTTCTATTGACTGGAAAGTCCCAGGGCATCACAGAATCGTGGAAGGCAGAGCTTTCAGCAGAGCAGAGCGTGGTCTTTATCCACCTGACCTTTTCTGTGCCATTCTGGTCACATTTCTTCTGCTTCTAAATCCACCCAACTCAATCATGGAGTCCCCACCATAGAGAAAGACATTATCACAACCACAGGCTGTTCCCTGGGATAGTATGAAGGAATCAAGTCTTCACATAACATCTTAATAATGTAATTAATACACTCAAGTCCTGGGGGCCAGCAGGTGGCATGGTGGTTAAGCCACTTGACTCCCCCACATGACCAGCCATGGTTTGAGTCCTGCACCTGGTGGCTTGGTTTCTCACTTTCCCTCTGTCTCTGGTGAGCACACATGTCCTATAGCAAATTAAACAAAATAATAATAAATAAAATAATTCTTTTAAAAAAATATACTCGAGTTCCAATATATGAATTTCTGGGGAATATCCACACTCAGACCAAATTCTAAACCTGAACCTTTGGATGATGAACCATTATCCAAACTAACAGCAACTTTTTGTCTTTTCTCCTTGTAATTTTCTTTTCTTTTTTTTTTTTGGAGAGGTTTTCACTATAGGGCGTGTGCGCTCGCCAGAAAGACAGAGAGAGACAGAGAGCTAGAAAGCGAGAAATCACCCGCAGGGAGAATGGCCACGCCGCAATCCCTTCTCCTCCATTCTCCTCTTGGGATCTTGGGCACGCATGCACATGCGCCCAGCGTGAGTTTAAGCCGCCGGGCCTGGGACTTGAACCGCGATCGACTACATGAGAGTCCAGCGACATAGCCATTACGCTAACTGCTGGTCCCTGTCCTTGTAATTTTCTGACCATTTGTAAACCAGTTCTAGGAATGTTTACAAGTCAATATACCAGTCTTTTATTCTTAATTCCTCCTTAACAGACTTGAAGGGGAAATTGATAGCCCCTTTAATGCCTCAAATAGTTGAGAAATGAATTCATTTAAGAAAAATATAGAATACAATAATTAATTTCAGATGAAATCATAGAGATTAGTTTCTAAGGCTTGCAACAAGTGCTGTTTACTTGGTACTAATGGTTTAACCTGTTTTTGAGACATCCACAAAGTCAATTATCTTGCTGTAGAATTTTAAGGTACTTTTAAAAATAGGAAATTTTAATTTTTTGAGAATATAAATGTTATTCTTTGAAAAATAAAGCAATTAAAAATGATTTGCTTGGGACTATCAAATGACTTAATGGTTATGTTGCTGGACTCCCATATCGTCAACCACAGTTGGAGTCCCGGACCTGGTGGTACAAAACTCATGCCAGGTGCATGTGTATGCATGTCCAAGATCCCCAGAGGAGAATGGAGGAGACGGGATTGCAGTGTGGCTATCACCCCTGGGGGGTGATTTCTCGTTTTCTGTCTCTCTGGTGAGCGCATGTGCCCTATAGCAAAAATCTCTCTCTTTCTTAAAAAATAAAAAAGAAACTGGTTCACTTTAAAACTGTTTAGTTCTATAATATTTTAGTCAGGTGAATATAACTTTTATTAAGCAGCTGTTTTAATTTACATTATTTTTAGCATGATTGGAGTAAATTCAAAGGTTAAATTTATTCAATGTTACTTGCTGATAGAATTTGTGGATTATAGTAATACCCCTCATAAAATAAATCTGATGTGTTTTTGAGACCATCTTTTACATGAATAAGTTATCTTTTTAAAGTAAATTTAATGTTAGGAGTTATTCCAAAACTTTCCTTTTAAAATAGAATCATTGTGTTTCACTACTTTGAAATGCATTAATTAGTACAATAAACTGTACTAATGGCTGAAGAGAGGGATATCCAATGGTTAGGGATATAATTACATAATAACCAAACGTTAATGTAAAATTTAGGTGATAGTGTATGAGTATTCATTATATAATTCTTTTTTTTTCATTATATAATTCTTTTGATTTTTTTCATACCTTTGACAAATTTATAATGAGATCTTGGGGAAAAAGTAGAATCACTCTGAAGGTGAATTACTGTTGTAAATTTTGGTTTGTGCATTAATAACAAAGATATGAAAAAGCTGTATCTTTGAACCTCCTTAATCCTTTCAGATGTGCTAGCTAGGTATGATAGCTTGTACAGAATGTGAGGTCTGACCAGGCCTGGGATTAACCCTGACTGCAAGCTGATTAGCTCTATAACCTGAGAAGTTTTGTAACCTCTCTAGGCTCTCCCCCCTCTGTGAAAATGGGATGATGGTTCCTTGCGGGATTATGGGAAATGTCTCTTCATTTTTCATCATGGTCCTTCAAAGCCTATTGAATCCAGTTAGATGAATGATGATGAGAGAGTGAGGCTGCACTAGCTGTGGTGCTCAGCAGTCTCACTTCACAAGGCAAGGCCTTAGGGGGCCCCTGCTTGACAGAGGTTAGGCAAGAGGAATGGAGGGAGGGGGGCAGCTGGCCATCCTCACCAGCAGGTTAGTGGCTTAGATGAGGATGTGACTTTTGGAATCCTAAAGGTCTGAGCTGGAAACCAGGCTCTGCTTTTTATAGTTGTGTCATCTTGAGCGAGGTACTTAACTTTATTGAACCCTAGTTTCCTTATTTTAAAAATGGAACTTGGAGGGGCCAGCAGATGGCATAGTGGTTAAGGAGCTCAATTCCCACATGGCAGTCTGTGATTCGATTCATGGACCTGGCAGTTTGAAAATCACACATCTGAGTGTGTGTGCCCAAAATCCCAAGAGGAGAGTGAGGGATAAGGGTTTGTGGCATGGCAGTCTTCCCTGAGGGGTGATTTTTCACTTTCCTTCTCACTGTTTCTCTCTCTCTCCCCCCCTCCCTTCCTCCCCATGGTGAGTGCATGTGCCCTATGGCAAAAAAAAAAAGAGAAAAAAAAAAAGGGACTTGGAATATCTTTATATTTGGGCTTTTGTTATATTTAATTTACATGTGGCAGGTAGTAAATACATGTCTAGAACATGACGAGTGCTGAAAACAAATAATAGTTACTATTTACCTACCTCATCTGTTTCTCCCTTATCTGTAGCAGTTAGCAGTTTCTTTATTTTTGTTTGTTTGCTTTTTGTTTTTTGAGTTTTTTGCTGTAGGGCGCATTTGCTTGCTGGAGAGAGAGAAAGTAAGAAAGTGAGAAACCATCCTCCAGGGGGAATGGCCACATTGTAATCCCTTCTCCTCTTGAGATTTTGGGCATCCATGTACATGTACCCACTGTGAGGTTCAAGCTCCCTGGTCCAGGACTCAAACCGTGGTCAACCGTATAGGAATCCAGCACCTTAACCACCACTCCACTTGCTGGCTCCAATTTCTTTAGTTTGTCTGTCTTTCTTTCTTTTTTTTTTTTTTTTTAGGAAGATTTTTGCTATAGGGCACATATGCTTGCTGGAGAGACAGAGAGAAACAGACAGAAAGCGAAAAATCATCCCCCCGGGGATGGCATGCCGCAGTCTCTTCTCCGTTCTTTTCTTGGGATCTTGGTCACGCATGCACACGCACCCTGTGTAAATTTGAAGCCATTGGGTTCAGGACTCAAACCACAGTTGACTACGTGGGAGCCCGGCGACATAGCTATCACACTGTCTGCTGGTCCCAGTTTTCCAAATACATAAATATTTGTCTTTACTGTTTGATGGTCAGCCTTTCTGCTTGCAAAATTATCTGTAAAATTAAGATAATTTTCTCCTTTCCCAGAGTATTAAAGAATGTGATAAATAGATTCAATAGCAACCTCCATAGTTCTCTTCACTATAACATCATCGAATTGAAAGCCTTGCTAGCTACCAGTACCTTTTTTCAGGAGTACCAAATGTCGCCCTCATGCTATATATTAACTCTAATTTGTATATTTTAGAAGGTTTTAAGAGAGGAGGGGTCTTTTTTCTTTTAGAGAGATTTTTGCTATAGGGTATGTTTGCTCATCAGAGAGAGATGGAGAGGAAGAAAGCGAGAAGCCCCCCCCCCCCCCCCACCCCCTGGGGTGGCCATGCCACAGTCCCTTCTCCTCCATTCTCTTGGTATTTTGGGCACATATGCACATGGAACCAGCGTGAGTTTCAAGTCATTGGGTCCAGGACTCGAACTGTGATTGGGCATTTGAGATTCCAGTGCCTTAACAACTACACCACCTGCTGGTCCTGAGACGGTTCTTTTAAATTGTAATTATTGCAAAGTCTAAAGCTGGCCAGGAACATTTCTAAAAGTGGAGATAATTGGACCTATTTACATATCTGTATTGTTCAAGAGATGGTGTTACCTGAGTGAGTAAAAATTTGTGGCATTATCTACTTTTAAAAATCATTTCTAGGGGCCAACAGGTGATGTGGTTAAGTCTCTGGATTCCCACGTGGCTGACTACAGTTTAGTCCCAGACCTGGAGGCTTGCTTTCTCACTTTGTTGTCTCTCTCTTTCTGTGGTGAGTGCACATGCCTTGTAGCATTTCTAGGCCTTTCCTAGTTTGTTCTCAGTTTCCTACTCTTGTTCCACCTCCCCGGTCCAGGCCTGTTTGTTACCTCACTACTAACCCCTACTGGAGTGTGAGAAAGTCACGTGAGCAGAGTTGCTTTGTTGTTTATATCTACACCTCCACACGTTAACCGAAAGTCTGGGTTGTGGAAGGTACTACATATTTGCTGAAAGGAAGAATGTCATTGTAATGACATGAAAATGAATGATTGGTCTTGAAAATCTGGAGGACTGGGGCCGCCAGTTGGCTTAGTAGTAAAGGGTGTTGGACTCCCACATGGTGGACCGTTGTTCAAGTCCTGGACCTGGAAGCTTGCTTTCTCACTTTCCCTCTTTCTTGCTTTCTCTCTCTCTCACTCTATTCTTCTGTGGTCAAATTAAGATAGATAGATAGATAAATAAATAATGACAACCCTATCGGGAGTGACTTTCTCTATATCCGTTTCTCTTTCTCTCTTATCTTACAGAAAAGATAAATAAATGTTTTTAAAAAAAGGAAGTTAGTTTATTCAACCCCTTTCCCTTCTCCTGATCACGTTTTCAAATTTTGTCCTTTTGGGACTGATGTTGCCACCTTTGAGAATGTATAATGTAAGTGAAAATCTGCATCTGTTCTTAGGTAGAGCCAACTTCCAACTATGCATTTTACTGCTGGATTGCATTTTATAGTCTTTTCATGTTCTTTCTGTCAAGCTTGAATATGCCACTCTTAGATATTTAAATGACACTAAATCCGAATCTGCATTTTTCTGAAGACCTTGTTTGGCTTTGTAGTAATATCAATGACATGATATTAATCACAATATAGGTTTTAAAATCCTATCCTATTCATGTCACATAATACTGTATTTTTCATTCAATTAATATTTCTTTGTAAATACAATTTCAATGGTTTATCACATGGATCTACCCAAATTTATTTAGTCTATCTCTGGTTAATCATCTGGTGGTTTGCAGTACTCCGCTATTCCCGATAACCCTGTAGCAAATGCCTTTCTACGTTACACTGCAAGAGAGCCTGCTGCCAGGAAGCCATTATAATCGTGGTTCCATTTTCCAAAAGGCCCACGAGAAGCAGGAAGAAAAATGGTTTCTCCCTTCTTTTCCCCTTCCAGTTTCCTGCCAGTTCTGTCATTTTCAAACTCTAACCTGAAGCCAGCAGGCAAAGAAGTTTGATAAATATGGTGTGTAGGTTTCTAGCCCCTGTATACAGATCATAGATGGGAGGGGGTAAAAATGAACGCGAGGTTAAATGGCTAGCATTATGATCCTTATTTTAGAGAACTTATGTAATTTTCATGAAGTCACATAGCTGGTAGATGCTAGAAGACTTTAAAATCATATGTGACTTCAAAGCCAATGAAGTTTCATGACACCGTTTATCTCTATCTCCCTACTATATTCCATATGTATATAAGATTTGTGTGTGTGTGGACCAGCAGATGGCATAATGGTTACATCACTGGACTTCCACATAGCCAATGGCGATTCGAGTCCTGGATCTGGCGACTTAAAACTCACGCTGAGTACATGTGCATGCGTGCCCAAGATACCAAGAGGATACTAGAGGAGAAGGGATTACCGCATGGCTGTTCCCCTGGGGGGTGATTTCTTGTTTTCTGTCTCTCTGAGGAGCACATGTGTCCTATAGCAAAAATCTCTCTTAAAAAAAAAAAAAAAAAAAAAAAAGATAGGGACCAGCAGTTGACGTAGTGGCTATGTCGCTGGACTCCCATGTAGTTGACTGTGGTTCAAGTCCCAGACCCAGTGGCTTAAACTCACACCGGGCATGCATGCGTGCATGCCCAAGATTCTGAGAGGAGAATGGAGGAGAAGGGATCGCAGTATGGCCATCCCCTCTGGGGGGTGATTTCTCACTTTCTGTCTCTCTGTCTCTCTCTGTCTGTCTGGTGGGCACATGTGCCCTATAGCACAAACCTCTCCAAAAAAAAAAAAAAGATGTGTGTGTGTCTATAAAATTTTTAAACATTATTGCATGAAAAGCATTAGAAGTAATGAAAATTAACATGTAAGATTAGCTTTAATTCCACAACTGTAAAAAATCAACCCATTTCATTTGTTTCTTCCAGTTTTTGTCTCATATGTTTGTGTATATATTTATATTTCAGCAACTTTAATACAATAGGTGGCATTTAAAATGTTAAGGAGTATCAACTTTTCTCTTGTCATTAAGGTATATTAAGGGTACATTCCAAAAATAAAATAGCATATTTCCATATAGTTGAAAAGTTTGAGTCCTCATGAAGAAAGATGCCATTAAATCTAAGCTGTCACTTTGATTCATTTCAGTTCCTGTCTTGGTCACATGAGGAAAGCAGGCAAATGCTTGCCATAAAGCAGCCAAAGTGATTTTTTCCTCTTCTGGCTCCGTGATTAATAGCACATGTTTTGTGGCATCTTGTTGCTTGTATTCAAAGGAAGGATGTCATGGTAAGACTGCTGAGTCTGCTGCCAGTTCTCATGTTGTTAATAAAGCTCATTGGTTTATCTGGGCACAGTTGGTTCCCCTGAGCTAAGTTAGAGACAAGACATAACGGACGGGGTGTGGAAGGCAAACTAGTTGTTCCATCGTCTCAACTAGAAGGGACAGATTTATTGCACAGTGCAGGGTTTGACTCACATGCGAGGTGGCGATGACTACTCGTTGCTCCCTCCTCATTTTAACTGATTCTGTGGGTACCATGAATAGGTGATAATTTTGTCTCCATTGCTGGTCCCCACACAAAGGAATATAGGCAGAAGTGACATGGATAAATTTGCAGATAGAATTATTATTTCTTTGTTTAATGTTTATTTCTTCTACGAGTGTGTGTGTGTGTGTGTGTGTGTGTGTGTGTGGCGGGGGGCATGGGGGAAACAACCCCAGCTGGGGTCGACGCCATGACCCACTTCCAGCCCTGAATCATGCCCAGTGTATTCAGGGAGGTCCTCAGACCTGAATCAAGAACCTTCCCATGTGGGTTTACCTCACAGTACTGTGTGTTACTGCTGTACCACTGTCAGGCTCTGCAGGTGGAATTCTTATAGGAGTTGGACCTGGTGGTACACATCTGTGATCCCAGCTGCTTGGGAGGCTGAGGCAGGATTTTGAATCTAAGGCTGGCCTGATCAACATAGTGAAACCCTGTCTCTAAAAATAAGTAAGTAAGTAAATAAATAAATAAAGCATTCCTAAATGGAGTGCATATGTCCTCATCTCCCTCCTACTGACTTGAATGAAAACGTCATGGCTGGCTGGGTTAGCCATCTTGTGCCATGAGTCGCCTTAGACTGGAGACCATAAACAGTGAAGCACCAAGAGGGCCTGACTCTGAAGGTCTTGCAGCAATGTGCAAACTTCCAGTGCCTGCTTTTGGGCTTTCTTTAGATCCATTATTAGACGTGTTTGTTACTTGGAACTGTCTTAATCCTGCTATCACACTCGGGTGATAACACATAGTAGAGGAAGACAAGGCCATGATATAATAAAGTAGCTTTATTTCAGAGTGGAGTATTTGTAGAAGTTACTGTCACAGCCTCATAGCAAGCAGGAGAGAGTGGGGTGAGAGAGAAGCATGTACTTTGACCTATCTGGGTATCACTTACTGTCCTCAGTTTCCCAACTTTTTTTTGGTACTCTTTTCAAAATTAAAAATTGAAAACTAGGTAAAAAAAAATAACAAAGCCATAATGAATTACATAAAGAATCTTTTTTTTTTTTTTTTTTTTTTTTTTTTTTTTTTTTTTTTTTTACAGTTAAACAGATTTTAAATTCTGAAAATCATAGTAATTCACATTGTTGAGAAAGCTATTAGAACCCTTGGCAATGCATTTTTTTTTCTTTATAATTCCCCTTTTGTTTGTCAAAGTTTATCTTAGAGAGCGAGAGAAACTTCCTCCTCTCCCCAGGGACCTTCCACAGCCCGCCCAAGCTAGGATTACAGGTGAGCCTCGACCCTGCCAGGCACGTCCAGGTCAACCCAGTAACCAAACTCCGGACCTTCCCTTGTGGCTTCAGCACGACGCAGGGTACCCCACTGCCCAGGATCCCACAGCCCGGCCTTTCACAGCACTTTTCAGACTTAGATGTAATAGTTGAGGCAAATGAGTCTAACTTCAAGAACCTGAGAGTTTGTCAGAAGCTACTTGGCACATGCTCAGATTTCATATCTTAGATTGTAAATGAATGCACACTTTAATTTCTACTGTGGTAAATATATCTATGTTTGTTTGATTTCTAAAAAGATGTAATTACATGTTAGTTCAGTGACTTAACTTCTTGAAATCCTTGTGTAAACATAATGGCCCAGGAAAATGCACTGTGTTTGTTCTGTGGTTTTGCTTATGCCTAGCACATCATGGACCGATTGGGCCAAATACTGTTTGAGTCAGACACTAGAGGAAGTGACCGGACAGCTAGGAGGTAGAGAGTGAAATGCACGGTTTCAGAGTTGTACAGCAGGGCAGTTATTAGTAAGGAGAATGTCTGGTTAGGATATGACAGTGGTTGAGGTGAAACAGGATGTGAGTAAGCGGATGAAAGACTGAGGCCATCTTTGTTGGGTGGATTGTCCGTGGGCGTACTGGAATTTAAAGGATGAAGACAGAAGCAGTGTGGAGGGAGTGGCGAGCCAGGTGGACAGATGATCAGAAAGTGACCAGGAGCAATGGAAATGGCTGTAGCAGGGAGGCTGATAGGTGGTACAGTCTGGTGGGATGTCTCAAGGCAGCTAGGGCATTTAAGGAGAAGTGGCTTGGAAGCAGTAATGATGAGTCCTCTCTGTGGTTCATGGTTGTGGAGAGAGAACAAATAAGTCATCGCTTGAAAGGGATTCAGAGGAAGAACTGTCCTCAGAGGACACCCTGGTTTCTGTAGGTTCAAGAGCTAAGAGGTCAAGATTGAAAATAGAAAGGTCAGGGCCAGCAAATGGTGTATTGGTTATGTTGCTGGACTCCTGCAGTCGACCATGGTTTGAGTCCCGGACCTGGTGGCTTGAAAATCACCTTGGATACATGTGCATGCCTGCCCAAGATCCCAGGAGGAAAGTGAAGGAGAAGGGATTGCCAGGTGGCCATTCCCCCTGAGGAGAGGTGTAATTTCTCACTTTCCCTTACTGTCTCTGTCTGTCTCTCTCTCTAGCAAGTGCACGTTCCCCAAGGCAAAAACCTCTAAGGAAAAAAAAAGAAAGAAAGAAAAAATGTATATTTTCTTTTTGTCCCCTGTTAAAAGATGTGAGTTCCAGAGGGCATAGAGGAAGAGCAGAGATGAGGAGAGCGGGGGTGACTGGGGCAGTTCAGGGCATACACAGAGCCGTATGGCTTTCAGTGTGGATGTGATGTGGTTTTAGGAGGCTTTGCTGATTGAGGTATGTGAAGCATAACGTGACAGTCTTGCTGATCTTTTAGAGGAATGTGGGTAATTGTTCTAATTATAGCCTTTGACAATTTGTCACGTCGGTGCTGTTGGCTTCCTGGGAAAGGGGGTGTCTTATGTGAAAGATTCAGAGTTTTGGGAACCTCCCTTACATCCGTGGGTTGCTTTTGTCTTGGCAGGAGAAGGGTATCTTAGCAGTGTGGTCTTCCCAGTTACGCACCATTGGATACTGTAGAACCAGGGAACCCACAGCAGTCTTCATCGGTCATTTTGAAGTTACGTTTTTTTTTTTTTTTTTTTTTTTTCCCTTTTAGAGAGAGAGAGAGAGAGAGAGAGAAAGGGAGAGAGACAGAGACAGGTATTTTTTGACAGGGTCTCGCTGTGCTTCCATCCTGCTGTTCCATCTTCCCCAGTAGCCAGGACCACATGTGGGCACGGCCCGGCCACACCCAGCATATTCATTCTGGCCTGGGAACCAAATTCAGGCGTCCCATGCAGCTTCCAGCCTAAGTACGTACTTGTACGGCTACCTGTTTGCCACTGTGGCTGGGCCTTGAAGTTAACTTACCAGAAATTTGTAACTTAAAACAATGAGAGGACCAAGTAGTAACAAAACTGGACACACGTGCGAAAGGTACTGGATTATATTCCGGGACCTCCCTGACCACACTGGGCATGCACGTGTGTGCTCGTGACCCTGGCTAAGACAGGTGATCACGGTGAAAGGACTTCGTAGGGGATGCCCGTCTCTCTCTCTCTCTCTCTCTCTCTCTTTTTTTTTCTCTCTCTCTCTCTCGGAAGAGATGAATAGGTAAACTTAAAAAAAGAAAAAGCAAGAGATGCTTTAGTGAAAGACCATGACCAATACAAAACAAACTTACAGGGCAGAACATCCTTCTCCCAAACGGCCAAATTCCTAACCCCTGTGTCGTGTGCGTTGGTCTGTGCACGCGTGTGTGTAGGAGCTTTGCAGCACAAACACACATGCACAGCAGCCACACCTTTTGGTAGGGGACCTAGGTTCTCCTGTAAACTCTGCTGATTTTTCCCCTACATTTATGAAAGCCAAATACAATACCCCATCACTTAGTTAGCAAATTCATAATCATATGTAAAAATGTAAGTGAAAGATGTATGTTTGTATGTCATTGATTTGAGAAGACATGAGAAGGGACTTGTGTTTGGACCTGTGAGTGGTCCTGCCGAACTGGATGGTGGGCAAGCACAGTCACGGCAGCCCTTCCCTGCCTGCCCTCTCTTTCCAGTCTTGCCTCACCTCACATCCCTACCCGAAGCTCCAGGTGTACTAAAGGGTCACACCCGGCCAACTTTGTCTGCTGCCATACAGTGGCATGCCTTCCTCTTCTCCACCTGAGGAACTGTCCCTCACCTGAACATTCCAAGTCTCAGGTGGCCTGTCTGGAAGCTCCCCTGGAATGCTCAAGCAGAGACGGTCCTCTTGTTCTACAGACTTTGTAAACTTCTCATCAGACTGTTTTATAATACAATGGCTTTCCTGCCTGTTTCCTCTCTTAAAATGATGGGCACCTTAAATGTCGTGCGGACAGTTTATTCATTGCAGAATCTGAGCAGGCCTGCCGAAGAGGTGGTTCAGTGAATGTTTGTTGAAGGAAGGCATTCAAAGGGACAAAAAGCTTAGGAGACATTGTCCCTCAGGAGAAATGAAGAAATGATTGAGGGGTAGAAGGTAGAAGAGCCAATAAAACAAAACAAGCAAAACCAAAAACAAAACATTGCATCTTTTTGGACTAGTAACTATTTGCTTTTTGAGATGGGACTCTGGATGAGGAGAGAGTCAGGAGGGAGGTGAAGATAATTTAGAGTTAGACTCATCGTCAACCACAACATGCTATTTCCTGTAGCAGATGGATTACATTTAGGCCTGTTAAATCCCACATACTGAAAATCTATTCTATGGCAAATTTTAAACTTGTTCTAATTCCTAGCCGAGGCCCCCTTTATTGTTTTGGAGCAGGAGAGGCAGTGAGTTGAGTGGTGGACAGTATTTGTTCTCGAGGTAGAACAACCCAGGAACAGACCTGCCTAAGAGAGGAAAGAGTTTAACTCTGAGCTTTAGCTTATCTGTAAAATCGGGTGAATGATAATGTGTAGTGAGATTTAAGTGTGATGCTCTGTGTGGATCATCATGACACAGCAAAAGCTGGGCAAGCTCTGTGGCCCAGCAGTAATGTGCTGCTCACGCTGAGCTAGGTCCCGCTTGGTTCGAATCCCTGGCCTAGTCAGCCTTGGACATGCTGGGCACTTGAGTGCCCAAGATTCATGGGGCTGGAAGAAAGGAGGGAAGTGGGGGATTGCAGCATGGCCAGACTCTATAGAAGGTGCTCACCTCTCTCTCTCTCTTTCTCTCTCTCACTCTCATGTATGTGTACACATGTGCTATCATGAATTTTTAAAAAATTGAAAAATGGTAGGCACTGCTGTTTCCTTTCCCCATACTTTCCTTGTCTTTTAGTCTCTCTCCCCATAACAATTCCTTGACTGTGGTAGTCTTTAAACTTTATTGATCCTACATTCTATCAATACAACTTTTTAAAACAACTCCCTGACTTGTTTTATGTATCTATATATCTATATATTTTGATGTTAAAGATTATTCATAATATGGACATGTTTTTAAATATTTTGCTAGTTGTGATGGCTTCATAATGTCATTATTACATCTCAAGTAACAGTATCTTGCTTTTAAATTGCCAGAGACTACATTTGCTCACCAGAGAGAGACAGAGAGAAAGAGAGAGGGAGAGAGTAGGAAAGCACCCCCAATGGGGTCATACCGTCGTCCCTTTTCCTCCAAACTGTCAGGATTTGGGACATGCACACACATGTGCTTGGTGTGTTTTTCAAGTTGTTGGCACTGGGACGTGAACCACAGTCAACCATGTGGGATCTGTCCTCCTTAACTGCTAGGCCGTGGCACTAGCTCAGGAACAGTATCTGTTTAGAGCCCTGTTCACCATATTAGAGCCGTAGTGGGGATAAATCTGAATCTCAGAGAGTCTTGGTAATAGATGAAGAAGCAGTTTTCTTTAGAAATCTGATTACTATTGTTTTTAGCTTACAAAATGGCTGCCAAAGAGCCATGGGAGGGTCAGCTCTGCTATTCTTTGTGTCATTGCTGTTTGCTTGTGCTTGAATCATTAATACATATTTTCTCAGTCTGCTTTTTTTTTTTTTTTAATAAGAAGGTTTTAAAACAGCTTTATGGTTCCATTATTTTAAAATTCAATTTTATGAGTCATTCGAGTTAAAGCTAGGCAATGTTATAAGCACACTAAACCATGTGTGTCTTGTGCAGAAAGAGAAGGAGGGAGCACGTGCTCTTGTCACCCCTGTTGGATGGCAGGCTCCCACTCCTCTTTCGGAGAGCTAGAGCTCCATTCGTGACCGTGGCTTCCTGACGATGGACTGAATGTGGGTGTCAGTGTGTCTGGGTAGCATGTGCTGTGAAACCTTAACTTCTCATAGTTCTTAGGTGAAAACCAAAGCGCTGGGACCGGCAGTTAGCGTAATGGCTATGTCGCTGGACTCTCATGTAGTCGACCATGGTTCGAGTCCCAGACCTGGTGGCTTAAAAACTCATGCTGGGCACGTGTGCGTGCGTGCCCAAGATCCTGAGAGGAGAATGGAGGAGAAGGGATTGCAGTGTGGCCATCCCCCCTGGGGGGTGATTTCTCGCTTTCTGTCTCTCTGTCTTTCTCTGTGTGTCTGGCAAGCACACGTGCCCTATAGCAAAAACCTCTCCAAAAAAAAAAAGGCGCTAATGTTTTCTTTCCTCACCCCATATTTGTGTCAATGTGTGTCTTTTTTTTTAGAGAGAGATTTTTGCTGTAGGGTGCATGTGCTTGTCAGCGACAGAGAGAGAGCGTGAACGAGAAATCAACCTTAGGGAGGATGGCCATGCCACAACCCCTTCTTCTCCATTCTCCTCTTGGGATTCTGAGCACACATGCATATGCACCCAGCATGAGTTTCAAGCCACTGGGTCCAGGATGTGAACCAAGGTCAACCACATGGATGCCCAGCGTTGCAACTGCTACATCATCTGCTGTCCCCCAGTATGTGTCTATTAACTGGTCGTTGAACTGGATGCGTAGAGAGTTTGTTTTTGCTTTTTTTTTTTTTTAATCTCGTGAGCATTTTCAGATGATTCTTAACTACAGTGTTCATTGTTGTTTGCATATTTACTATATGTAACCTTCCATATTTTCTATTTCTGTATTTACTACATTACTTTCTTTTGGTAATTATTTATTTCTTGGGACCCTTCTGAACTCATTCATTTGAAATCATATTTTTCCAAATATTTATGATGTCCCCTTGTTTAAAAAATCCTAACTTCTCAGTGCCTCCCACGCTCCCCATCTTAGTCTTATCCTCTGATGGACAGTGACATTGCGATTGCAGCCTTTGACGCCTGGGCTAGCTTTCTTCTTTGAATTCCCATAACATTGAAATCGTCAGCGCTTTGGGAACTCTGAATGCCATGTTCAACCTCCCTAGGGGATGGCCTCACCACAGTCCTCCACTCTCCTCTTGGGATTTTGGGGATGTGGATGCCTGGCGTGATTTTCAAGTTTTTGGGTCCTAGGCTCAAATCACGATCAGCCTTGTGGGAGTCCAGCACCTCAACTATCACTCTAGCACCTCAGCCATCTCCCCACTTGCTGGTCCTAATAACTATCAAAGATTTTTTCAAAAGATTTCCTGTGCCACACTAACAATCACGTCATCTGTGGTACATGTACCCTTTAGGGAAGCGCTGAGTTAGGGGAAGACACTGGGGTTATATGAAATAAAGTTACTGAGAACAGATATGGGTCTATCTAAAGGAGTGGCTGTTTGTCCTCTGAGTTTGTAGTGCCCTTTTCTAATTCCTGGATGCTAGTTAATTTATTTGATGTTTTTGCATTTGCGTGAGAGACAGAATTTATTTCTGAGGATATAGTTTTCTTATTTATTTTGTTTTCTTCTATACTTTATGTATTAACATTGTGCCTGCCTCATCTAAAGTTCTCATAGTGTCTATTTTAGGGACGTGTGAATCTAGATTATTTTCACTGAGATGAAAATATTTCATTGTTTTTTAGTTTTGAAAACAGGTATCATTCTTAATAATTATTGCATTATTTCAGCAGAGTTTTTTTCTTCAACTTCTCTTTAATGTGCCATTTTCTGTTCTTAAAGGAATTAAACATTAGGGAAAATTCCATATGGTTTATATTATGCCAGATTATAAGTCAGAAATTTTGACAGATTTCAAACTACAAAGGTGGGTAAAATATTTTCCTGTGCTAAGGCTTTTTGAAAAAATTTTCCTTTATTCCTTTATGATATATATTTTTCTCTCTTTTTGAGATGGTCAAAGCATTCCTTTCAGGAGACAGGATGGGGTAGTAATATCATATCGTCTTGTGTTAGGAAAATTGAATTTGATTCAAAACCGTTTCAGGAACTCGAAATCACCAGATACTTCAAGAGTGCTTTAAATGTAAACACATGTAGAAAGTGAAACTATTAGTGACCTTTTTTTCCCCTTTCCTAGCACTGTGGAACAATTGGTCATATTTTAAGATTGCATATGTTATTGTTTTACATTAATTTTTAAGCTGGCAAAGTTAGTTGCTGAACATTATGTTGTCTTCATTTATAAGTTGATTACACAAAAAAAGAGGTACTTGAGGATTATGCCTCTTAATAAAAATATAACTTTTTTTTTTTTTTTTTTTTTTCTGATTAGACCAACACTTCCTTTATTTTAAAAGACATTGTTGGGCTGGCAGGTGGCATGGTGGTTTGGCTCAGGACTGCCACATGGCTGATCACGGTTCGAGTCCTGGACCTGACTACTTGCTTTCTCACTTTCCCTCTCTGTCTCTCTTAGGTCAAATAATAAGAAATAATAATAATAATAATAATAATATTTCTTTAAAAAAGAAAAAATAGATGTTCTAAGGATAGGGTGTTAAGTTTTTTATACTTTTTTTTTTTTTAAAGTTTATGTATTTGTCCCATGAGTAAGAAAGACAAACAGAGAGGAAGAGATGCAGCAACCCCAGCAGGGTCTGGGTGCTGCAGTCCAGCTCCGGTTTTAACTAGCTTGGATTGTGGACACAAATAGCCCCGAGCACTCAGGGAACGGTCCAGATGAAAACCATGTCCTTCCCACATGGGTCAGCCTTGCTGTGCCATCCCCCTCATTAATTTTTTTCAAATCAAATTTATTGTTTCTTTTACTGTATGTTCGTTTTAGAACTCAAAGCATTTCAGTGAAAAAAAAAAAACTGACCTTCAGTTCCAACATACAAACAACCACTTTAAGCATTGTGGCATACACCTGTCTTCACCACCACCACCATCCTTAGTGTCATCATCATTTTACCAGAGGGTTTTGCATACTTTTTGTTTCTTTTCTTAGTGACACATTATTTTCATTAAGGGTAACAGTTAGAAAATTGCAGTTGGGACCAGCAGTTAGCGTAATGGCTATGTCGCAGGACTCCCACATAGTCAACCGCAGTTCGCGTCCCGGACCCGGTAGCTTAAAACTCATGCCAGGCTCATGTGCGTGCGTGCCCAAGATCCTGAGAGGAGAATGGAGGAGAAGGGAATGTGGCGTGGCCACCCCCCCTGGGGGGTGATTTCTCGCTTTCTATCTCTCTGTCTTTCTCTGTCTGTCTGGCGAGCACACGCACCCTATAGCAAAAACCTCTCCAAAAAAAGAAAAAAAAAAGAAAATTGCGCAGTTAATTAATATAGCTCAGTTATCATCAGGTGAATATGTATAATCAGGCAAATAATTTCAGCACCCAAATATGTTCTTCCTTGTTATTCTCTTAGTCACTGTCCCCTCTCAACTGCAAAAGAAACTGCTATTTCAGTTTCTAACACTGTAGATTCATTTTATCTGGTTTGAACTTTATGTTAATGTAACTATATGCTGTGTATTTTTTTTTTTTTAATTTGAGAAATGCATCTATGTCTGTGTGTGAAGCATGGTCTGTTCATTTTTTTTTTCTTTTCTTTTTTTTTGGAGAGGTTTTTTGCTATAGGGCGCGTGCGCTCGCCAGACAGACAGAGAGAGACATAGAGACAGAAAGCGAGAAATCACCTCCCAGGGGGGATGGTCACGCCGCAATCCCTTCTCCTCCATTCTCCTCTCGGGATCTTGGGCACACACGCACTCGTGCCCGGTGTGAGTTTTAAGCCACCGGGTCCGGGACGCGAACCGCGGTCGACTACGTGGGAGTCCAGCGACATAGCCATTATGCTAACTGCTGGTTCCCTCATTTTTATTGCTATATATTCTTTCTTTCTTTCTTTCTTTCTTTCTTTCTTTCTTTCTTTCTTTCTTTCTTTCTTTTTTTTTATAAGAGAGACTTTTTTTGCTAGGGCACATGTGCTCACCGGAGAGACAGAGAGAAACAGAAAGACAGAAAGCAAGAAATCACACCCCCCCACCCCCCAAGAAGATGGCTATGCTGCAATCCCTTCTCCTCCGTTCTCCTCTTGGGATGTTGGGCACGCACACACATGCGCCTGGCGTGAGTTTAAGCCACTGGGTCCAGGACTCCAACCACAGTTTACTACATGGGAATCCATAGCCATTATGCCAACTGCTGGTTCCAGGCCCCAAACATTTTAAGCATAGATTTCACTGTGAATTCAGATGTATAGCCTTTTAATTTGATCTTTGTGTTCATTCTTTAGGATAATTGTAAAAGTGAAGTTATTGGGCCAAGTAATCTGCACTTTAAAAATGCTTTTGGGTGCTTTAAAAATGCTTTTTGGTGCAACAGTTAAGCCCTTTGCATGGGGAGCCAGATCCCACATGGCTGACCACATTTCAGATCCCAACCCAGGGACTTGAAAAATGTGTCGAGTATGTGGGGCGTGTGTCCCCAATCCTGAGGAGATGGAGGAATGGAGGCATAAGGACTGTAGCATGACTACACCCCACTGGGCAGTGCTTTCTCTCTCTTTCTTCCCTCCCTCCCTCCTTCCCTCTTTCTCTCCCTGTCTGTCTCTCCCTCCCTCTCTGGTGTCCACATGTGACCTCTGGCAATAAAAAACAAAAACAAACAAACGAAAAAACATGTTTTTGATGCCCACTGCTAGATTGTCCTTTTTTTTTTTTTTTTTTGAAAGGTTTTTGCTATAGGGCGCAAGTGCTCGCCAGACAGACAGAGACAGAGAGACAGAAAGCGAGAAATCACCCCCCAGGGGGGATGGCCACGCCGCAATCCCTTCTCCTCCATTCTCCTCTCGGGATCTTGGGCACACACGCACACGCGCCCGGTGTGAGTTTTAAGCCACCGGGTCTGGGATGCGGTGTACTACATGGGAATCCAGTGACATAGCCATTACGCTAACTGCTGGTCCCCTAGATTGTCCTTCTTAAAGACTGTATCTATTTACAGCCCCACCACTAATGTTGGAAAGTACCTTTCCCCTAGTACCCTCATTAACTATTACAATTCAAAATATAGAATTAAAGCTAATTTTGACTGATACTTAAAACTTGGAAAATAACAGGCTTTTTCTTTAGATGGCAAATATAAAACATGTATTATTACGCTTTCTAAACAGTCTTCAGTTAAGTTTATAAGTTGGAGACCTCTAAGGTATATAAAACTTGAAAAAGACGAAAGACTTTCCATGGTAGAGGAAGTCGGCGGGAAGATTTTTGTGTATGAAACATACATAAGTATAATCAAAGTCAGACAGCGGTGGGTGAAATAATAGAAGAAATATAAGCAAGTGCCATGAGAACAGAGAGGACAGAGTAGTTATATTTTTGCTTCGTGTGTTAGAACAGATGACTATGATTTGGACCTTTAAGGATTTTCCAAGGCAAAAAAAGAAAGAAAGAAAAATTAAAGAGAGGAAATGGAATAGCATCCTTAGTTAAATTGTACACTGACACACACACACACACAAAGTCCATAAACCAATGGTCACTTTTATTTTTTCATAGATTTTAAATCTTCTTTTCCTTCGAGGGTCATGATGTCTATGTAGTCCTTGTTGCCCACCAAACTCACCGCAGTTTGTTTATTCGTTGTCTGCGTCACGCCATTTTCTCCTGTAGGTGTACGCGCCACGAGTAGGGCTTGGTTGTCTTTGAGTTCATCAAGCCTGATCCTGTTTCTTGTACTTTGCCTGATCGTTAGCGGTCCCATTGTAAATGATGGATGGTGTGTGTCAGTGCACAGGCACTCGGTACATATTTGGGGACAGTGAGCTTCCTCTGTGCTGGAGTATTGTTTGGTTAGGACCAAGTTGAAAGAAATCAACTTCAAAGAAGCTAACTGATCGCCCCACAAATATTTTTTTCCATGCAAATATTCCTAACTGGTGATGAAATTGTTCTGTATTTTGATTATAGCAGCGTCAGTATCCTGGTTGTGACATATTATATTATGGTTTTATTAGACATTACCATTAGAGGAAACTGGGTAAAGGGTACACAAAATCTTGCTATATTATTTTTTGTAAAAGCTTGCGAATCTTTGATTATCTTAACATAAAAAGTTAAAACATTATAATGGGCAAAGATTTTAAAAATAAACTATTATGGGACCAGCAGTTGGTGTAATGGCTATGTCGTTGGACTCCCATGTAGTTGACCACAGATTGAGTCCCGGACCTGGTGGCTTAAACTCACGCTGGGTGCGTGTGTGTGCATGCCCAAGATCCCGAGAGGAGAATGAAGGAGAAGGGATTGCAGCGTAGCCATCCCCCCTGGGGGGAGATTTCTCACTTTCTATCTCTCTGTCTCTCTCTGTCTTTCTAGCGAATGCATGCACCCTATAGCAAAAACGTCTCAAAACAAAACAAAACACCATGCCATCTCCTGGCCTCCCAATTAGCTAGTTATAGGTGAGGCATTGATTGAAATGCCTCTAGGAAAGTTTTTTTAAAAGAATTATTTATTTAACTTTATTTATTTATTTTTATTATTCAATTTGACCAGAAAAGGCACAGAGAGAGAGAGAGAGAGAGAGAGAGAGAGAGAGAGAGAGAGAGAGAGAGAAAGGGAGAATGAGAAAGCAAGCTGCCAGGGTCGGGACTTGAATCACGTCCGCCATGTGTGAGTCCAGTGCCTTAACCACTGTGCCACCTGCTGGCCCCAACTAGCAGAATTTTCATGTCTCTTATAGCTGACCTGACTTGTTCTTACTTCTTTCATGGTATCTAGTTTGTTACAGTATCAGAGATCAAAATACAGGAATATGACACTTTTAGCAGATTTTTGTAACTATGTAACTATGACCAACAGTGTATAGTATTTATTCATTGTCATTCTGATTGAATAGTGTTTTATAATATACTTGTCAGATATTAGAAATCAATTCTAGTTTAGCAAATAGTATGTTAGTAATATGAAAAATCAGTAATTTACCTCCATGTTATTAACTCTTAATAAAGAATGCTAATTTTTTTAGATCAGCATTTTTTAAAAAACGAGTCCTCTTTTTCCCTTTGATCACTGTTTTTCTTAATGTCTGAGATTGTCATACTTTGTATCTTCCTTGAATTTTGAATTTTAAGGATAGTCTTTACTAGTCCTTTGAAAAACTTTAATCACTATCATCAGATTTGTTCTTTTAGCCAATTTCAATACTTATTAGTTTTAGCTAGATGAAATTGATTTTAAGAGTTTATTTGGAGTACCCGTGGGATACAATTAAAAAACATAGAGAACCATCCTTAATTTGGATTTTGGAACAGAAGGAAATATACTGTAACTTTCCCTTATTTTTCTGGCGGAGAGAAACTTTCTCTGCCAACAGGAAAATACAATTCCACTAAGATTCTTGGGTCATAGATCAGAGACTTGGACAGCAATAAGAAATGAACTTTTGGAAGAATTCTGGTCCAATATCATGGGCCAGTTTAAACTACAATGTAGGCAGTGGCAGGCTGCCCCATTTCTCCCTATAAGGAAAGGCAGTATTGCAGTATATTTATCAGAAAATGGAAGGCGGGCTGTGTGTGTGTGTGTGTGTGTGTGTGTGTGTGTGTAGGCGGGGAAGCTTTCTCACAAAGCGGTAGTTTATCTGACATAAGCAGCTCTCAGCTCACTTAGAAAAACTTAAAGGGGAGAAAAGGAGAGAAAAATTGTTGAAAGTGAATCAGGATTTTGTTTGTGATATTTGTTTAGTGATAGTCAACTCCTATTTTCCTCATAGTGAAGATGAGCAACTGCAAGAGATTCCAAATAAAGTAAAATAAAACCCTGTATTTGACCTTGGGAGAACATTTTGTGATTATTTTTGATGCAGATTGAACTTTCTTTGTTTTTTCTATGTCATTTTATTTTGTAATTTCTTGTTTACATTTAAGTGCTGTACATCTTTGTGGGGTATAATGTGGATTTTCAAAGCATGTGTGCAGTGTGTAATAATCAAATGAAAGATAATACCATATTCATCGTTTGCAACGAAGAATGTCACATTGTGATGTGTACCGTCAACTTTTTTTCTATTAATCTGTTGTTTCTTCTCCCTCCTCCCCTCTTCTTCCTCTTCTTCCTTCTCTTCCTTTTCTTCCTCCTCCTCCTCCTTCTTTGAGATTGTATGTGTGTGTGTGTGTGTGTGTGTGTGTGTGGTTGTCAGAAAAATCATAATGCATTTTGCATTAAAAAAGTATGGCATGACTTTTCACAACAACCCAATGTATGATTGGCAATGTGGCAATGTCTGTTTTTTCACTCAGTGGCCTTTCTAATTGTGTTCTTTGCTTGCCTAGAGCCAAAGTGTTGGCTATAGGGGTAGATGGTTACCCGGCATATTCTGAGTGGAAGGAAGGGACTTAAAATTTTTTAAAATATTACATATAGACAACTAATCAACCCCAAACTGGCTATTATGCTTTCTTATATAATTTTGATTTTTTTTTTTATTAAATGTCTCAAGTTTTTCAACTAAGTCACAAACATTGTTTCAAGCAAGTTTATATTTGTGACATAGATTGATCCATAATTAGTTGGCAATTTCTATCCAAATGTTCCTAAAGAAAAGGAGAGAGCATACTACTTAACAGAAATGTTCCTGTCTCTATCCAGCATCTTAAGGATCTTTCTGCATTCAAAACAAAACAAAACAACAAAAAAGCCTAACAGTTTTGCTGAGCCTCAGGTTTGCTTGTTCCTCCTGAAGGTTTACACCAGATATGCAGTTTCAGGTTCTCCGTGTGCTCCTCTGGGAACCTCTGAAATTGGGGTGGGGGTGGGAGTTCCCCACTCCTTGTAACGGCTTCTTCAACGTTGACATCAATAGTAAAAACATTCTCATGAATTGTAGAAACAGTTTTGAGATTTGTAGGCTCGCCGTTAAGTACTGACATATTGGTAGGCTCTTTATGAATTTGTTGTTCAATAAAAACTGTGTAATATAAGAAGTGAACAAACATTCACACTGAACTGTTCACAACACAAAGTAGAATTTAAAAAATATCTGCGTGCGTTAGTTCTGGACAAATAACCTTTATTGTTTACTTATTGTGCTATATACCAGTTTCCTTACATAGCATTTAATTCCTTTAACAAAGGTGTTTTCGTAAAAATGACATCTGCCCATTTGAAATAAATAATAACATAAAAGGTGTGTGTAAAAGATTGAAGTAAAATATCACATCTACTGCCACTATCTTAGATATTAACATGTTTGTAAATTTGTTTCCCACCAAAATAATCAGGAGTTTTTCATTTGTTTGTTGGGCTGAATAAAAACCATGTAGGTGGGGGCAGATTGGGCAGCATAGGATGTAGTGGTTATGTCGCTGGACTCCCCCCATGGCCGACTGCAGTTAGAGTCCTGGACCTGGTGGCTTGAAACTCATGCTGGGCATGTGTGCATGAACGCCCAAGATCCTGGGGGGAGAGGGATTGTGGCATGGCAATGTTGACTGGGGGGTGATTTCTTACTCTCCATCTCACCGTCTCCCTCTCTCTCCCCGGCAAGCACACAGGCCTTAAGGCGATAACCTCTTAAAAACAAAACAAACAAAAAACCATAGGGCTTACATCACATTTTCTGTTGCTGGTATCCAGGAATTTCCCTTCTTCTCTTCCTTATTGCTTTTTTTTTTTTTGGAGAGTTTTTTGCTATAGGGCGCGTGCACTCGCCAGGCAGAGAGACAGAAAGCGAGAAATCACCCCCCAGGAGGGATGGCCATGCCGCAGTCCCTTCTCCTCCATTCTCCTCTCGGGATCTTGGGCACGCACGCACACGCGCCCGACGTGAGTTTTAAGCCACCGGGTCCGGGACGCAGACCACGGTCGACTACGTGGGAGTCCAGCGACATAGCCATTACGCTAACTGCTGGTCCCCCTTATTGCTTTTTAATCGCCTAAATTGTGCTGGAATGCTTCTATATTGTGAAAGAGTCAAGTAGTAGAGTAAGGCACCAAGCAAAATCCAAGACTCCCCTCAAGTCACCAGTGTCAACTGTGTGCCCTGCCAGGGACCTTTAGGGAATTTACATAGACAGATAATGTATGAGCTTTTGTAACAGAGGGATATATTATTTGTAGGTATATATACTGTTTTGTGATTTGCCTTTTTCACTAAATGATATATGGGGGGGGGGTCTTCAAAAAGGTCATGGAAATGCATATTATAAAGAAATTATGCATGAGTGTCAAAATTTTTGTACCAAAATAAACTTGTACTTTTTTTTTTAAGAGAGATTTTTGTTATAGGACACATGCAGTCACCAGAGAGAGACAGAAAGCAAGAAGTCAGCCCCCTCCCCCACCCCCCCAGGGGAGATGTCCACTCGGTAATCCCTCCTCCTCCATTCTTTTCTTAGGATTTTGGGCACGCATGCACACATGCCTGGTGTGAGTTTTAAGCCACCAAGTCTGGGATTCCAGCTGCAGTCAACTACGTGAGAGTCCAGCAACATAAACATTACACCATCTGCTGGTCCCAATAAACTTGTACTTTAATTGCATTTTTTAACCAACTTATTGAAGTTCCATCTTACTGTTGAGATTTTCCCATATCTGTATAATGATATACTGATGGAGTATATATTGTCCCATTATTTTAATTTTATTCTTTTACACTTATTTTTAAGAAATGAATATATTATTACTGTAAGAAAATTGAACTATATAAATAAAACAGAAGTTCTCCTTGTTCTATACAATCTCATGTCATTTTTCAGAGATAATTTCTATTACCAGTGTGAAGTATACTTTGTCTTTCCTGTGTTTTAAAAAATGTATTTATAAACACCCTTATATGGAGATACATATGCACTTTTGTTAAGTGATTTTTAAATATTATTACCTCTGTTTTTCTGCAAATTGCATTTTTCATTTAACAATCTAACTTTTAAAAATGCCCTTCTTGGGACAAGCAGATAGTGTAATGGTTACATTGCTGGGCTCCCACATGGCTGACCACGGTTTGAGTCCCAGGCCCAGTAGCTTGAAGCTCATGCAGACATGTGTGTGCGTGTGCCCAAAATCCCGAGAGGACAATGGAGGAAAAGGGATTGCAGCACGGCCATCCCCTTAGGGGTTGATTACTTGCTTTCTGTCTCTCTGTCTCTTTCTCTCTGTCTCTCCAGCAAGCTCATGTGCCCTACAGCAAACCTCTCTCTTAAAAATGTCCTTGAACTGACACCTAGCTTTTTATGTGTTGTTTGTTACCATTGTTATGTGTGAACATTTACATTGTTTCTGTTATTTGACCATTATAAACTAAGTGGCAGTAAATTGTCCTACATGTATATCTTTGTGTACCTTTTCAAGTGGTCCTTATTATAGAGAAGTAGAATTGCTGGCCTGATGGGGATGTACATTTTTAATCGCAATGTCCTGGTCCAGGGCTCAAGCCTTGTAGTTGGCCATGTGGGATACACCTGCCTCAACGCCATACCACCTGAAGAACCCCTAAGTATTTAAAAATATTTAATTTTTAAATACTTTCTTGTTTGAGACCAGCAGATGGTGTAATGGTTATATTACTGGACTCTCTCATGGCCAACTGCAGTTCGAGTCCTGGACCGGGAGGCTTGAAATTCATGCCAGGTGCATGTGTGTGTGTGTGTGTGTGTGTGTGTGTGCGCGCACGCGCGCATATCCAAGATCCTGAGAGGAAAATGGAGTAGAAGGGATCTTGGCGTGGCTATCCCCCCTGGAGGGTCATTTCTCACTTTCTGTATCTCTCTCTCTCTGCTCTCCAGCAAGCACATGTGCCTTATAGCAAAAAATCTCTCTCTAAAAGCAAAATGAACAAACAAAAGAGAATAAATATTTCTTGTACATATTTTCTTGAATTTTGTTTCTTGCATTAAAAAGCCTTCCTTAACTTAATGTTTGTCTACATACTTCTGTAATTAATACTGGGAAAATGATTAAATTACATTTTCCCAAGGACATTTGTAGAATTTTTCCTTTTCTTACTAATTTGAAATAGTACCTTTTTCCTAAGCTTAATTCTAAGTACATGTAGTTCTGTTTCTGAACTCGTTTCTTTTGTATTCACCTAATTGTCTATTCTGCCAAATCACACTTGTCAATGACAATAGCTTTATAAAAATTTTGTTAAGTGGGAACATACCTTCCCAGGCTAGTCTCTCTTAGAAAAATTTTTGTTTCACTGTGTATTTTTCATCTAGAAGTGTTTTATTTATAATTTATTACAAAATATCCCATTAATTCCTGTTTGTTGTTTTGATGGTTGTTACACTGAATTTTAGAATTACTTTGGGGCAGACTTGACATTTTTCAGTCCCGAGTTTGTTTGTTCCAGATTCATATTATGCCTCTTATACCTCTACAATAATTCATATCACATATGGCCTTCTGTCAAGTTTGGTGGTTGTCAGACTAATGGTCTTACATACTTTATGTTCATTCCTGAATATTCCATTAGATTTGTTGCTGTTGTGACTGGGATTAAGGATACTTTCTAATTATTTATTGCTCGTGTGTGTAAGAAGGCTTTGACTTTTGTTGTCGTTATTTCTCTTTTAACCATAGAACTGCACTCGAATCTTCTCATTGTTCCAGTAGGCTGTCCCTCATGGAGTGTCAGCTGATTCTTCTTGGTGTATTAGGACAGCTCTGTCCAAAAGTAATGCAGTACATGCCACATAACATAATTTTTCTAGTAGTCATGTTAGAAAAGCAGAAAAAAAAAGCAAGTGAAACGAACTTTAATCATAGGCTTCCAAAAATATTATCATTTCAGCTATAATAAAAAAACGAGTGAGATAATTAATATTTTTGTACCATTCAGAATTCACTGTATATTTTCTACTTATATTAATGGCATCATGCAGTTGGCACTGTATTTCTGTAACTCAGTAACCGCATTTGGCTAATGGCTACTACATGAGATAGCACAGTGCAGTTTTAAGTGGACAGTTACATTGACTGCAAATCATGGTAATTTTCTCCTAACTTCTTTTTTTCTTGTCTTGCCTTACCATTTTTTTGCATGGAGCACCAGTAGTATGGTCTGATGTTCATGATATTCATTGGAATACTTAGAATGCTTGGCTGCTGTGGATTTCTTAATAGACAGATTTAAGAAACCAAAAATTTTTCTTTCACTTTCTAGTTTGTAAGAATCTTTCTTTTAAATTAGGACTAGGCTGTAAGTCTGTAGATGATTAAAAACAATAGGAATAGGTTTTAAGTTTTATCAAACAAAAAAATTAGTGGGCAGCCCTGTATGGGGCAGTAGTTATGCCTGTACATTAGGAGCTGAATCTCATGTGGCTGTTTGAGGTTCAAATCCTGACCTCGAAGGCTTGAAAAATACACTGTGCCTGTGTGAGTGTGTGCCCCAAATCCTGACGGGACGGAAAAACGGAAGGAAAAGGTTTGTGGCATGACCACACCCCATTGGGAGAGTTCTCTCTGTCTGTCTGTCTGTCTCTCTCTGGTGAGTACATGCCCACAGTATTGAAGATTCTATAGTTTATATATTTACATCTATTTACTTTTACTATATTAAGAATTAAAACAAAATTAAAAAAAATTGATATCAATTGAGACAACCTTTTTTCCTCCATATTTTAGATGAAGAGAAAGGAATTGATACTATTTAAAAAGAATTAATTAATTTTATTTGTTATTATAATTTTTTAAATTTGCTGTAGGGCACAGGTACCCACCAGAAAGAGATAAAAAGTCGGAGAAAGAGAAAGTGAGAAAGCAAACCCTCAGATCCAGGATGCAAACCAAGGTTGACCCTGTGGGAGTCCAGTGTCATAAACACCATGCCACCTGCTGGCCCTGAATTGATACTTTTAAAAGGGTGAACTATCCTTGCATGTTGGAGTCAGAGACTTAATCTTTGTGTGTATGACTTAGGCATTCTAAAATCTCTGTTCTTTGTTTTGTTTTAAGTGCAATCTTTATCCAGTTTTTATCAAGGAGGATTTTCCTGGTCTTGTCAAATGTATTGTGTTTTTTGGAGGGGGGATATGGTTAGCTCTTCACCTCCATTTTCTCCTCTTCTAAGGTTAGTTGACCATTCAGTGTTCTCCTTGGACCAATTTTAGTGTTTTTCCTAGATATTTTAATAGCTTGTTTAGGTTTTCAGATATATTGGTATAAAGTTGCATGTGAAATTTTGTTATAATTATTTGTATGTTTTCATATGTAAGGAAAAGTCTGGAAAGATTTTATAAGAAACCCAAATAATGATGTTCTATGGGAAGTGTTTTTTTCTATTGGGAATAGGAATTATGGGACTTGGGACAGGTGGTCTTTAGGAAATTTTCTGTCCTTGGCCATATGAGGATTTTCAAATAATAAACTTGTTTTAGTTTTGCATCAAAAAAGAGAATTAAGTGTTGCTTCTAAATTTTAAACATAAAAACGTTCAAAGTGTTGTATAGAAAAGTATTCATTTCACTGATGGTAGCACATCCTAACTGTGTGTTTTTTTCCCCAGCTGGACTCTGGACTGTCTTCACACTAGGTGGTGTGGGCAGCAAAGCATCCGCCTCTCCAGAACTTTCTTCCCCTCTGGCCAACCAGAGTCTCCTGCTCCTGCTGGTGCTGGCCAACCTGACAGATGCTCCAGATGTGCCGAACCCCTACAGACAGGCCATAATGTCCTTCAAGAACACACAAGGTTGGTGGCGCTGGTTCTCTGAATATTCTTGCTAATGATTAAGAGTATTGTTTAGGGGGACCAGCAGTTAGTGTAATGGCTATGTTGCTGAACTCCCATGTAGTCGACTGTGGTTCGAGTCCCGGACCCGGTGGCTTAAACTCACACCGGGTGCATGTGCATGCATGCTCAAGATCCCGAGAGGAGAATGGAGGAGAAGGGATTGCAGCATGACCATCCCCACTGGGGGATAATTTCTTGCTTTCTGTCTCTCTGGCTGTATGGCGAGCGCACGCGCCCTACAGCAAAAAACCTCTCCCCCCCGCAAAAAAATAAAATAAATAAAGAGTATTGTTTAGGGAACAGCAATTGGCGTAATGGCTGTGTGCTGGATTCCCCTGTAGTCGACTGTGGTTTGAGTCCTGGACCTGGTGTCTTAAACTCACGCAGGGTGCATATGCATTTTTTTGCATAGAAAAACACATCATGACTTTCCCGATGATCTAATACATTTTTTCCTTCCTTCCTTCCTTCCTTCCTTCCTTCCTTCCTTCCTTCCTTCCTTCTTCCTTCCTTTTGAGATTTTGCTATAGGGTACATGCACTCACCAGAGAGACAGAGAGACAGAGAGAGAGAGAGAGAGAGAGAGAGAGAGGCAGAAATCGAGAAATCACGCCCCCAGGAGGATGCTCACACCATAATCTCTTCTCTTCCATCCTCATTTCGGGATTTTGGGCACACATGCACACGTGCCTGGCGTGAGTTTTAAGCTACCAGGTCCAGGACTCAAACAGGAGTTAACTACATGGGAGTCCAGTGACGTAAGCACTATGCCATCTGCTGGCCACCCTAATACATTTCTCATAGATAGTGGATGAGTGTTCCAGTTAGTTAGATCTTTGTCAATTCTGATATTATCATTCATGAAGTGTCTTAGTCCATTTGTGCTGCTGTAACAAAAGACCTGAGATTGGATAATTTATGAAGAATAGAAATGTGTTTCTCACAGTTCTGGGGGTTAAAAAGTTCATGATCAAGGTGTCGGCAGGTTTGGGGCCTGGTAAAGGTCTGGTCTCTGCTTCTAAGATGGTACTTTGAATGCTGTGCGTCTTCACATGGTAGAAGGGACAGAAGACCAAACATGCTGAACATCGTGTGGAGCCTTTCTTCTAAAGGCCTTAATGTCATATGAGGCTAAAACCCTCAGGACCTAATCACCTCCTCAAGAGTCCCATGCTGTTGCATTCATTGAAGATTACATTTCAACGTGAATTTTGGAGGAGATTCAAAGTATAGCACAGAGCAATAGGGAGTTGATAATAATTTAATGGATAAAAAATGAAAACTCATGCATCTGGTAGTATTTTTCTATTCCAATTACTACACTGTTCTCATTGACCGTATGAATAATAGTTAAGAAAGCCAGTTTTGGAGTCAAGTAGACCTGAATTCACAGCACCTCTGTTACTTCAGAGTGTGAGACCTTTGACAGTTCGCTTGATCTCTGTAAGCCTCAATGGCTTTGTCTATGCAGTAGAATTAATATCATGTAATAGTAGCTTAAATATGAAGCAAGGTAAGGTTTTAAAGGATCAGCTTAGATTTTGCAATAGAGCAGATATCCAGTGTATGGCATCTACTCATGCCAGAGGTCAATTTTTAGGGTTCAGCCTTGCTTGGGATAGTCGTCCTTTGGAGACCATGTAGTATAGTGATTCCAGATGTTGACTTTAGGGTCAGATGGGTGTGTTCATAGCCCAGTTTCTATTCTGGGAATGTAATGAAATTTGAATTTCCTTATTTGAAGGCAGAAATTATAATCTCCACCTCACAAGGTTCTTTTAATAATTAAATAAGCATGTATCATAGTACAGACTCGTACGGTATTACTACTATTATAGAAGTGGTAGTAATGGGCTGATCTGGGTTTTTTCTCAAGGCTGGGCTGGTAAAGTTACTTAATTTCCTAAGCCTTTTAAAAAAGCCTTTATAAAACATGTCAGAATAATGACATGGCTGTCCTATGGATTAAAGTGTTTAGTATAGCAGCCGGTTTGTCACACTTGTTAGCTACCAACGCACAGGTACGTGGGTGCACACGCAGCACACTTACTACACTGCAGTCAGCTACGGTGCAGGCTGGGGAACGTGTGACGGCGCTTCCATCCTAAAGAAGTACAGCGTCCGGACTCTTCTTCCATGAGTCTTCTGCAGATCCGGTGACGTTTGCATATCCACGGTACAGGACAACACTTCCTTTGCTTCTTGTGGAATTATATGAAACCAGTCACACAGCAGAACTCTGTCATACATGTAGAAATCCAGTGTTAGGATTGAAAAAAGAAATACCCTGTTCCCACTGTGGAAGAAGTGAGGATACTGGAGAGTAAAATTGAAGGGATTTCTCTTCAAGGCTTTCCTCTCACCAGTGGAGCGCTTGGCAAGGAGAACCTGAGAGGTGGGGGACTGCCATTGTGGATTGTGTCGGGCCCATCCCTTTTCTTTTAAATCTTAGTGCTTTCTTTTCAAAACACAAAAAAATATCAGCTCCAGAGTCTGGCAGGTGGCATGGTGGTTAAAGGTGCTGGACTGCCATACGGCTGACTGTAGTTTGAATCCCAGACCTGATGGCTTGCTTTCTCACTTTTTCTCTCTGTCTCTGTCAAATTAAAAAGTAATAATAAAGTTAAATAAAATAATTATTTAAAAAGAACCCCAGCTTGGGACCATCAGTTGGCGTAATGGCTATGTCGCTGGACTCTCATGTAGTTGACCGCGGTTCGTGTCCTGGACCTGGTGACTTAAACTCACGCTGGTGTGTGTGTGTGTGTGTGTGTGCACCCAAGATCCCGAGAAGAGAATGGAAGAGAAGGGATTGCAGCGTGGCCATCCCTGGGGGCGGGGGGGGGGGGGTGTGATTTCTCACTTTTTGTCTCTCTGTCTCCCGTCTTTCTGGTAAGCACGTGTACCCTATAGCAAAAACCTCTCCGAAAAGAAAAAAGAAAAACCCCAGCTCTTTGTGCTGTCACATTCCTAGGCTTTATTTGATGAGATTATGACTTTCTCTGAGTCAGTTGAACTTTTTACTTCATCTCTCTCTCTTTTTTTTTTTTTTTTGAGAGGTTTTTGCCATAGGGCGCGTGCGCTCGCCAGACAGAGACAGAGAGACAGAAAGCGAGAAATCACCCCCCAGGGGGGATGGCAACGCCGCAATCCCTTCTCCTCCATTCTCCTCCCCGGGTCTTGGGCACATATGCACACGCGCCCGGCGTGAGTTTAAGCCACCAGGTCCAGGACTTGAACCACGGTCAACTACGTGGGAGTCCAGCAACATAGCCATTACGCTAACTGCTGGTCCCCTTCATCTCTTTTTTTACCTGACCTTGCTTGTTTTAGTTTCTAAGCAAATCTCTAGTAAAACATAGGAAAAGGGCATGTCATGTTTGGAATATCAAGAATTTCCCTTGCGTGGGCTGTGATTTATGCTTTTCATGGTTTCACTGACTATTCTTTTTTTAAAAAGATTTATTTATTTATTTAATTCCATTTGTTATTATTATTTCTTTAATTTGACCAGACAGAGACAGTGAGAAAGAGAGATAGGAAAAGGTGAGAAAGCAAGCCAGGTTCAGGATTCGAACAACAGTCGGCCACGTGGAAGTCCAGCGCCTTTATACACCACCTGCTGACCCCTCACTGACTATTCTTTGAAAGAAAAATCTTAGCAGTTACAGCCAGTTATCTAAGTTATATGTTGTTGTCCTAGCCACTTTCTTCAAAAATGAATTAACATTGGTGACTATACTTCAGCCATGGTGCATTTTTTTTTTTTTTAAAGAAAATTAACTTAGCTTCAAGGACTTTTATTCTTTTCAGCCCTATCTTAGAAGAAGATTTCCAGTTTTGTGTAGAAATTGTATTCTCTTTACCTTTAGATATCTTTATTTAGGACTGGTAATTATTTAGCATTGGTTCCAAAGCACCTCAGTGTCTTGGTTAAAATGTATCTATCGGAGGGTCTTTTGCCTGGCTTGCCAGCCATGTTTATTTAAGTTCATTTTTTTGTAGCAGACTTGTTTCAGCTGTATTAATGGGAAAACAGTAACAAAGTCACATTGTTTTATTAACCTAGTTCTTTTTTACTTTTAATTTTAAATTATAAATTGAAACTTTGAATCTGAAGTGTAGTGACTTTACATAAAATTATTGGGAATTGAGTTGTCCACATTACTTATTTATTTATTTATTTTTTATTTAATCACTGTACATCTTTACAGCATACAAAATGAATTTTCTACCTTGACTATACGGCATATTGGTCCAGTCAAAGATATTATCAGACACATTATCAGCAAACAGTTTTCCATTTTTGTGTCTGTTAAATGTTTTGCTTTCTATCCCCTGAATTCCCTTACCCCCCATTACCCACCCTTCTCCGGCACTGTCTTTAATTTGCTATTATTATTATTATTTAAATGTCAAGAAAAGCCGTGTTTGCTTAAACGAACCAAAATTTAAAAAGTGTTAAGAAAAATTTGCTTAAGACTTAAAGATACGAAAAAGGTTAGGATTCTCTCCAACCAGTAGGTAGATACTAAAACTCAAAAAGCAAGTATGGACAGAGCTAAAATCTAGTAACAAATGCAATATAGTTTTCCTCTGAAATACTTTTTCTCTCTCCATTCCCTCTTTCACCAAAGGGAAGCATAAACTAACTTATTTGGAAAAAAATAAGTTTAGTCTCAATTTGGTCTGTTATTTCAATAAAGCCCAATAAGAATACTATTTGATTTAGTTAGTTTTGCTGGAGCCTTTCATATGGAACTTCAGATAAGAGTCTTTAAAAAGCCTTCTACTGAGCCAAGTCAGGAATTCACCATCTGACTGTGCCTTTAAGAACCTATACTTGGGGAAGCAGCAGTTAGTGTAATGGCTATGCCGCTGGACTCCCACGTGGTCTACCGCGGTCCGTGTCCCGGACCCGGTGGCTTAAAACTCATGCTGGGCGCGTGTGCGTGCGTGCTCAAGATCCCGAGAGTAGAATGGAGGAGAAGGGATTGCGGCGTGACCATCCCCCCTGGGGGGTGATTTCTCGTTTTCTGTCTCTATGTCTCTCTCTGTCTTGCGAGCACACACGCCCTGTAGCGAAAATCTCTCCAAAAGAACCTGTACTTGGGGCCAGCAGGTGGTGTGGTGGTTAAAGCACTGGAATTCCCACATGACTGACTGCGGTTCAAGTCCCGGACCTGGCAGCTTGCTTGCTTTCTCTCTCTCTCTCTCCTTGGCAAAACTTATGCAAAATAATAATAATAAATAAATAATATAAATAATTCTTTGTCCTTTTTTTTTTTTTTTTTTTTTGAGAGGTTTTTGCTATAGGGTGTGTGTGCTCTCCAGAAAGACAGAGAGAGACAGAGAGACAGAAAGTGAGAAATCAGGCAATCCCTTCTCCTCCATTCTCCTCTCAGGATCTTGGGCATGCACCTACACATGCGTGGCATGAGTTTAAGCCACCGGGTCTGGGACTCGAACCGTGGTTGACTACATGGGAGTCCAGCGACATAGCCATTACGCCAACTGCTGGTCCCTAAAATAAATAATTCTTTAAAAAAAAAAAAAAAAAAAAAAAAAAAGAACCTGTACTTGAAAGTTTTTAGGCCTGTCAGGAAGTGACATTCTTTACTTACCTGTCAAACAGAACTGTTTGTGGTACTAGGCAACCTTTCCAAGAGCTTCTGTTGCCTTTCTTGAGATCAACCTTACTTAGTTCCTTAGCTTTCTGGTCTTATTTTCAGATATGACATTCCAGTCAAAGCTCTGGCAATAACCAGTGTTTCCAATGTCTGATGCAAGGCAACAGGTATTATTGAACTTGTACAAATAATCATACTGCCACGAAATAAGAATATTCACAAATACTTTCCAATTCTGGAAGGGTCAGGAAGGGAGAAAAGTTTGTTTCAATTCTGTTTTTGAAATAAAAATTTTTTAAACAAATTGCTGAAGCTATCAACTGAGAAGAAAATAAAAATTCTTAAATCTAAAAAACAAAGCATGGAAGAAAATAAGTAATGTTTTAGTTAAAGGTCATAATTTTTTTTTTTTTTTTTTTTTTTTTTTTTGCTACAGGGTGCGTGCACATGCCAGAGACAGAGAGAGACAGAGAGACAGAAAGCGAGAAATCACCCCCCAGGGGGTATGGCCACACCACAGTCCCTTCTCTATTCTTCTCTCGGGATCATGGGCATGCACACACACGCACCCGGCGTAAGTTTAAGCCACCGGGTCCGGGACTCGAACCACGGGTGACTACATGGGAGTCCAGCAACATAGCCATTATGCTAACTACTGGTTCCAAAGGTCATACAATTTTATTTCACCAGTTTAGTCTCATGTAATTCATCTCTCTTCTGTTGAGTTTGCAGTGTTACAGTGATCCAGTCTTCCTGTTTAAATACTGGGAGTTCAGAAATAAGATTTCATAGTTATCAAAGACCTATATTCAAGAGTATTTATCAGAGTCTTTTTCATTAATTTTCTTAAAAGAGGCACTTTTTGGATTGTAGCCTATTACAAAATGTTTTAGAAAGAGCATCAGAGTAAAGCAATTAACTATGGACAGTGAAAATTAAAATGGTCATGGTTCTAGATCTGATTTTATCATAACCCAAAGTTGACAAATTTGATCATTTCTGTGACAAACTACATTAGAACCATTTAGCATTACAAGTATGACTAATAACATACTAATACATAACATATTTAAGAATCTCATACAAATTTGGAACACCCATTGACACAAATTCCTATACACAGAGAGCTAAATACCATTTCATATTAGACAATGTTTCCTGTATATTTTCAACACGTCAGAAAGTCTAATTTGTCTTTCTTTCTTTTTTTAATTGCAGCAGTACTCAGACTTTTTTTTCTTTTTAGCTGAAATATGTGAAAAGTAAATATATTTTAAAAAGAAAAAAACAGATTTGACCTGAAATTTGATTTTCTAAAAGTGATTCCAAAGTATTTTTTTTTCTATAACATACAAAGAATTTCACATTTGGCACAAATACATTTTTTTCCCCATTTAGGTCACAATAACTTTGTAGTGTATAAAAACAGCATGATTGGAGATAGAATCGTAAACATTAAGAAATCGAATTTAGACTCTCCAAGGAAAGTGAATACATGACTAGTTGCTTGCACCAAAAATACTGAAAAAAGTGTCTTTTTTGACGTGGAGTTTTCATTCATTCTCATTGGATTCTCTTGGTTGTTTTTTGTTCTCTTATGCCCATCGTTCTCTCTTTAGTTTTCCTGGTATAGCACTCCCTTCAGAACTTCTTAAAGAGCTGGTCTAGCATTGGTAAATTCTTTTTTTTGAGAGGTTTTTGCTATACGGCGTGTGCGCTTGCCAGACAGACAGAGAGAGACAGAGAGACAGAAAGCGAGAAATCACGTCCCAGGGGGAATGGCCACGCCACAATCCCTTCTCCTCCATTCTCCTCTCGGGATCTTGGGCACGCACGCACATGTGCCCGGCATGAGTTTTAAGCCACTGGTTCCGGGACACGAACCGCGGTCGACTATATGGGAGTCCAGCGACATAGCCATTACGCTAACTGCTGGTCCTGCATTGGTAAATTCTTTCAGATTTTGTTTATCTGAGAATGTTTTTTATCTTTTTGTCCCATTTGAAGGATAATCTTGCCAGGTGTAGTATTCTTGGTTGAAATTGTTTTTCTTTTAACATTTGGAATGTATCTTCCCATTCTTTCCTTGCTTGTACTCTTCCCACTGAGGGTTCCGATGTTAGCCTAATGGGATAACCTTTGTAAGTAACTTGGCGTTTCTGCCTTGCCATTTTAAAAATCTTTTCTTTATCTGTGATTTTGGCCAATCTGGCTATGATGTGCTGTGGAGAGGATTTTATTGTGTTAAATCTACTTGAGGTCCTTTTTGTTTCTTGAATCTGGATGTTTGAATGCTTCTCTAGGTTTGGAAAGTTTTCCCAAGATTTCATGGACTAGATTATCAATACCCATATTAGATTCTTCACCTCCTGGGATACCAATCATTCTGCTGTTCGAGTGTTTAATAATATCTAGTATTTTCCATATGTTATTCTCATTTGGGGGGGTATTTTTTCATTCTTTTTGGTGATTTTTTTTCTATGTCAGAGGTTTGTCTTCTACACCCAAGATTCAATCTTCTGCATGTTCTAATCTGCTTTTAATATTTGAAGGGAGATTTTGATTGTCTGCATTACAGACTTCAACTCTAGAGGTTCCGCTTGATTCTTCTTTATATTGTTCTTTCTCCTCCTTCAAGTCATGAAAGGACATCCTCATCTCCTAGAGTTCAACATCTCTTCTCTCTTCCATCTCATAGAGTTTTGTTGCCATAAATTTTCTGAATTCCTTTTCTGACATTTCAATAATATCCTCTGATTTTTCCCAACTTGGAGACAAGTTATGGTGTTTTCTTGTTGGAGATGTATTACATGGTTTTCTCACACTTGAGGCTCTTCTCTGATTTTTGGTCATGTGGTGATGTACTCACTTTTGGCTAATTTGTTGGAAAAGGTTTCTGCAGCTGTGAGCGTGTGTGTTTCCCTTTAGTGTGAGGAACTTCCCTGCCACTTTCTCTCTTCTTCTGTGTTTTGTAATGTGTTCACAGGAGGAGTTCTGAGTTCAAATTTATGGAGAGGAGCATCTCCCCTTTGCTGCTCATTCAGTGGTGGTGGGGGGGTGGGATTTCTCTGAGCCTAGCAAAATTCAACTGTTTGGCTACTATGCACCTATTTATACACTCACTGGGTGGAAGCTGACCAACAAAATGAGAAAGTAAGGTAGAAGAAAAAGAGAATACAACATGGAAAAAGAAAAAGAAAAAATAATGAAAAGAAAGAGAGAAAAAAAGATAAAAAAAATTATTCCCTCCTACTTTTCTAGTTATGGGCCGGGGAGGCGCGGTTGGAAGAGGGGAGCCGCTCAACCTCATGCTGGTCCCTGAAATGGGCTGAGCACCTCAGATGTTCCCTGCAGTGCCTCTGTCCTATGTGAAGGGAGGAGAGTAAGAACTAGCAAAAGAAAGGATTAGGAGAAACGGATTTAAAAAAGAGAAAAAAGGTTTTCTCCCCTACCTTTCTAGCTATGTGCCAGAAAGGTGAGGTTGGAGGAGAGGGCTGCAACTCTCAGGGCAGCTCAGTCCTCACGCTGGTCCCTGGAATGGGCAAGGTCCTTCGCCATGTCCCTTCTAGCTGTGGACCGGGGAGATGAGGTTGGAAGAGGTGGGGGCTGAGGCTCAGGCTACTCGGGCCTCACGCTGGTCCCTGGAATGGGCGAGCTGTACACATTTCTTTCACAGGAGTTTTATTATTTGTATAAAGCACAGTCCATAAAGTATGGATGAGCTGTTTGTCAGATTGCATGTTTGTTTTTTCTGTGTTCCAGATAGCAGTCCTTTCCCCTCGTCCATCCCACATGCTTTCCAGATCAACTTTAACAGTTTGTACACAGCGCTGTGTGAGCAGCAGACATCCGATCAAGCAACCCTCCTCTTGTACACTTTGCTGCATCAGAATAGTAACATCAGAACATACATGTTGGCTCGCACAGATATGGAAAATCTTGTGAGTATCACACTAAATGAGCCATGATTTCTATATTTCTGATTTTCCATGCTTGTTTGTATTTTATATTTTGAATAACAGTTTGTTTTTCCAAGAGGCTAAGGGTGTTTGCCTGGTTGCCACAAGGTAGTCAAGAAATAGGTAAGGAGATGTCACCAGACACAGGCCAAGGGTATGAGTGTGTGTTTTCAGTACACCAGACCGTCGGGCAGGGATGGCCTCACAGCAGCATCACTGTGCACAAAATCCCAAGAGACTGGAGGGGAAGGGATTGCAGTGTGGCCAACCCACTCCTTCGCTGGGTGATCTCTCACTTTTTCTTCCTCTGTCTCTCTCTGGGGAGTGCACGTGTCCTATGGGGGGAAAAAAGAAACAAAGAAAAAAAAGCCTAACTAATTCATTCTAGCTGTTAGAGGGGTCAGTAGGCGAAGTGACAGTTAAGGCTCTAGACTCCCACGTGGCTGACCACAGTTCAAATCCTGGACCTGGTGGCTTGCTTTCTCACTTTTCGTCATTCCCTGTCCCTCTCTGGTGAGCACACATGCCCTATAGCAAACTTTAAAACGATAACAATAATAATAAATAAAATAAAATTTTTAAATAGATAATTAAAAAATGTTAGAACAGTTATGTGAGTTCAGAATGGTTGGAGGATACTTAATCAGTGTATAAGACCAATATGGAAAAAGCAGTTGTATTTTTATGCATCTGCAATGAACAAACCAAAAATGAAATTAAGAAAATATTTACATGCACAATAGTATAAAAAAGAATAGAATAAAATACTTATAAGCAAGTTTAACAAAAGAGGTACAAAACTTATACTTGGAAAACTCTGAAATTTTATCAAAAGAAATGGAAAAGCATCCCATAGGTATGACCAGTCAGAATCCTAGCTGACTTCTTTATAGAAATTGGCCAGGTGATTCTAAAATTTGTATAAACCAAAGCTAAACAAAACAAAACAAACAAAAAAAAAACAGTGACAATCTTGTTAATTGTGGTACCCTTGGTTCCTGGAATTTAGTAGTGCTCATGCACTGAACTTCATACTTCAGAGCACGTGTTCGCTACAACTTGTAAAATGATATAGTACCCAGAGCTGCTTTATCCCCCCTCACTAGAGGGCGTATGTGTGCATGCCACAGAGAGAGACAGAAACAGAGGGAGAGGAGCAACTGCTCTCCGTAGGGAAAGGTCTTGCTGCAATCCCTTCTTCCCTAGCTCTCCCCCTTTTGGGATTTTGGGAACACATGTATACACACCTGGCATGTTTCTCAGGTCTGAGACTTGTATGGCATGTTGGTCATGTGGTGTCTGGCTTCCTTGACCACCAGGCCATAGAGTCAGCCCAAGGGCCACATTTTTGAAGTCCGCTACAGTAGGTGCGCCTCCTGAATCGTGTGCCCCAACATGCAGGTGTAGCAGACTGTTTCTGTGGGGTTTGTAAACCTGCCTGTGCTCTAGGGACTTGTATATATGAAAAAGTTACTCATTACAGGTTAAGGTCTGGTTTGGATGTAGAGTCTCTGCTCATTTTCAAGCATTCAGAGGATAGCATTCATGGTAGACGGGTAAGTAGCTAGTCTGCCTATATTTGATAACAGTTTAGTAATCTGCTTACCTTCATTAGTAAGGAATGAATGAATTGAAGATGTCAATGTCATAATTTGAAATAAACCAAATTGGGCTATATGTAAGCAGCGTTATAAAATTTAATATTTAACAGATATATACTGAAGAATAAATGTCAATATGCAGGTTGAAAAAATGTATCTTGGCTTGTGGTAATCTGTTGGATTGGATATATGTTCATTTGAAATATATTTTTAGTTTATTAGCATTAAAATAGAAGTGATGATAAGCACATAGAGTAAAACTTTTTTTTTTGGAAGAGTTTTGCCATAGGGTGTGTGTACTCACCAGAGAAAGATAGTGACATTGAGAGGGAAAGTGTGAAATCACCCCTCGGGGGAATGGCCATGCCACGATTCCTTCTCCTCTGTTCTCCTCCTGGGACCTTAGGCATGAGCCCAACGTGATTTTTAAGTTGTCAAATCTGGAACTCGAACCATGATTGGACATGTAGGAGTTCAGCATCTTAACAACCATGCCACCTGTTAGCCCCCATTAAAACATTTTTCATTTCAGTGCTGTGTTTCTACCCAGTCCCCACTTATTTCCGTTAGGTTCGGGAAGGCGATGTGACTTCTTATAAACTTCAAGCAAACCTTGAGCCTGAAAGCTCTCTGGAAATCCATGTTCTATGTTAAATAGACCCTCAGAGATCTTCATGGAGTTATGATGATTTTCTCTACTGGTGTCTTTGCTATATATAGGGAAAGTACATTCAATCAGAAGCAAGTTGTATGTATTTTTTCTTCTAAAGAGAAATATAACTATGGTATTAAGCAGAGGGTATAAAGTAAAGGTGTATAAGTTTAAAGCATTTGATCTTCATAATAAAAATATTTAAATAGTAAATTATACTTTTTATTTCTTAGGTTTTACCAATTCTTGAGATCTTGTATCATGTTGAAGAAAGAAATTCACACCATGTGTATATGGCCCTTATAATACTGTTGATACTTACAGAAGACGATGGCTTCAATAGATCCATCCATGAAGTGGTAAGTTACCCTTGCTGTGGAGTTGGAGTTACGGGACAGACATGCCCTTCCAGGTGATTAAAATGGTCTTAACATTGCGTTTCTTCTGTCTTTTCCTCCTGGCAATTTTTTGTGAGAACCTGGATTAGACATAGTATGTTTTTCTTCAGATTTATGACATAGTGTTTTTTGTCTGAATGGCTATTAGCCATTATTAAAAACTCTCTTAGTAACTAATCCCAACAGGATGAGAAATGAAGGAAAAGGGATTGTAGTGTGACCGTGGCCCATTGGAAGTGCTTTCTTTCCTTTACTTGCTTTCTGTCTTTCTTTGGTGAGCAACTGCATTCTTTTACAAAAAATAACCAAACAAAAAAACCTCTCAGAATGTTCCTTTAGAATGGATGTAAATACCTTTGCTGCTACTGGGTTCATTCATCTTTTCCGTTTTGTTTCCACTTTTTAGTTATGTTGGCAATCATCAAGCTGGTTTGCTCTTTGCATACAAACTAAGAAAAGGAATGGGGAACAAAGGGAAGATGATTTGGAAAAATTAATTGATTTTTAAAAATGTATTTGCTTTTTTTTTTTTTTTTTTTTTTTTTTAGTTTGCTATAGGGTGTGTGCACTCGCTGGAGAGAGTGAGAGAAAGTGAGAAATCACCCCCCAGATGGAAAGGCCATGCTACCATCCCATTTTCTCTTGGGATTTTGGGCACACATGCCTGGTGTGATTCTCAAGTCACCAGGTCTGGGACTCTAACCACTCAGCCGGCCATGTGATATCCAGCCACCTTAACTCCCATGCCACCTGCTGGCTGTGATTCCTGCTTTTTAAAATGAGCATAACATAACTGAACTCTTTAAATTTGAGATCTATTGGAGAGTTCTAGGCCCAAGACGGTTTTACCTCACTCTTTGGCATTTTCTCATGTCATAGTAATCCATGTGCATAGTGTAAAAACCTATACAGAAGTACAAGATTTTCATGAAAAATAGCAGACCTATGGCCATTTGATTCCTGATCCCTGTTCCCCTAACACAGATGCATTCAACTGTCTTCATATTCTTTCTTTCCCCCCATCTCTCTCTGGTTAGTCCTTGTGCCTTGTAGTAAATTAAGAAAAAAAAAATTAACAGTGATAAATAAATAATTCTAAAAAAAAACATTATGAATTTTTAAGACATTTTAAAATTGAAGTGTAACATGTAACAGACCTACACATTTAAAGATAATACTAATAAAATGTACACATCCATGCCTCTGAATTGCCCCCTTGATGAATATATTGAGCATTTCTAGCAAAATAGAAGACTCCTCATACCCTTTCCTGGTCAGCACCCACCCCAGCCAGACTCACGCACTGTCTTGGCAGTCCCACAGTTTAGTTCTTGTATTTCCTTGAATGATAGTGTATTACTCAACCTAGTGTGAGCGAGATTCATCCATGTCATTGTACCATTAGTTTGTTCCTTTTTATTGTTCTGCATTACTCTGTTGTATGAGTACACCACAGTATGACGGATCTTTAGAAAATTCATGGGATATTTCTATTATGAAAAGGCTATGTATGGATATCAAAATTTTTTTTTTAACTAAAATAAGCTTATATTCTAATTCCGTCTTTTCATGGACTTCACCATTCTCTTGGTGGGTATTTTGTTCTTTTTTCCAGTTTCATGCTATTTAAAAAAAAATATTTATTTAGTTGGTTAGTTAGTCAGTTATCTATTTATTTGTTGTGATTTTCAAGTTGCCAGGTGTAAGACTCGAACCACAGTTGACCATGTGGGAATCCAGCACCTTAACCACCATGCCACCTGCTGGCCCCATAGTTTCACGCTATTTTTTAATAAAGCTACCGTGCACATTTTTGAATATATATTTTGATGAACATTTATGCTTACTTTTCTTGGCTATATAACTAGAAGTAGATTTACTAGATTATAAGATAGTGTATTTAACTTTAAGAGGCACTTTTTATTGTTAATGTTGCCAGCAGACACATGCATTTTCAAGATATAAAGAGGGAAACTAAGAAAGCACCCCTATGGATCATGGTCACACCACAGTCCTTTTCTCCTCCTTTCATCCTTCCTTTCAGGATTTTGGGCACACATGCACACACACCTGGTATGTTTTTCACACTGGTGGTTCTGGGACTTGAACCACACAGTTGGCCTTGTAGGATCCAATCACCTTAACCACCGTACCACCAGCTGGCCCAAGAGAGATTTTATATATACTGATAATTAGAATAGAGTCTTGATTAGATTCAACATAGCTCTCATTTAGATTGTTCAGTTTCTAGAAGTGGCTGCTGTGCTGCCTGTCTTTGTGTTTTTGTTTGATACCTGTGTTTCAAATCTACTGTGGAAATGCCTCAACTTAGAAGATGCTTCTTGGTTACTGAGGCCTGGAGGTGTGCACCAGAGCTGCCTGCTCTCGTTGAAGATTTGGGCTCTTTCACATGGCTGGCCTCATTCTTGTGAACACAAGCATGGAGGTTTTCTGGGGACTGATGGGAAAGCTTTACTTCCTTTTCAAGAGGCACCTAGCTCTTCTTTCCTTCACTTTTAAACTACTAGACTGACTGTTCCTGTTACCTTTATCCCGTATGCCATCTTTCAGCCGTATCTCCCTTTTTTGTTTACTAATGACATCTTCCTCTGCTTTCCAGACCGTTTTTCTTTTTTTTTTTTTTTCCTTTCTTTCTTTTACTTAAGGAGGAAGGAGAAGTAAACACATTAGTGTAGTTTGCTTACTTGAACGGAAAATCTCTCCACTTTTAAACTCAACTTTAGAATAAAGCCATGGCTTATTAAAAACTGTGGACAGAGGGCCAGCAGGTGGCATGGGAGGTTAAGGCACTGGATCCCACGTGGCCAACTGTGTGGGTTGAGTTCCAGACCTGGTGGCTTGAAAATCACACCAAGTGTGTGTGTCCAAAATCCTGAGAGGAAAATGGAGAAGGAGGGATTGCAGCTTGGCCATCCCCCTTGTCGGGTGATATTTTACTTTCTCATTCTGTTTCTTTCTGGTGAGTGCACAAGCCCTATACCAAAAACAAAACAAACAAATGAAAAACTGTGGATATAAAGCAATTTCTTTTTCTTTAAAGCAATCATTTTTACTTCAATTTTTATTCCTCATTACAGATATTAAAAAATATTACTTGGTATTCAGAACGGGTTTTAACTGAAATTTCATTGGGGAGTCTCCTGATTCTGGTCGTAATAAGAACCATTCAATATAACATGACAAGGACAAGAGTAAGTATTTCAAAGCTATTTTTGAATCTTTATATGCATACGGTACAATTAAAACTGTAGTTTAAAGCAATGCCAATATTTAGAGTGCTAAAATTCTTATGGTGGGAAAATACAGATAAGCATGCGGTCATACAGGTCAGCATGTTCCTAATATAATGTAATCTCCATTTCCTCATATCCAGTGGTTGTATGAGATGTTTTATATGAAATAGAAAATAGCAGTGTAAAATGTTCAGGTGAAAGCTGCTGTGAATCTTTGCTGGTTTGCCTTTTAAAAGCAGCAACAGCGGGGGCCAGCAGATGATGTAATGGTTATGTCACTGGACTCCCGCATGGTCGACCACAGTTTTAAGTCCCTGACCTGACTGCTTCAAATTCATACTGGGCGCCCATGTGTGTGTATGCCCAAAATCCCGAGAGAATAATGGAGAAGAGATCGTGGAGTGACCATCCCCTCTAGGGGGTGATTTCTTGCTTTCTGCTCCATTTATCCAGCGAGCATACGTACCCTATGACAAAAATCTCTTTTGAAAAAAAAAAGAGCAGCAACGACAAAGTATGAGAAGACATGAGTATAAGAGAATATGAATTCAGACAGGAAAGAAAACTAGAAATGAGTGAATACTTGAAGCAATAAAAGAAAAGTTTCTACTAGATTCTATTTGAAGTACCTAGGAGCAAATTTCAATTCTGGTCAATCGAAATAATGTCAAAGGAAAGCAATGTACAGAATTCATAGCTAAGAGAAATGGTCAGATTTCCTGAACAAATTTCCCACTTTGGGACTTTATGTAGACACATGTCCGTATTTTACATCTGAAACTCGAGGAGCCAGATATGTTTTAAAATGGAGATTCTTTTGTATTTTAGAAAGATAATTATAGTGTGTATACTATGCTGTTTGTAACCATTAGAGTTTGTAGCAACCCACTGGAATTAAACATTAATATTTCTGGAGCAAAATATTTCAACATTCACCACAGTGGGTGGTGATGAAGACCATCAACAGCATCATATTCTTTTATGTCACATGTTGCTTCCAACTGAGTTGTGAAAATACTGCATTTTCAGTGCCTTACGGATCTGGGAATTAGAAAAAAGAAACTGTGACCTGAACTTTTAAAAAAATTATTTAATTTAACTTTATTCATTTATTATTATTCTTCAGTTTGACCAGAGAGAAGGAGAGAGAGAGAGAGAGAGGGAGAGAGAGAGAAAAGGCAAGCTACTACTTGAACCACAGTCGGCCATGTAGCACCTTAACCACTCTGCCACCTGCCGGCCCCTAACCTGAACTTCTTTTTTTTTTTTGGAGAGGTTTTTGCTATAGGGCACATACGCTCACCAGAAAGAGAGAGAGAGAGAGAGACAGAGACTGAAAGTGAGAAATTACCCCCCAGAGGGCTGGCCATGCCACAATCCCTTCTCCTCCATTCTCCTCTCGGAATCTTGGGCATGCACGCACATGCGCCCAGCATGAGTTTAAGCCACCAGGTCTGGGACTTGAACCGCAGTTGACTACATGGGAGTTCAGCGACATAGCCATTACACCAACTGCTGGTCCCAGCCTTACCTGAACTTTCTAAAATCAGTGACAGTTGAGTTTGCATTTACTTCTAGTTAACCTTGCTTAACATACATAGAAGACTTGATGTATGTTTTAACTTCTGGTTTCTAACAGGATAAATATCTTCACACAAATTGCTTGGCAGCGCTAGCCAACATGTCGGCACAGTTTCGTTCTCTCCATCAGTATGCCGCCCAGAGGATCATCAGGTAAACATCAGTTTTAAAAGAAATTCTGATTTTCTTTTTCTTTTCTTTTTTTTTTTTTTTGCTTTCACTGACTTACTGGAAAGGATACTGTGATGGCCCCTTTTAAAATATTATCTGTGAAGGATATAACATTTTATCACCTTCTTGTTTGATTGAAATATCTTGTTCATTTTTGTTTTCTAACCTTACTTTTTAATAAAGTTAATTGTATTGACTTTCAACCTTTTTATAAAATCTAGTTTTAACTGTTGTGTGAGCTTTTAACTGAGGAGGTGGAAGTATATTTCTTTTTCTTTTTTTTTTTTCTTTCTTTTTTTGGAGAAGTTTTTGCTATAGGGAGCGTGCGCTCGCCAGACAGACAGAGAGAGACAGAGAGATAGAAAGCAGGAAATCACCCCCCAGGGGGGATGGCCACGCCGCAATCCCTTCTCCTCCATTCTCCTCTCGGGATCTTGGGCACACACGCACACGCACCCGGTGTGAGTTTTAAGCCACCGGGTCCGGGACTCGAACCGCGGTCGACTACGTGGGAGTCCAGCGACACAGCCATTACGCTAACTGCTGGTCCCGGAAGTATATTTCTTAGCAATGCAAACTAAATCTGAACATTTGTTGAACATTGGATTCAGCATCACATCCCACTTTGAAGCAGTTGTCTGTGTTTGTTTTAGAGAATTCTTTTCATAGCAGTTTACCCTTGTATTAGGATCCTCTGGCTGCCATAACAAATTACCACAAATTAGTGACTTAAAACAACATAAATTTTGTTATCTTACAATTCTGTAGATTGGCAGTTTAGAATGGGTCTCATTGGGTTAAAATAAGGGTGTTAGCAGTGCTGCATTTTTTCTGGAGCCTGTGCAGGAGGAGGTTCCCTTGCCTTTTCTTGCTATTAGAGGCTGCTCGCATTTCTTGGCTCATGTCCCTTCCTTTCTTTTCAGAGCCTGCAACTGTAAGTTGTTGAATTCTCACATCTCATCACTCTGACCTCTTCTTATGGTTCCATCAGCTACTTTAAGGACCCTTGTGATTACCTTTTCCCTGACTGAATAATTCAGGATGATCTCATGTTAAGGCCTTTACATAATCATACACACAAAAATGTCCTTTTATTCTGTAAAGTAACAAATTCATAAGTTTAGGGGATTAGCACATGGACATTTTGGGGGACAATATTATTCTATCTCCTACAACCAGTGTCACCAGAAACCCCTCTTTCTTCTCCATCCTTTACTAAACACATGATCTTTAAAGGGTGGAAAGCTAATAATTAACCAATCACAAATTAACATCATTTGCAAAGATTTTGAACATAGAGGGTACTTTTTTGTCTTACGATAGGATGCTCAGTATTGTTCACACAGCTGTCTAGCAGAACATTTGTTGTATCAGTCAGCAAAGTCATACTGTTTCCATTCATTCTTGCTTGGACAGGACAGTTTTGACCATTAGTTTTTACTTTGCAGTGATGGGTGGTGATCATTTTTAAGCTCTTTGATATCAGCCATTGGTTATGCCTTTGTCAATCTGTGCTCATTTTTAACAATGACTCAAAATTAACTTAGGGTTTTTTTGTCTGTTTGTTCTTCAGAACTTAATAGAGGATATTTTGTATCGACTCATTTATATAATTTAGGTCCAGTTTTTATACATTCTATTGAATTACAGTTCAGAAATTGTCTAGTTGGCTCAACCGGTGTTTCTGATTGTCACAACTGGGAAGTGGTTCCCACTGCATCTAGTGGGTTGAGGACAGAGCTGTTGGTAAACATCCCAAAATGCACCGGGCAGCCCCCCATATCTGGCCCCAAATGTCTGTGGTGTCGAGGCTAAGAAACCACGTCTTAGGGTGACACCGCCTGGGCCTGGGCCTGGCCCTTTGCTCGTCCTCTCTGATTGTGGCTTGACACAAACCAGCCGCCCCTGCCCTACAGAATTATTACAGTTTCTACTCTATCTGGAACCAGAACAATGTTGAGGCAGTTTCTGGTTTCACCTCTGCTTTCTGTAGGTGTTTCTTTTTCAACCAGCCTTTTGCCCTCCTGTTCTCTTTGTTCTTTCTTGAACCTGCAATGGCTTCATCAGCTTGCCAAGCTTCCCTAGTTAATCTTGGAGGCCTTCTGACTTCCGGCCCAGTTGTTGCTAGCACAGTTGCTTCAGTTTACAGAGAAGGAACTCTAGAGCCCTTGTGTCGTCTTTGTCGCAGCCCAAGGGTCACTGTCAGTTTCTGGCCCTGGGGCTAGTTGCTGGGTCGGGAGCAGGCAGGAGAGATCAGGGGAAGGAAAAAGTTCCATGTTAGAAAATCTGGCTGTAGTTCCTGGGCTTTTGCTCAGAAGTGGGTGTGGGAAAGACAGGATGTGAGCGTCTTATCTGCCTGGTGTAGGTTCTTATGACACACTGGCCTGGCCTAAGCTTGAAAGTCTTGTTGCTGAAGCATAGTGATAATTACTGGAAATAAAGACTTATGTTATATTTCTTTACATTATTTTGTAGAGAGAGTCACCTTCAGCTCTTGGTAGGCATATTATAGACTCTGTGTGTATGTGTGTGTGTGTGTGTGTGTGTGTGTGTGTGTCTAGTTTTTGCTGTAGAATGTGCGTATTTGCTGGAGCGATACAGAGAGGTAAGTGAGAAAGCACCCCGCTGGAGGGATGGCCGTGCCAGAATCCTTTTTGCTATACTCTCCTCCGGGATTCTGAACACGTATACACACACACCTGGCTTTTTTTTTTTTTTTATATTTTTTTAGCCACTTATCTGTAACTTGAACAGCAAAGTCAACCATGTGGCCGGAGAGTGGAGAAGAGGGGATTGTGTCATAGTAATCCCCCCGGGGGGTGATTTCTTCTCATTTTCCTTCTTTCTGTCTCTGGTGAGGCCCAAAGGGCCTTTATGCTGTAACACATCCTCGGCCTTAGCTGGCCTGGATTATGGGCACATAAGTGTATGCCCGTTGTGCTCAGAAAGGTCCTGGGATGTGAACCCAGGACCTTTCCCATGTGCATCCACTGTACCACCACTTGGCCCCAGAATTTCAGTAAATGCTTAGTGACTGGTTGTTAGAAGACAGTTTGGCAGCAGAATTTCAAGCTTAGTTCTGGCACCTACTGTTTTGAGACCTCATGGAAGTTGATTAGTCTCTGGTCACACTTTGTAGATCTGCTGCTGTTTGATTAGTTAAGTTGATAATCTTGGGTTTATGAAATGCTTTAGGCAATACAAGACATTTTTGAAAGTTGTATGTTTTTTTTAAGCCTCTTGAGAATAAGTTGATACAAAATATAGGTTAAAATTATAATTAAAACTCTTTTTTAAAACAATTATTTTATTTAACTTTATTTACTTATTTATTTTAATTTGACCAGAGAGGGACAGAGTGAGTGAGAAAGAGAGAGGGAAAGTGAGAAAGCAAGCCACCAGGTCTAGGACTCGAACTACGGATGGCCATGTGGGAGTCTGTTGCCCTTAACCACCACATTACCTGTTGCCCCTTTTTTTTTTCTGAGACAAGGAGAGGGTAAGTGAAAAATCACCCATTGAGATACACTGCAATCCCTTTTCCTGCAGCCTCCGCTTGAGTTTTTTTGGGGCACACATGCGCCCTACATGCTTTTGAAGCCACTGAATCTGGGACTTGAACCACAGTTGTCTGTGTAGGAGTCCAGTGCCTTAACCACCACGCCACTTTCTGGTCCCTAATTAAAACTATATTTTTATAAGAAGAGTATAGTGGGGCCAGCAGCTAGTGTGGAGGTTTAGGTGCTGGACTCTCACATGCCTGACTGAAGTTCGAGTCCTGGACCTGGTGGCTTGAAACTCATGCTGGGCATTAGTATGTGTGTACACAGAGTCCCAAGAACAGAATGGAAGAGAAGGGATATGGTAAGGCCATCTTTCCAAGGGGTGATGTTTCATTTTCTCTTTTTCTCTGTATCTGTCTATCTCTCCAGGAAGTGCATGCACCCCATGACAAAAACCTTAAAAAACAGGAAAAAAAAAAAAAAAAAAAAAAAAAAAAAAAAAAAAAAAACCAGCTATTTTTGGCAAAACCTAATCATGGATTTTAAGAATTTTTAAGTTCTTGGGACCAGCAGATGGCGTAATGGTTACGTTGATGGACTCCCACATAGTTGACCGCGGTTCGAGTCCCAAACTTGGCGGCTTAAAAAACTCAGGCTGGGCACATGTGCGTGCATGCCCAAGATCCCAAGAGGAGAATGGAGGAGAAAGGATTACATTGTGGCCATCCCCCATGGAGGGTGATTTGCTTTCTGTCTTTTTGTCTCTCTGGCAAGTTCACACGCCCTATAGCAAAAACCTCTCTCTAAAAAAACAATTTTTTTAAGTTCTTAAGTTCATGGTTTAAACTTTCACTCTTTCTCACAGTGAACGCTGTCAGTAAAATACCCTTCAGATTTTAACCGGGTTCACTGCTGTGCAGCTTCTTTGTGACTCAGCCCATGCTGGCATTTGTCATAAGCTGCCTTGTCCTCGCTGCACAGTAAGGGTACACATTTTCACCCAGCATTTTTCTTTTTTTCAGACTACAAAAACATAAGTTAGTTATTTAACTCTGGGAAGTTAGCTTCTGAATTTTGAGCTAACATGGACCTTTCAGACATTTCAGGCCTGTGTAATCCAAGAAAGATATAGACAATTTGTTTTTCTTAATACTTTTTACTGTTAACCCCATCAGCCTTCCTCACTTCTATCCTACTGAAGCAAGTTTTAATGGGTTGATTGTTTTTTCTGAACCAAACAATACATCAAAAACCTGAAAGAGAATATTAATAAACAAATTGGCCTATTTGTTGTTGCGATGACTTCATGTTCTACATGTACAGAAATCTAAATATTTAATTTTGTAATATGACATCTGGTTAATTCTTGGCTGTGATATTTTAGGAATACTGACCTATTTTTAAAATATAATGTTTGGTAAATTCAGACCTGTCACCGTGAATATCTCTTCCCTCGTCCCTCTTTTGTTATATTTAAGACTAGAAAAAGTCTGGAGGCGTATGCAATTTAGGGTGTTGGATTTTCACAGTTGGTAAGTGACTGTCTCCACTTCATCCAAATCAAAAGCCAGTGCTGATTCCATAGCACTGTCATAGCAAGATGGGCGGAATGTTCCCTCTGAGGGAGGCCCACCTACCATGCGAGCATGGACCCTAACTCCTGGGGCTTCTCTGCAGTTCAGAGTAGCCTAGTCCTTTTTAATCACCCCGTTCCTTCTCCCCACCCCTCCTTTTAGCTGCCTTCCAATTTAGCTAAGTACCTAACTTTACAATAGCAGCGATAGGAAAGCTTTTTGAATTTTTTTTTTTTTGGAGAGGTTTTCGCTATAGGGCGCGTACGCTTGCCAGACAGACAGAGAGAGACATAGAGACAGAAAGCGAGAAATCACCCCCCGAGGGGATGGTCACGCCGCAATCCCTTCTCCTCCATTCTCCTCTCGGGATCTTGGGCACACACGCACACGCGCCCGGCGTGAGTTTTAAGACACCGGGTCCGGGACACGAACCACGGTCGACTACGTGGGAGTCCAGCGCCATAGCCATTACGCTAACTGCTGGTTCCCAGCTTTTTGAATTTTTAAAAAACTATTTGAGACAATACGTGTTGAGGTATAACAGTACATGTATATGGAAATTATCCTGGGAAATAAATATGGAAACGAATACAAGAATTGTTTAGCTTTTAGCCTGTTCTGAGTATTTTTCTTACATCTAATCCTTGATAATAAATTTCATTTCTAATTCAGTAAATATTTATGGAGCTTCTGCTGTATGCCTAGCACTACTGAAGGCCTCTTTAATTTGAGATTGTTTAGATTTTTATTTTACACTAATGCCATTGATTGTATCTAGAAATAAAGTGTTTGTTGTAATGGCTTTTAATTTGTAAAATTCAAATTCAATTTCAACTTCATTTTATTATCTGATATTATTGTGGCAGAAATTCTATCTTTAATGAAGTAATTTTCTTTCTTTCTTTCTTTCTTTCTTTCTTTCTTTCTTTTTTTTTTTTTTTTTTTTTGAGAGATTTTTGCTATAGGGCATGTGCACTCGCCAGCAAGACAGAGAGAGACAGAGAGACAGAAAGCGAGAAATTTACAACCTCCACCCCCCCACCCCACCACCCCCACAATCTGTTCTTCTCCATTCTCCTCTTGGGTTCTTGGGCACACATGCACACATGCCCGGCATAAGTTTAAGCCACTGGGTCCGGGACTCAAACTGCAGTTGACTACATAGGAGTCCAGTGACATAGCCATTATGCTAACTGCTGGTCCCTATGAAGTAATTTTCTGATACTAAGAGTTTTAATTAATAGTTTAGTCCTGCTTTGAAAACTTTCGTGAGTTATTTAACTTTTACTTTCCTTCTCTAAAATGAGGTTTGATACCTATTCACATTAAGTGTTATGAGCATTAATAATGGCTTACGAAGTTCTCTGCATCTCTGTTTTCTCCATTATTGTAACATTTTTGAAATATTTTGAATCTAAAAATAAACCTGGATAGCATTCCTGCAAAAGAATTTCTTGGTGTGTTAATATTCTTAGATTCTGATTCCCTGCCAAAGAATCATCAAACTGCCTATATTTCTCTAATATTTTCTTAAAGGAGGAAAAGGAAGATCTCACTGAATAGAGGTAAAGGGCATTATTATTATTATTATTATTTTAAGGTTTTTGCTATAAGGCATATATATTGGCCAGAGTGACAGACGGAAAATGAGAAATCATTCCCCAGGAGGGATGGCCACACCACAGTCCCCTCTCCTCCATTCTCCTTCTGGGGTTTGGGGCACTCACAATCACACACCTGGTATGAATTTTAAGCTACCATGTCCAGGACTTGAACCATGGCCCACTGTATGGGAGTTCAGAGCCTTAACTACCTCACTACCTCCTGGCCCCACTGGTAGAGGTTTTTAATAACATGTTTTATTTAGATTGGTAGGTTATCTCAGCAGTGGCTTAACAGTATAAGCACTTCTTTCAAACCCCTGATTTCATTTTTTAAAAAGGCAAAATTAACTTGTTCTTGCCCAATGCCTAGGCAATAAAGAGGTTCTAGTTTCTCCACTGCTCTGGTCTTTGCTGATCCTTGTTTGACCTTGGCATAGCCTAGCCAAGGAAAGGGAGGAGGAATGTTTGCCTTAAAAATCTGGCTTCCTGTATTTCCTACAGCCTGTAGTACTTTGAAGGCAGCTAAATTTTTCAAGGAAATCTGGCATGATTTGCTTTTTCAGTTTCTTTCTTTCGTAAGAAGTTACATTGAGAGCTCCCAGTTGGAAATTCGTAAGTTTCCAGTTAAAAGTTTCTGTTCAGGGAATTGCAATATTATACAATAGGGCATCTTGGCAGACTTGATGGGACATGTGAAACCTTGTAATTGATTTCTTTTCAGTTTAGTGTGCTGGCACAAAGCATCGGCTTCTAAAGAAGTGTGTCACCTTCTAAAAACGCATGTCATCCATATGTGTGAAATCTGATCTCTTATCATTAGAAACCTTTGTGGACAAGGTTGTCATATTGAAAATTAAACATTAAAATAACTTGCATAGGGCCGGCTAGGTGATGTGGTGGTTAAGGCAGTTGGATCCCACATGGCTAACTGTACAATTTGAGTCCTGGACACAGTAACTTGAAAAATCATGCTGGGCACATGTGCATGGGTACCCAAAATCCTGAGAGGAGAATGTAGAAGGGATTGCTGTGTGGCCACCCCCCTAGGGGGTGATTTCTTACTTTGTCTGTCTGTTTCTCTCTCTTCAGTAAGTGCATGTGCACTATTTCAAACAAAAACAAAAACAACAAAATACTTGCATAGAGCTTTATAGAATGTCACCATCCCATTGTAGAGGTAACTGAGTAGTGGAGTATGGTTCATATTTTGTCCTTTTAGCCATGAATTTTTAAGCCTCTATTCCTGTCTACTACTGTTAAGAATCTGAGATTAACCAATTTTTAAGCTATCAGATTAGCCTGCCATGGTTTTGTGGATCCTGATAGGAGATGCAAAGATTCCTGGGTCAGAGACAAGGGACAGTTTGTTACTGTCCTCTGATGATATATTACATATTGATACTCTATTATAAATTATTCCAGTAGTAGGACCAGCAGTTGGCATAATGGCTATGTTGCTGGACTCCCATGTAGTTGATCGTGGTTTGAGTCCCAGATCCAGTGGCTTAAACTCACACCGGGCGTGTGTTGCGTGCCCAAGATCCCAAAAGGAGAATGGAGGAGAAGGGATTGCAGCGTGGCCATCCCCCCTGGGGGGTGATTTCTCGCCTTTTGTCTCTGTCTTTCTCTGTCTTTCTGGTGAGCACACACACCCTATAGCAAAAACCTCTCCAAAAATAATAAAAATTCCAGTAGTAATAGGAGCCAGAGTATCATCGTTTTCTTTCATGGTCCTTGTACCCACAGGACAACATGACAAGGGCCAGGCGACTTCTGAAAAAGCAGTGAGCTGCATTATAGGCAAAGAATTACAAGCTTAGGAAACCTTTTTTTTTTTTTTTTCATTTTTTTAAAAATAATAGAATTCAAGCAAATCTATTCAATCTTTGATTTGGAGGGAAACATCTTTAATATATTTGACAGCAAACAAACTGTTTGTCTCCTTCTCTGCTTTGAAGGAGATGCTATCTCTGTTTTCCAAGTCTATTCATTCTGGAGGCATCCACACAAAGGTATTCCAGAGCACAAGGCTACGATTGCTTCTGCTTTTAAGATGTGCAGAAACATGAGAGACCCATCAAGAATTGTCTCCAACAATTTTTACCTGATTATGCATTTCCACTGCCAACTAGAAAAATCTGTCACTATTTCATTAAGGTAGCTAGTTGATGATGCATTAAGTTTTGTCTCTCCTCTGCTAACGCATTGGACTTATAAATATTAGAAGTAATTTTGGGTGGCTTGTTAATCCCTGCTTTGTATGTCTGTCCCTAGCTCTCAGGTATCAGTGCCAGTAACACATACCTTAAAATTTAGATTCTAAGGGAACCAGCAGTTAGCGTAATGGCTATGTCGCTGGACTCCCACACAGTCGACCGCGGTTCACGTCCCGGACCTGGTGGCTTAAAAACTCACGCCGGGCGCGTGTGCGTGCGTGCCCAAGATCCCGAGAGGAGAATGGAGAAGGGATTGTGGTGTGACCATCCCCCCTGGGGGGTAATTTCTCGCTTTCTGTCTCTACGTCTCTCTCTGTCTGTCTGTCTGGCGAGCGCACGCGCCCTATAGCGAAAACCTCTCCAAAACAAAACAAAACAAAACAAAACAAAAAAAAAAACTCTCAAAAATAATTTAGATTCTAAGTAAATTTGACAGAACCAGAATACTTAGGGTAAAATATTATATTTCTATATTTGGTAAAATATTTTTGGTAAGGTTTTATGGTATTATAAAATTATGAATTTGAAAGGACCTTTAAAAATCACTTAAGACAAATTTGTGCATTTTCCATATGGAAGCCTAGAGTTATGATGTGACTTGTCCAGTGAACACTATTGCCAGTGTAGACATAGACATCAAGTCATCCAGCTCCTAAGCTAGTCTTCTTCCCAGAACAAAAGAGAGAAAACAGGCTCTCCCTCTCTCCCTCCCTCTCTCTCTCTTTTTTTATAAAAGTGTGATATCTGATATGTTATAAAATGCTAAATCCAGATAAGAGAAAGGAAGTGACTTAATGAAGCATTTCCTTCTTTTTTTTTTTTTTTTTTAAAGAATGATTTTATTTAACTTTATTCATCTTAGTTTGACCAGAGAGGAGAGAGAGAGAAGCAAGCCGCCAGGTCCATGACTCAAACCACGGTCGGCCATGTGGGAGTTCAGTGCCCTTAACCACCACGCCACCTGCCGGCCCCAAGCATTTCCTTCTTGACCTATTGCATGCTTCATCAACCTTGTAAAAAGCACCTTTTCCAAGATAACAGATGTGTTTTCAGGAGAAATGAGAGTAAACAGAAATGTACAAATGTTTAAAATGGTCATATATGGGGCCAGCTGGTGATGTGGTAGTTAAGAAGCTGGACTCCTAGATGGCTGACCACAGTTTGAGTCCCAGACCTGGTGGCTTGAAAGTTATGCCACTTGGGACCAGCAGTTGGTATAATGGCTATGTCACTGGACTCCCATTTAGTCAATTGTGGTTTGAGTCCTGGACCCGGTGGCTTGAACTCACGCCCGGCGCATGTGCGTGCGTGCGCAAGATCCCGAGAGGAGAATGGAGGAGAAGGGATTGCGGCGTGGCCATCCCCCCTGGGGGGTGATTTCTCGCTTTCTCTCTGTCTCTCTCTGTCTTTCTGGTGAGCGCACGCATCCTATAGCAAAAACCTCTCAGGAAAAAAAAAAAGAAAGAAAGAAAGAAAGAAAAAAAGAAAGAAAATCATGCCAGTTGTGTATGTATACCCAAAATCTCATGAGGAGAATGGAGAAGGGACTGCAGTGTGACCATCTCCCTTGGGGGGTGATTTCTTACTTCCTCTCTCACTGTCTTTCTCTGTTTCTTTCTGGTGATTACATGTGCTCTGAAAAAAAAATAATGAGAGGGTCATGTATAATAGATACTGAAGAATCTGATCAGAGATGGGACAAACACAGGAAGGGAGAATAAATGCTTCCTTTAGAGAGTTAAGAGGATAGTTGGGAAAGTGTAGTTCTAAAAGGTAGGGAGGTATTCCCTATCACAAATATAAATTTTCTAATCCTTAATATTTGTTCATTTGTTTTAAGTACCTCAGTTTCCTTCCTTTACAAAATGAGAATCTCCTCCCAGGGCTGTTGTGAAGAGTAAATGAGTTAATATATTAAAGTGCTTAGAGTAGTGTCTGTTGGATGGTAATAACCCAGTAATTATCACAGGGGAAAAAATATCTTCCCTGTTAGAAGACACACAGCCCCATGTCTTGTTGGTGATGGCTCAGTTGATATTTGAGCAAATGGTGAAGCTGCGATAGTATAATTGGAAGAAAATTAATGCTTAAAATCTACTGGCTTGGGACCAGCAGATGGTGTAATGGTTATGTCGCTGGACTCCCATGTTGTCGACCACGGTTTGAGCCTCTGAGGTGCCCAAGATCTCAAGAGAAGAATGGAGGAAAAGGGATTGCGGCGTGCCATCCCCCTAGGGGTGATTTCTCGCTTTCTGTCTCTCCAGCATGCACATGCACGCTATAGCAAAAATCTCTCAAAAATCTAGATGATGAACAACCAGTGTGCCACATACATGTGTTTTTTTTTTGTTTGTTTTGTGTTTTTTTTTGCATAGCTGGCATCTGCCACATGCTACATCCTGGGCTCTATGCAATATGTTCTTTATGTTATCCAATGATACGGTTTTTTGTTTTTTTTTATGAGAGATTTTTCTATAGGGTGCATGTGCTCACTGGAGAGACAGACGAAAGCAAGAAATCACCCCCAGGGGAGATGGCCACATCGTAATCCCTTCTCCTCCAGTCTCCTCTCAGGATTTTGGGCATGCAGGGACACATGCCCAGTGTGGGTTTTAAGCCGCTGGATCCGGGACTTGAACTGTGGTCAACCACGTGGGAGTCCAGTGACATAACCATTATACCATCTGTTGGTCTTGATACTGATATTTTCATATCGATTTTTACAATGAAGAAAGTAAATTTCAGAGTAACTTGTGTGAGAGAAGTGGCGATGCTGGGCTTTAAACCTACACCTGTGCTTCGGCACGTACTGTGCTACCTTTCATCGCCAAGGGCTTGCGAGGAATGACCTTAATTAAAAGCATGCATGCAGTTTGCCTAGAAGGCGGTTTATATAACACTGCCTCACTTTAGTTGTCCACCTTTCTAAGCATGGGATGACCTCCTTGTCAACATGTTCCAAAAACCCATTGACTCTCTGTAGTAGCTGATTAAGTGGGTTTGAGGGTGATCTCTGGGCCCCCAGATCCTTAGTGATGCTGAGGCAGCCTTTCTCAGTTGGGGTTCCAGGAGGACCTGTACAGAGAATCAGATGAGTAATGATTTCCTCAACTCTCCAAAGGCTGGCACATAGCAACTGCCACTCTGCACGTATAGGAGAGAAGTTCATTGATGACAAAGTTTACACCTTCTTAGGAATTTTGTTAGAATCCTGAGAGGCCGTCTGAGTTTGAGGCCTACTGGTTAAGATAAACTACCACAGGTACCCAATGTAGCAGTCCTATTCGTGATGTTTTTCTATCTAAAATATTCTTGCTTGCTTACCTTCATTTGTGAAATATGAAGATCACATTGAAGCATGAGAGCACTTGCATGTTTTTCAAAGGTTTATTTATTTCTAATGTGGGGAGCATACCCAACAGGGTCCTCATGCTGTCATCAACCCCTTTTCTAAGCCAGCCTAGATCTGGCACATGTTCACACACATGTGATGTCCCAGAGCCTCCCCCATTGGGTCCAGCTGCATTACTGTGGTTCCTTCCCCCTCTTTTTTTTTTTGAGAGATTTTTTTTTTTTCTGCAGAGCATGTGCAATTGCTGTAGAGACAAAGAGACAGAAAGTGAGAAATCACCCTCTGGGGGAGATGGCCACACCACAGTCCCTTCTCCTCCATTCTCCTCTTGAGATTTTGGGCATGCACGCACATGTGCCCAGTGTGAGTTTTAAGCTGCCGGGTCCAGGACTCAAACTGCAGTTGACTACCTGGAAGTCCAGTGACATAACCAATACACCATCTGCTGGTCCCCCGCACCCACCCATATATTCTTTACTTTATAAACACCCACAAATCCTTTAGTCCTGGAAATTCAGAAGTACACAGAGGTCTGTCGTTATTTACTTACTACCTGATATGAATGGCATTATGGTACCTTAGCATGTAAGCTAATTAGAGACCTTCATGTTGTTATGTATTTCCATTTAGAATCACTCATTCTTAAATAAATTGCTGAGCTTCTAAATATACCTTCTGAGAAACTACACTATTCAGTTCTGATAATGTTTTCTTCATGGAGTATTTCACAGCACAATTGTGATTTGCTTTTTAACAAAAGTAGGTGTCTAAGGAACATTTAATCATTTACCAGGTATTTTCTATATGTCTGCCATGTGTCAAACATTTCCGGCAGATTTTGCACACTTATAGTCCTAGAGCCCAGTATGTGATGCTCTGCTGAAAGCACGATGTGGGAGAAGGCAGACAGCTCGCCTGAGTGTTGCTGCTGCCCTTTGCCAGTGAGAGGATGCTTGGTTACACCTTGAAAGATGAGCAGTCACCATTTTTAAATTGATAAGAGACGCAACTCCTTTCTCCATCTGTCTGGCTCTCTAGCCTTCCCTAAGCTTCCTTTAGAAAACCTCTGTGGGACCAACAGATGGCATAATGGTTATGTCACTGGACTCCCACGTAGTTAACTGCAGTTCAAGTCCTAGACCTGGTGGCTTAAACTCACACTGGGCACATGTGTGTACATGCCCAAAATCCTGAGAGCAGAATGAAGGAGAAGAGATTGTGGGGTGGCCATCCCCTCTGGGGGTGATTTCTCACTCTCTGTCTCTCTGGTGAGCGCATGTGCCGTATAGCAAAATGCTCTCTTAAAAAAAAAAAAAAAAGAAAAGAAAGAAAGAAAGAAAGAAAAGAAAAGAAGAAAATCCTTTGTGTAATTTGACATCTGAAAATGTTCCTTACCTACAGAAAAATTCATAAAACTTGGTTCATCTAACCTGACTCCTATGAGAAGGGGGTAAAAATAAACATAATATGTATTAAAATAAAAACTACTGCAGAGACAATTTGCCAATCTGAATTTTATCCAATTTTAATGTGTTCTTACTAGAAGACATTATTTTTCAATATGTATTATTGTCAGATGAGTGAAATACTGAAATTCCTTTAAAATGTAGTTTGACTAAAGATGCTGATGAAATGAGCAGTTCCACAGGGCCCGGGACGGGGAGGCGGGTGACAGCAGGAGGGTGTAGTACCACGCCGCGCACCTGACCCTGCATGGAGGTGCCTGAGGAAAGTGTGCTGTGCATGTCGTGGTGGGCGAAGGCAGCCAGTGACCCGTTGGGAAATCTGTGGATCTGAACATTATTAAAGTAACTGGAGTCAGTGAGTAATTATTTAGAAGTTTTTCAAATGAGTGATCAGTTTTTCCCTTTTCAATTTAGTAAAGTCAGAACATATTTTAATAACTCTTCAGCTTCCTGTTATCCAACTTCAGCAAGTGTCAATATGTGACCAGTTTCATTTATATTCCTACCTTTTCCTCCCTTTTCCTTCCTCCCAGCAATTCTTCATGTTATTTTATCTATCAAAATTACACTGTGTAAAGGGATAGCTTTTTATGAGCATCTGTTTATGATTTGGTCCCTCTACAAATGATTGAGAGAAAAATAAAATAAGCAGTACCCCACTATCACCCGAAATATGGAAATTAGCCGTAGTTTGTTTTTTAGTCATTTAGACTCATTTAGTGCAGGACATAACTCTGCCACTCGTGGTGTCATTGCTGTATGTATGCTTTCCTATTTAATTGTGATATAGCCTTCTACGAGATGAGGAAACCGAGACTCAAAGAGACTGAAACTTAGCTCTTAGGGTGGTGGAGCTGAAATTGGGCTTAGAGTCTGACCCTAGCCTGTTCTTTCTAGCAGACCTGTCATTGGTAAGTACTGGAGAGGATAGACAGATATCATCTGCCTTAAACTCATTCTCAGTTCTGAATGAGTGGAATGTCCATGGAGTACCATGTATCTGTATAGTCTTGGATCACTTCTATCTAACGGTCCTTGAAGTATGGTCTGCAGGCCACAGAAGGCCTTTGGAGACTAAATGTATGTACCTTTTCATGTTTGTTTCTTTCTTTCATAACAGTGAGAAACAGAGAGAGGGAAGGAGAGAGAAACACCCTCTACAGGGTTTCATGCTGTAGTCCCCCCACCCCCAGCCTTCCCAGCCAGCCAAGATCACGAACATGTTTCGAGAGTTGACTGGGGAACTGAACGTGCTGTCTTCTGTATGGATCCAGCATTGCTTGAACAGCATGTTATCACACCACCACTGGCAGTCCCTAAACTTCGTATAATGTGACATCATCATTTTCTGTGTGCCGACATTTGTACCGACATTTGCAAAGGAAAGCTGGGATAAAGGACTTAGCATAAATCAAGTGGCATCAAACTGTACTAGTACTCACTATATTCCACAAATACACAGTGGGAAAAAAGGGCATTTTTACTTAAAAATGTCCTTAATGGGTGGGACCAGCAGTTGGCGTAATGCTATGTCACTGGACTACCATGTAGTTGACCGTGGTTTGAATCCCGGACCCGGTGGCTTAAACTCACACCAGGCACGTGTGTGTGCGTGCCCAAGATCCCAAGAGGAGAATGGAGGAAAAGGGATTTGTGGTATGGCCATCCCCCCTGGGGGGTGACTTCTCGCTTTCTGTCTCTTTGTCTCTCTCTGTCTTTCTGGTGAGCACACATTCCCTATAGTAAAAACCTCTCCCCACCAAAAAAAAATTTGTCCTTAATGAAGAGATGGCATAATGATTACATTGTTAGACTCCCATGTAGTTGACAGTAGTTTGAGTCCCGGGCCTGGCAGCTTCAAACTCACGCCAGGTGTGTGTGTGTGTGTGTGTGTGTGTGTGTGTGTGCACGCGCGCGCGTGCGTGTGTGTGTGTGTGTGTGTGCATGTGTGTGCATGCATGCCTGAAATCCCAAGAGAATGGAGGAGAAGGGATTGCAGCATGGTCATCCCCCCTGAGGAGTGATTTCTTGCTTTCCGTCTCTTTCTGGCAAGTGCATTCACAGCAAAGCTCTCTCTTTAAAAAAAAAAAAAAGTCTGTGGGGCTGGCAGGTTTGTGGTGGTTAAGGGAGCTGAACTCTCACATGCTGACCGCAGTTCAAGTCCTGGACCTGGAGGCTTGCCTTCTCACTTTCTCTCTCTCCCTCTCTGGTCAAACTAAAATAAATAAATAAAGTTAAATTAAAAAAAAAAAAAAGTCCTTGATGAAACAGTAAAAATGATAAGTTATAACAACTCTTCATCCTTGATTCCATATCTTTTTAATATTTTGTGTGATAAGCTGGAAGCTCACACTTTGCATACTGAAGTACGATTGTCTTGAAGTAAAAGTATGTGTGTATTTAGTTGTAAGCTGAACTAGCCACATTTTTGATGGGATACCATTTTACATGAAAGAACAAGCGACAACCTATGGCTCTTTAGACTTGGTGGACGCGTTTTAAAAAATAAATAAAGTGAGCCTGCTACTTCAAAGAAAACAACTGCGAGTGTTGGTTGCCACAATAAAATGAGAGTTTCCAAGCAAAAATTAGAATTTTCAAAAACCTGTACCTGGCCCTGTGAGTTTTTACAGCTTCCCAGTAATTTATAGACTTTTGTGGTCAGGTCAATGATGATGTTAATAAATGTGGACTTTAAAAATATTGTGTGATGAAATGTGTCAACATTTGGAAGGTCTGCATAATTCAGTGAACCAATATTTTTAAAGAACTAAAGAGTTATTTTTCATATATAATATTATAGTTAAGTGAATGAATAAACATTTACCTTTTTCTCATTTTTGATGTCTATTGGTACAACCTACGTATAAAAAAAAATCTTTAGGAGTCCTCAATAATTCTTAAGATTCTAAAGGGACCCTGAGATAACATTTAAGAACCACTGCATTCATGTCCTTTCTGAGGATGAGGGAGGTAGAGTGAACTTGAGCATGTCTGCATTACATGGCTCACTGCATATACTTTTAAATATCTGCTATTTCTGAATTAATTATACCCTTACTTCCTTCCATCAATATAATCAATAGTTAACTATGCTTGTATTATTCATGCTTCCATTTAATAAATATTTATTGAGAATATAGTTGTCAAGGGTTGGAAGAGAAGGGGGATATACAGAATATATAAATCATGTTTATATATTCTGTAAGAGCTCATGGTCTCTGTCTTAAAATGTCATAAGATGGTAATGTTACGGTACTAAATTGTCTTTTAAATTTATTGTTCAGCTTGCCTGGGTGTGGCAGTGAAATGAATTTGTTCTGGTTGTCTGTTGCTGTGTAACACACCACCCAAAACTTACTGGCGTAAAACACCAATTTGTAATGCTCTCTCAGTGTGCTGTGGGTGGACTGCTCAGCTGAGTGATGCCCGAGGTCTGTCATATGTTTGCAGTTGGAGAGCGGCTGGGTGGATGTCCAGGATGAACCCATCTCATGGCCGGCAGCTGATGCTGGCAGCTGAGAAGGCTATTATGGCATCAACTAGAGCACTTTCGTTCTCCATGTGACCTCGCCACGAAGCTTGGCCTTTTCACAGCCCTGCAGCCAGGCTCCCCAAAGGGAACATCCCCAAAGTGGTAGAAACTGTGGGGTATCTACCCTGGTGCAGCCCTCCCAGACCACTATCTCTACATTATCGCATTTTCTTAATCAAAAGTAGGTTGCAGGGCCAGCCTAGATTCAAGAGAAGAGAGGACTACACCCCAGAAGGATGTAAATGCTAGGAGGCTCAGTTCATTTGTGGCTGTCTTTGGATACTAGCTGCTGTTGGTAGGGAGTCTATTGTATTTAAGTGTCGTAAATTATTACCCAGTGTGGCTGGGAAAATGAATGACTACTTTCATTCTTAAATCCTGGGCTTAAGATCAACGTCTTGATTTCCATTCAAAATAGAAAATGAAGCTGAATCCACTCACATGCTATTCTTTCCATTTTTTTCTTTGCTTAATTACATCTGACATAACATCTTCTCCCCTGACTTCTGCCCATATTCGGTTTCTATTGTTGAGAAGGAATGCCGCTTTCCAGTAGCAGTGTCTTGACTTAAGCTGAAACGGAAAAGGAGCAGGTGCACGGAATTCCTGTACTCTGACGCTCGTGTGACTGCACTTGCTGGCCACTGAGTGCTTGATACTGACCAGATCTTGTTTGTGGTCTCAGAAAATAGAGGGCCGTCGTATCCTATGGCAGTGTGACTGGTTGGATGTTCACTGTGATAGTGGCCGCTCCAGAAATCCTATACAAGAGAGGCTGAGGGGCAGCATTAAATTTGGAGAGTAGAGCTTGAAGATGTTTGAAAGCAGTATGTATACAGCATTTGCACTTTGATTATGTCTGTGTTCACAGTGGCTTAGAGATCTGGCTGGAGGGAATTTGATAGGGGGATGCTTTAGCTAAAGCTCCCCTTGGTGGTGCTGTTGCACTATAACTTCCAAAGAAAACATCTCGTGGTTCCAATTTTTTTTTATTGTTTGTTTGTTTTCAGCAAATATTTTACTGGATACTAAGGTGTACCAGCCCTGTGCTAGGCTTAGATTAGCTGAGAAGACACATTATTGTCTTTATAGTCCAATCCTGATGTTTAACTTACTTGACATATGTTCAAAAGCAAACAAAACAAAAATCTAATTGGCTGAATTCAAAAGAAATCCATAGCTACTTGTGGACACCCTGGACAGTAATCATTTTACCTAAAGATGATATTTTCTCAAAGCTCACAATTTTGAAAATTTACTAAAAGAATAATAGCTCTTAACTATATTTTAAAATTGTATGATTTCTCTCTATAAAGAAAAGTACAGTTTAAAAACTTCACATGCCATTTTTCACTTGTCAAATTAGAAAAATCTGTTTGCCAGGTTGTGTGGAAACAGACCCTCTGGTGGGAGTGCAACTTGGTATAAAATTCCTGTAAAGAACAAGATGACAATATCCAATTCCGAATATATTTCCCATTACCCTTTGATCCAATTCTCGTACCTGCATTTGTGTAACGTGACAAAGTGCCAGTTTCTCTGGAGAATTTTTTTTTAATTAATAGCAAAAGGCAAGAAACAATATGAGGATCCATAATAGAGAGCTACTTAAATAATACATAGTACACCAATAGAGTAGACATATACAGCTGTTAAAAAAGAGGGGGGGTTGCCAGCAGGTGGTTAAGGCACTAGATTCCCATGTGACTGACTGAGGTTTGAGTCCCGGACCTGGCAGTTTGCTCTCTCACTCTCCTTCTCTCTCTCTTTCTCTCTCTTTCAAGTACACATGCCCTGTAGAAAAAAATTAAAATAAAAATAATGATAAATAAAATTAAATAATTATTTAAAAAAAGAAAAATAAGGATACGATGGAATGTTCTCCAAGATATATTATGAAAAAAGCAGGGCACGGATCAAGGCGTGTAGTATGTGATTAGTGTATGGGGGAAAATAATATATGTTTGCATTTGTCTTTATTTATATGCAGAAACTCTGGAAGGATATACAGAATACTGAGGAAAGGGTGGAAGAAAGCAAAACTTTACAGTGTATATGTTTCTCTTTTTCTTTTTTTTTTTTTACCATGTAAGCACCAAAAAGATAGTAATCTTGGTTTTGTTTACTAATGTATCCCAAGTACCTATAAAAATAATAATACATGACATATAAATAATATTTTACAAAAAAAATTATCCAAAAATAACTCATTTTAAAAAAACAAAAGTACCATAGGCTCATTACAGACAAACTTGAAGACAACCGTAATGCCTACTTCATTTAATCCTTAAACTAGTTCCTTGGTATGTAACACTCTAGTAATTTTCCATTTATTTACAAGTAATATATTTTTATAAAACCAGGTTATATAGTATGTGAGTTTTATAAGCATTTTCCATAATATGTATTGATTGTGTGGAGAGATGTATTTCTATAACATGATGGCCTCAAAGTATTGAATTTATCCAGTTACAATTAACAGCCAAATGTAGGATATTTAAGTTGTCTGTATACATGTACATATCACGTATATACACAGCTCTAGAAAGAACATCTTGCACATACATAAGAGACCGTGTGTGATAGTGCTTAACAGTGCACTCACTGGAGTGAGATGCACCCCTACCTCTTGTTCATAGTGGGATCTTGAAAAGTTAACTTTTTCATGTGTACGGTCCTTCATGCCTAAAATGCGGGTAGCAATAGTCCCTACTTTGCAGGATTATTGTGGGGTAATTAAATCAATAATAAGAGGAAAGCTATTTAGAACAATATCTAGTACATTTAAATGTTAGCCAACCTCCATTCCCAAATGTGGAACATGGGAAAAGCGAAAGGCAGACTGGCTTGTGAGTGATGACTGCTATTCTTGCACAAGCCTTAAAACCTGACACAAGCATTTGTTCGCAGCTTGTCCTATGGCTAACAGTCCTCCTACCCCACGCTAAATCCCTAAAGTGATCCCTGGTGTCACAAACAGGAGGCAGTAATGGATAATTTGCTTGGTACAGTTTAGCAAAAGATACCCGGATGAATGGGTGCAGGGAAGTTTGTCTCTTTAGGGAGGAGGAACTAATTACACACCTGATCTTACGTGTGTCTTGAGCTTTGTTAAGTAGCAGAGTAGAGTCTGTCCAGAGAGTAAGTTCAGGATAAGTGACCACTAATTCCTCAGCTTACCCTACCTGGTTATAGTAATGAGGGGATCTCTTGGCCTAATCTGACTCCTGTGTGCATGTTGTATTCGTTCTTCACTGTAAGCTGGGGAGTTCATGCCCAGCTCCTATGGAGTTGCCTTCTGGGCAGTCAGTTCGCTCTTCCCCCTTTTACCTACATTATTATCTTTAAAAGGCTTTATTTTCACTTCCCATTTATTGTTACTTAGCTCTCAGAATTCATCCTGCTTATATTTCTTTCCTTCTGAGTCTATTTACAAAGCAATGTCTTCTTTCCACAGACTGGTTTTCTTAAAGTGGGGCATATTTGATCAAATTGAACAGTTTCTAAAATACCAATAATGTGGCTGAAAATGGTTATTTATATAGTTTTTTTATTTATGTATCAATGGATATTGCACAGACTTCTCTCATGTAACGGGAGAACTCCAAGTCCTTTCTGAAGGCTCTTAAAAGGTTCTAATTTTTAGATTATCCCAAGTGGATACCTGAAATATGAGCAAACATCCCAGAACAACAACAGAAAAATTGTGACTAAATTATTATAAGTATCTCATATGAAGTTTGCAGTATTCCTTATATGTCTAGAAGTCAAATGTCTTTTTGTTAAAACAAAGATTGAATTAGTTTAAACTAATTTTGCTTTCAGAATTCTTTGATACCTTCTGAAGAAAAATAATGTGAATATTTTATAATATTATGTTTTTATAGTGCACTATGAAATGGCTTGAACACTTAGTGATAATTGAAAGATTTTAGGCTTTTTTTCCAGGTATAAGTATTTTTTCTTTCACAGTGATATATAGTACATTGAAATTGTATTGAATATTATATATATATGTGTGTGTGTGTGTGTGTGTGTGTGTGTGTGTGTATCAGTTATTTAATTAGGTTCTTGGCAAAAAATTTAGAACACCAATTTGTGAGGATAAACTCCATTTGTAAGGGTAAACACGGATCGCAGGTAGCCCTGGAGCTGAGGAACAGCTTTGATTTTTGGTAAAATTTGCGAGTTTACAGCTTTCTGATCAATCTTGCGCTGCTCTGAAATCTCGTATTTCTCCTTCTCTGTGTCGAAGATCTCACCTTCTTGGTGTCTGGGCTTCCGCAGTTTCTTTTTCTTGAAGTATGCATCGGTAAGGTGCTTTGGGATTTTTACTTTACTAATATCAATTTTCGTGGAGGTGGCAATGACAAATTTCTGGTGTGTTCTACACAGTGGAACTGGATTGAGAACCAGCGGTCCAGTTACAAGTAGCAAGCCACTGCTCAGCTGCTGCAGGAAAACCACTCTCTTGCCTCTGTGGCGTCCAGTGAGGATGATCAGATGGTCCCAGGAGCGATGCTGGCTCGCAGCTCTCTCACATGCTGACTGAAGGGTTTTCTGCCGTGGCTCAACAGCTTTCCACGCACATCTTCAGTAGGATAATACCTAGGCATTTTGCGCAGTTTAACTACCTGGGCACCACCATTCTCGTCTCCACCAGCTGGTTTTGTGACAGTCGCAAGAACCTGCTCCTTTTTCTTTCCTATCCTGGATTTAGTGGCCGAGTGTTTCCTCTTGTCCATGGCCTTCCTGGAATACACGGCAGACCGGGAATATCTGCCGATGCCCCAGACCAGGACAGGGTTTTGGCTGCAATGGGGCTTCCCCTTCCTGGGCTTTTTAGCCTTGGGGTCACCCTTTTTAACCTTGCTACTAGCATCAACCTTCTTGGCTTCAGGTTTCTTCTCCTTAGTATCCTGCTTTGCAGCTTTATCCCCTGCCATCGTGTATAGTGGAAAAGAGAGGTATTGAGTATTTTTTCCTTTCTACCATATTATTTGCACCTGTTTTGCTGATGCACATTAAGTCTCCTTATTGTAGCCCATATGTAATTACTAACCCTAATACAGATACTGGCAGCAGTGTAATCTAATGCCATTTCTAAAAGACTCTTAAAAATTGAGCCATAGACTACATGTTAGTACTTTGAGGTATCACACAATGTCTTTGTTGCAATTCAAAGTAAAAATAGACCTTATTAAAGTCTATTACTGTTAGACTGATTTAAAAAAATTGTTCACAACTTGAAATAGTTTTTCACTTTAGCTTCAGTTATTCTGTAGTTGTTGATAATGATACTGTTATGTGTTGAAAGGATTTCATCAAGTCTATCAGTCAGATTTAGGCTCAACTGTGAATAACAGAAAAACTGAAAATCTGAGTAGTTTATAAAGAAGAGAGAATTCTATTTCTCTCCAACTTGAAGTTCATAGTAATCCTTCTAAGGATGAGGAGGAGGCTCTGTTCCAGGAGCTTTGGATCAGTTTCCTTTTGCTGCTAGAAAAAATTGCCCTGGATTTAACTGCTTAAGGCAACACAGACTGATCATCTCATGGTTCTGTGGATCAGAAATCTGACTTGGCTCAGCTGGTTTCCCTGCCCCAGGTGCCCCAAGGTCAAAATCAAGTTGTTGGCCTGCTGGGCTCTTATTGGGAGGCTCTGGGAAGAACCTGCCTTGAGGCTCATTGAGGTTGTTGGTAGAATCCAGTGCCTTGTGACCTTAGGTCTGAGCTTCTTCGTGCCCTACTGGTGCTTAGCTCGGGGAAGCCTGTTTCTGGCCTTTGCACATGGACCCTGCCTCTCAGCCCAGTGGCACATCACATCCTTCTTCTCAAGCTTGAAATCCTCCTGACATCTCCTTCTGCATCAGTCTGACTCCAGAAAAAGCCGAGAGAGTTCTCTGCTTTCAAAAGTACATATGATTAGATTGTGTACATCTGGGTAATTTAGGCTACGCTCCCTGTTTTAAGGTCTTTACTCTTAATTAGATCTACAAAGTCCTTTCCACTTGTAACACATTCACAGCTTCCATCAGTCTAAAGATCCATGGCCATCTTTGGGTGGGGAACATTCTGCCTATCACAGAGTCCTCAGAGACTCAAGCACCTTTCCGTGTACCTCCACCATCCCTCGAGTCTGTTCTTCCTTCTTCTGGTCCCAGTCAACATCAGAATTCAGGCTACATTATAGAGGAAGAGACCAAGTATAAAGCGTAAGGTGAGGCACTGAGTGACCTTAAGGAAGGTTCTTGGAAGCTGCCAGCAGATGCTTAGATCTAGGAAGCCAGAATTAGTCATGTGGCCATACTCAGAAGCAGGGGAAGCTGAGAAAGTACTCACTGCAGCCATGAGCCCAACTATAAAAGTCTGTTAGCATAGAAGGAGGAGGGAAATGGACCACCCGGGAACAACCAGTAGCCTCTGCCCCATCAGGTACCTTTTTCTACTGATCGCTGGAAATCAAAAAAACGAGAGAGAATGACACTAATACAACTACCATATTGTGGGAGTGGGGTGACAATGACTTTATGGCAAAAGCCCTAGGGTCAGATTGAAGAGGAATTCTTAAATAAGTAGTGTGACTTGACACCTGAGCACAAAGTTTCTGCACCTGAAGGAGCACCTACTCTAGATGTATTTTTATATTCTTATATACATGGCATACTGCTTTTACACAGTACATCCTCGTAATTATTTTTGAATGAATCGAATATTACTCATGTGACATTTTAAGTGAGATAAACTATTTCATAAAGCTATAGTAGATTCTTTTTTTTTTTTGATCTAACTGTTCTGTGGAAGATACAATCCTGAATATTATAGTCTCAGCTAGACACCCCCAAAGTATGTAACCAATCCATGCATTTTTGCATTGTGTATATCTTTGATTTCAGTGTTTAAGTACCTTATCTACTGGAAGAAGATTTGAAAGTGCAGTTAAGGATTAAGAAATTCAGTTTTAGTCCAGTGGAATTTCTTTTCTTCTTATTTGTTTATTTCTTTACTTATATTTGTTGTTTGCATGCCAGAAAGAAATATATATACATATATATATATATATATATATATATATATATATATATATATATATCGAGAGAGAGAGAGAGAGAGAGAGAGAGAGAAATCACTCCCCAGGGTGGTGGGCATGTCACAAATACCTTCTCCTCCATTCTGTTGGAATTTGGGGCATACATGGTCATGTGCCTGGTCTAATTTTCAAGCCACTGGGTCCGGGACTTGAACCTAGGAGTCTGTCATGTGGGATCCAGCTGCCTTAATTCTCTGCTCCACTGGCTGGCTCAGTCCAGCTGAATTTCTATGTATGCAACTAATATAAAACAGAAAGTGAAAAGTGGTACAAAGTTAACAGGAATATGGAAGGGTGGGGAGAGAGTAATTCCAACCTAGGATAAAGCAGAAGATTACGTGAAGGCAGTGCCATTTAAATGAGATCTCAGAGGATGTATGATCTTTCAGGAGGTGGGGTAGAGGAATAGGAAAGTCACATGTGGAACTATGAAATGTCAGTGGGCTGGCCAGGAAGAGTTTTGGCAAGTATACAGAACTGACTATGAAGGACATACTCGCTATTTATTAATTAATTTATTTAGGTTTTTGCTATAGGTTGTGTGTGCTCACTGTAGAAAGACAGAAAGAGAGGCAAAGTGAGAAGCCAACCCCTGGGGAGAGGGCCATGTCGCAATCCCTTCTCCTCCATTCTCCTCTCGGGATTTTGGGTGTGTCTGGCATAATTTCCAAGCTGCCAGGTCTGGGACTCAAACCATGGCTGGCTAGTGACTTAACCACCATGCCACCTTCTGGCCAGGAAATATTTGTATTTGTTTTACCTGAATGAATTTTTACTTCCCAAGTTTTCTTTTCTCTAATCTCTGACTTCTCCTGCCAACAAAACTAAAATCAGATACTGTCATTTTAGAAATCATGTTGATATGGCCCTCTTCATTAGTTGATCCTTACAGTTTGTATTTAGACTAAGATTCTCCTGGAGATTTTCCAGCTGCAGTTGTGCTCATACAGTATGAAGGGTTTTATCGGCTGTTTATGTCATTGAGTTGGATTAAGACTGTCATTCATTCAGATCCAAATGCACCCACCCCACCCTACTTCATTGTGCAAAGGGAGCATGCGGGTGCTAGTAGGGATCAAAGGGATGCAGTGCTGTTTCCTATGTTTCTCTGTCTCACATAGGACAGTGCACCTGTCACCTGCATCTTGGCTTCCCTGGGAAAGAACTGAGAGAAATTAGGCTCATCAGTGCTGGCTGTGTGACTGTGGAGGTACAATAGGAGAGATGACTAGGAGATTAAGTACTTAAGATCTCTCCCAATTTAAGATTTGGGATCCTGTTACCTTTACTTAAAAGGCATCAAGTTTTGTTTTGTGATTTTGTGTGTGTGTGTGTGTGTGTGTGTGTGTGTGTGTGTTCTTACTGTCAGAGGGCATATGTGTGTGCCAGAGACACAGAGAGGGAGAGAGAGCGAAAGCACATCCCCGTGAGATGTGGTCATGCTGCAATCCCTTCTCCATTGCTCCATCCAGTCAAGATTTTGGGTATGCACACACACACTCCTGGTGTGTTGCCAAGCCAGCAGGACAGAGATCCTAACCCTAGTCAGCCATTTAGGATCTGGATCCCAATGCACAGTACTTAACCACTGTACTATAGGCCCTGTTTCATGTTTCGTTCTGCTGTGAATCTCTTGTTTTCTTTGCTGCCAGGACTCTGGGACAGTCACCTTACTCCTCCAGAGCAATACTATAATTCTAGTCTGCTTTTACCTTTTCTTTCTTTCTTTTCTTTTCTTTTTTTTTTTTTTTAAGAGATTTTTGCCTTGGGACTCATGTGCTCCCGAGAGAGAGAGAGAGACAGACAGAGAGAAACAGAGACAGAGACAGACAGCGAGAAGGAAAGTGATAAATCACTCCCGGGGTGGATGGCCATGCCACAATCTCTTCTCTTCCATTCTCTCCCCAGGATCTTGGGCATGTATGCATACGTGCCTTGTGTGATTTTCAAGCCAACAGGTCTGGTATTCGAACCCAGTCAACCATGTGGGAGTTCAGCGACATAATTGCTATGCCCTCTGCTGGCCCTTACCTTTTTGTTTAAAAAAAAAAAAAAAATTGTCAGTGTGTGAGTGTGCTTTGCTAGAGAGAGAGAAAGAAAGAAAGAGAGGGAGAGGATAAACACCCTCCATGGGGAGTGTTCATGCCACAATCTGTTCTCTTCCACTTCTCCCACTTTTCAGGATTTTGAGCACGCATATGTTCATTCTCTCTCTCTCTCTCTCTCTCTCTCTCTCTCTCTCTCTCTCCTGGCACATTTTTCAATGCCACTGGGTCCAGGATTTGAACTGTGTTTGACCATATGGAATCCAGTTGCCTCAACCAGCAGGCCACAGAGACAGCCTATATCATTTTTTGGTTTGTTTTTAAAGCAGTTTTAAGTTTTTTGATCTCCCAGTTTTTTAAAAAAAGTTAAATAATGCAAGGTCACACCTCTGAGCTTGAGGTACTATATACAGATCATGTAGAATGAATATGAAGAGATACAAATTAATCCATGTTCAAAAAGATTTACTGGAGTATGGAATCATCATAAATACATATGAAATTCTTGTAAAGATAGAGAGGGTGCTGTCCAGGCTTTCCGAGGTATTTTTCAAAGTGATTTAAGACTGTATTTATCTTAGATGTATTATTTTAAGTTCTATCTGTCTATCTAAAAGATGGAAATTCTACATTGGAAAAGTAGCATTCTTTTAGTTTCATGCATGAAGTCAGTATTGTTATTTTTTAAAAAATAAATAATGTATCTCTTCAGATACTTAAACTCTGCATTTTTTGATATATTTGTAATGTAAAAAGATTTCTTTTTGTCATTTATTTCTACATATAGGTTATTGAGTTTTTTACTTTGTGCTGGTATTTATTCTCTTGTGTTCTTAACCTTCTACAGAATTTTATCTGTTGCCGACAGAACACAGGTTCTTATAGAGAAAATCTATTTTATTAATTATAAGGCATATGTCTCAGACTACCAAACCAACTGTACAGGGTGTTTTAAATTAAATATTTAGTGCTTCATTGACTGTTTCCTCTGACTTCCATTAAGAGCTTGAGAAATAATTCTTGTTTGGGGCCAGCACACAGATTGATACAGAATGAGCCATGGCTGTAGTATTTAGGGTGTGGTAAGCTTGCGTGGTAAGCTTTTCTCGATAACTTACCTAATTTTAAGTGTGCTTTAGTTTTGGTAGAATATTACAAGTTTCTCCATTACAAGGAACATAGTTTTGTTTCCAAATGTCTCATGGCTTTGAGAATGTTATGATGTTTTTGAAACCAGCATAGAATAAGAACTGTTATATGTGTACAAAGATTATAGAAGGGCTTGGTATTAGAGGTGTTTACAAAGAAATGGTCTGTGCTTGAACCAGACAAAAAGAACCGAGCCTAAAATCTAAAACCTAATTTCCTTTGTCCTTAAAATACAGTTGGTATTTTAGACTAGCATAGTGTTCTGTCATAGGTTATTACTGTTTTTAATGTTTTAGGACAGATAATTTGTTAATATACAGAAAATTTCTCCTTAAAAGGCATCTTGTTCCTTGAGTTGACAAACACATACGATTCCACGGTCAGGACACAACTTCCATCTCTTTGAAGATCCCCCTGTGCTACTTTGTAGACAGACTTTTCTGCCTACCCAGATCCCATTCAGTCCTATAGCCTCCTCTTTTCCAGACTGTCAATAAATGAAGTCATACAGTATGTAGCTTTTTGAATCTGGAGATGTAAACTTATTCTTATTTGTGTTGTTCCTTTATATTGCTTGGCAGTATTTATTTGAATACCGTGGCTTGTCCATCCACCAGTTGAAGGGCATTTAGGTTGTTTTTATTTGGGGGCAATTGTGCATGAAATTGCCATAAATGTTTGTATGGAGAATATTGTGACAACCTAAGTTTTCATTTCTCTTGGGTAAAGGCCTTGGAGTGGTATTTCTTAGTCCTGTGATATGTGTGTGTTTAACTTTCTGCACGTGCCACATGGCAAAGAACCTTGATATTAAAGGTAAAAATGTTCGCAAAATTATTTTGCTAAGTGGCTATACCGTTTTGCTTCCTGTCAGCAATATATGATAGTTCCAGTTACTCCACATTGTCACTAGCATTTACTATTACCTTTTTTTGTAAAAAGCCATTATGTTGGGCAGTCTTGGGTTTTAATTTGCATTTCCCTAATGACCAAAAATGTGGAGCATGTTTTCATGCACTTTTTTGTCATCCATATATCTTCTTTGGTGAAATGTCTGTTTGGACCTTTTATTTTTTATATTTGTTGTTCGAAGTCTTTATTTTTAGTTTTGAGATTTCTTTGAATATTTTGCATACTAGTCCTTCACAGGTATGTGTTTTGCAAGTATATTTCTGTCAGTCTGTGCTTACCTTTTTTCTCTTCGCAGTGTTTTTCAAATAATTCAACACATAGTAGCCAGTCAATATTTTCACCTGATCCCTAATTCCTTATAGTCTACAGTATTCTTTTCTGTCCCTATTCTTCTAGCTCTTATTGTCAAAGATTTGTTATTTTGTCAAATAATAAATATATGAAATTATAGGTCTTATAGATCATTTCCTTGTCATTTAAGGGATGACAAGGAAATGACCTACATAGGTCAAAGCACCCCACAATGGGGTGTAGTCCCAACATAATCCTCATTCCATTTCTTCATTTAACTTTTAGTATGTTTATATTTTGAATATTCATCTAGATTATAAACTGCTTGATGAGTCACTACTGGTTAATTTTTTAATAGGTTATATATACGATAGAGATAAGAAGGAAGAGTCAAAGAAATAATAACTGTTTATTCCGATATGAGATAAGACCTGTGTCCCTTTCATCATCTTATAGGTCTTGTCCTTGTTTTTACCTATGAATGGTCACTAAAGAGCACTTTGGTTTGTCTTCTTACCCACAATCCACTTTCTACCTATTTCATGATCTCTCTCATCCCATCTTGCCCATTTCCTAAATCCAGCAGTTAGAAATTTTACCTTAAAAATGTATGTAGTCTTTCATAAGGCACCCTAGTTCTAGAGGCTGGTAGGGATATTGCTAATTCTGATCCAGAATAATCAAGAGCAATTCATAAAATGAATAAAGTGATAACTAGTAAGGTCTTCAGAACTATTTCAGTTGATCCGTGAGGTGAATCATGTTGTTCAAGTTCTCTGTTCTTCTGGATGAAAATAGAAAGCTTTTGTTCCAGTGGGAAACAGGGAATCTTTTACACTTCTGCAACGTAGACAAATCCAGAGCTTAAATATTTTTTTTTATTGCTAGAGGGCATGTGTACTTGCCAGAGAGGGGTGGGGGGGGAGAGCGAGAGAGGAGAAAGCACCCCACAGTGGGGTGTAGTCCCAACACAATCCTCATTCCATCTCTTCATCTTATCAGGATTTTGGACATGTGTGGAAACGTGCTCAGTATGTTTTTCAAGCTTCCAGACTGACATTCAGACTGCAATTGGCCATGTAAGATCGGCTCCCTTAAAGATGATGGGGCTAACCCAAGGTTATTTTTAAGACTTAAACCAACTCAGTTCAGGCTTCAGAGAAAAAGTACTGTGCTAAGTTCCCATTGCTGGTGATTTATAGAGACCTTTGTGCACTCCTGAGGAAGGAAGTAATGTCAAGTTTATGGCTGTGACTCTGAATTCCAGTCCAGCCTAAACTGCAATTTTCATTAGACTATAAAAGTACTGTGATGCATGGAGACTCCATAAACAAGATAACTTGTAGATTGTTGAACACGGAACATGAATTTTTGTCAGTGTTTTTCTAGTGAATCAATAAATATTGTGCCTTCTTATGTCAAGTACTGTACTAGGTCCTAGGGAAACAAAAATTGAAATTCAACTAGAATCTACCCTGAAAGAATTTGGGACTGAGAAGGGAGATAGAAAGACAGTCACAAATGCACCGTGTAAAATTGTGTATTGGTTGTCAGCTTAAGGCACAATGGGAACCCAGAAGAGAAAACCTCAAAATGTGCCTGAAGCAGACCCACAGCAGAGTCAGCAAGGAGTCAGGAGTAAGACTCGCCAATAGGGCACTGAGATTGAATGATCATCGTCGACAGCAGGAGCAAAGGCCCGGAGGCAGGAGAATGCGAGGCCAGTCTGTCTCCAGCAGAAGGTTCCCTGGTGTGTCCCTCAGTTACTGCCGCAGTCAGTAACTTAACTTTGCTTCAGTTAAGCTGGTTAGAGCATAGAACTGGTGAGACCAAGATTCAGCTTTCATCTCCACCCACCCACACCAGTGAGCTTTAGTTTCATGATGACCACATTCCTGCAGCAGACAGCAGCCGTAATCCCTGCCCGCCAGCTCACAGATGTGGGTGTAATGTGTGTCGCCACGCCCATGTGGGGAAAAGGGTGAGGGAGTGTTGATATTTCAGTGTATATCCAAGACCACAACTGAAAAAAGCCTCTGACATGGTCTTCTGATGATGAGTTATTAGTCTAATTTGTCTCTCTCTCTCTCTCTTTCTTTATATATATATATATATCATATATATATGATATATATATATATATATTCTTATTTTTAATAACCCCAGTAGATTTTCAACTCTTATGATTATAGAGCATTTTATCTTGTGTGTATTTTTCCATCTCTGCTACAGAAAGGATGTGACATAAATATTTAATCGGTCTCAGCAGAGTTGGCTTTATTTCATGGCTCCAGATTATCTAACGTCACTGATCTAATACTTGTGGCATGTATGTTGAAGAATCAAAACTTAGAGCTCAGGTTTTTTAGTAAAATTTTACAATGGCTATAAATCATTTTCGTCAAGAGGGAGTTTGTAAAATATGATGACTTTCAAAGTGAGCAAGCTTTTGGATAATTACAAAATGTGCTGAATATGCTACTTCATACCTGTTTATTTGTGAACTTAGTCTTTCCATTTCATTCTGAGTGTTTGTACTCCGGATTACTCAGTGTAGGCAGATGCGTGTGTATGAACAAATACTTTAGGATTTGACATATAATTATCATTAATGTCCCCCAAATGCTAGATTTTGTTATTAGTTACGGGTTTTTTAGGGTTTTGCCATAGGGCATGTGAGCTCTCTGGAGAGAGACAGTGAGAGGTAAAGTGAGAAATCACCCTCCAGAGGGGATGGCCATTCCACAGTCCTTTCTCTCCCATTCTCTTCTTGGGATTTTGGGCACACGTGCACATGCACCTGGCCTGATTTTTAAGCCACTGGGTCTGGGACTTAAACTACTGTTGGCCAGGTGAGAGTCCAGCACCTTAACCACTACACCGACCTGCTGGCCCTAAGGGACTAGATTTTTTTTTTAAGTATCTTAATTTCTCCAGATGATGTGAAAAGGTAAATTTTTTAAAGTTTATTTTTCATATGAGAAAGAGAAAAACAGACAGACAGAGATAGGTACCCTCAGTAGGGTCTCATCATGTCAGAATATCCACTCCTCACCCCAGCATTGCAGTCAGCCAGGATCATGGTTGCACCCACAGTCATGCCTGATGTGTCCAGGCCAACCCCAAATCTCAGTCCCAGGCTGTTCAGTGATGCCGTCCGTGGCCCTGGTGACACCCTACCACCTGTGCCACCATGGTGTGCCTATGAAAGGTACATTTTTAAAGTTTCAGACTAAGTCGTATGTTTTCAATAACTGTTTATATAATGAGCGTGTGCTTTAGGTCTTTTTTCCTTCAGTCAGCTCCACTCCCACTGGAACCATTTTGGCGCGTCTGTGGGAGTCATCAATTTAATGTATGCTCTGTCGGTCCTCCCTTTCCTCCGCACAAGAGTGTAATGACATCGAATGCTTCTTTTGAAATATAAATTGTAAACAAATCTAAACAAAAATGGTTTTCAAGGACTTCTTATTCTGTACTCATGAAATTTCCCTCAGTCCTTCCTTCATCTTAGCACGATGCTCACGAGAAGAAAGTTTTAGAAGGGAATTTGGAATGAATGTCTGCATTTGTGGATTTTTGGACCTTGCTTATTAGACCACAAGTAGAGTAGACGGCAACATGCTATTAACACACTGGAATACAACTTCAAGCCATACAGCAAACTGTGCGTTGCTGGGAACCCAGCCAGCTCCACATTGCTGCCTGGCCATATAGGGGCATTCACAGAGCAAATGTCTGTAATGGAGAGCCATGACAACATTCTTCTTAAATAGTTGCATTGTTCAAAGTCAAAAGACATTTCTTACATACATGCCAAGTAGACAAGACTGCTGGTAATAAATTGATCTGTTTCTCCACACCTGAAATAGAGACTGTAATGTCATTAAAGCAAGGGACAATGGTACACTTAATAGATACTGTATAAATTTCCATCTGCTTAGTTTAATCTTTTTTGATACCTACTGCTTATAATCCTTGCTGTTTGCAAAACTTTTGCAATTTATTTCATTTCATTTTTTCTTATTTATTTACAAAAACTTAAAAAGAATTCAGTTCAAGTGCATTGTACTCTTTGCTTTGGTTGTATATGAAAATCAATGCCTTTAATTACTCTGTTTTCTATAAAGAGGTAAATGAGATTCTATTAAATAAACTACAATCAAGTGTTTAGTGATGAGTTGAAGTTCTCATAAACATTCTTGGCAATAACAGTTATCTCGAAGAGAGAATATGATTAAATTCTATAGTCATTACTAGATTTATGTCTGCATCTAATGAGCATTTAAAATCAGGAAACAAGTAAGTTGAAAAAGGCATCGTAAAATTATTGGGTTGTTGGAAAAGTCATTACACATGTTTTCATAGAAAAATATGTCATGAGTTTTCAGAAGACCCAATACTGTCTAAAATATTTGACTTTTTAAAAAGCTTTAGGGGTCAGTAGGTGGCATGGTCTAGTTCGAGTCCTGGATCTGGCAGCTTGCTTTCTCACTTCTCTTTCTCTCCGTCTGTGGTGAGCACATGTGCCCTATAGCAAGTTTAAAAAAAAATAATAACAATAAATAAAATTAAATAAAAAATTTAAAATTTCTTTTATAAATACTGAACTTTTAGGTTTCATTGATACATTTATATCCCCAAATAAGTGGATAATTTAGTATGAAAGTGCTTATTGGTAGTTTTTTTTTTTTTTTTTTTTTGAGAGAGGTTTTTGCTATAAGGTGTGTGCGCTCACCAGAAAGACAGAGAAAGACAAGGAGACAGAAAACAAATCACTTCCTGGGGGGATGGCCATGCCACAATCCCTTCTCTAACATTCTCCTTTGGGATCTTGGGCATGCATGCACATGTGCCCAGCGTGAGTTTAAGCCACCGGGTCTGGGACTCGAACTATAGTCAACCACATGGGAGTCCAGCAACATAGCCATTATGCCATTTGCTGTCCTGGTAGGTTTAAAAAAAATTTTTTTTTGAATGGTTTTTGCTATAGGGAGCATATGCTCACCAAAAAACAGAGAGAGAGAGAAAGAGAGAGAGAGAGAAAGCGAGAAATCACCCCCCGGGGGGATGGCCCTGCCGCAATCCCTTCTCCTCCATTCTCCTCTCAGGATCTTGGGCATGCACGCACATGCGCTTGGCATGAGTTCAAGCCACCGGGTCCAGGACTGAAACTGCAGTTGACTACATGGGAATCCAGCGACATAGCCATTATGCCAACTGCTGATCCTGATTTTATTTTTTTTAAACCAACAGAGAATTTGACCAAATTTGACCAAGAATAGTTATCCATTTTAATTGATTAAAAATGTTATGCTACACATCTAGGGATTTATTGTTTTTAATTTCTTCTACAACTGAGATAATAAGGCAGCTCTGAGAAAAGATGTTTCTATCATTATGTGAAATTGTCAAAAAGGTCCTTTTTTATTATTATTACAATCTCTATTACTTTGTAGGTCTGGCAGTGGGATATTAGGTCATTTCATCCCTTCTGAGCTAGTACTGGATTGTTCCTTTCAATATATTTTCCAGTGGTTGGGCCAGTCTGTTAATCCTTCATACTAGAGATTCCCAGGATGTTCATTGCTGGCAGTAGACTCAGCTCCAGGAAAAATGGCTTCTGCTGCCAAGGAGTTAAATGATTCAAGGGTTGTGCTTCCACCACTGTTGTATAGTTTCCTGACATTCGTCCCAGATTTTCCTTTGCTTATTTTCTTAGATATGGAATTATTTTTTAATTGCCAGTGGATACACGCACTCATTAGAGAGATGGAGAGGCAGAGAAAGGGGGGAAGCACCTCCAGTGGGGTGTGGCCATGCCATAATCCCTTCTCCATTTCTCCATCCTGCCAGGATTTTGGTTGCACACACACACTCACCCAGTGTGTTTTTCACATTGGTGGGGCCAGGATTTGAACCATGATCAGCCATGTGGGATCTGGTACCCTTAACCACTAGCCTACATGCTAGCCTAGATATGGAAGTTTTATACTGTGTAAGATTGTGTTTATATATGTATATATACTGCTTTATACATTTTTTTGGTTTGCCAAAATCTTCCCTGGAGATTTAGTGCGTCTTTAATGTATATATATGAGCTAATTGATGGGATTAAAGATATCTCAGGAAATCTTGCATTCAGGTTATTTCTTAATGAATGGTATATATTTTTAAGTTATTTATTTATTCTATGAGAGAGAAGGGAGAGAGGCAAGGGGAAGTACCCCTACCAGAATTACTGTGTTTGATGCTGTGTCTCAATCCCAGCCAGCCAGAATCACAGGTTCACACCAAACCCAGTGTACACAGGCTTCAGCCTCCTCGTGTGTCATACTGCCACTCTGCAACTGCAGTTACCAGAGTGCTCTTTTTAATATTACTGATAGGAAAAATTGTTGGTCACCAGTGGCTTCCATATTGCCAAATCCAGTGGACTTTTTTTTTTTTTTTTTTTTTTGTAGAGGTTTTTGCCTTAGGGTGCATGCACTCACCAGAGAGAGAGGAAGACAGTGAGAGGGAACGTGAGAAATCACCCCCACTGAGGGTATGGCCACGCCACAGTCACTTCTCCTCCGTTCTCCTCCTGGGATCTTGGGCACACATGTGTCTGCTGTGAGTTTCAAGCCACCGAGTCCGGGACTCAAACCTCAGTTGGCGATGTGGGAGTCCAGGGACGTAACTGCTATGCCATCTGCTGCTCCCTTTCAGCCTTTTCTAATTTGGTCTCTCAGTTGTATTTGACACTGTTAGTCACTCTTTCTTCAAAACAATCTCTTCTTGGTTTCCTTACCTCCCTCATAGTTTCTTTGGCCACCCCTCGAATTTTTGTACAGATTTATCCTCCATCAACTTAACTTAGATTTTGTGATACTGTTAAATTTGGTATTTCTCAAAGTCACCCTGTCTGAGTTTGGGCTGCTGTAACAAAATATCATAAACTGAGTGGCTTACAAATAACAGACATTTACTTCTTACAGTTCTGGAGACCGAGAAGTCCAAGATCAAGGCGGTAGCAGATTTTGGTGACTAGCCAGGGCCCGTTTCCTGGTTCATAACTGGTGTTTTTTTCTTGTGTCTCCACATGGTGGTGCACTCTTAAAAGGACACTAATCCAGTAGCCTCTGCCCTCATGACCTTGTGTATTCCTAGTCAGCTCCCACCGGCCCCCATCTCTTTATATTGTCACCTTGGAGTTTAGGTTATCAGTATACAAGGAGACTTCAAAAGGTTCATGAAAAAATGGAATTAAAATATAAGTTTAGTTTGCAAAAAAAATTTTGAAATTCATACCTAGTTACTTTTCTTTTTAAAAGACCCCTCCTATGAATTTTGGGGTGGACACAAATATTGAGACCATCTCAACCTTCTTATCTCTTTCTCCCCTTTTCCTAGGTGTTTGTAGGCATCCCTACCTATATACAGATGACTCACAAACATACATCTCCAGACTAGTCCTATCCTGTGGCTTCTGCACGTCCAATCAGATGCTTGATACCATCTTTCCAGTTGCTCAGGGTTATCTTAACCTGCCCAAAATAGAAATTTTGCCCATTCCAAACCTTTCTTGCTTCTCTTTCTCTGTTCCTGTCACAGTGAATGACACCTTTAATGCAAGCCAGAATCCTGGGAGTCTTTTTTTGCACACTCCCTTTCTTTTAATTGCAGATTTTGTACTGTAGTTCTTCTGCCTAAAACCCTTCAGGTGCTTCTCATTGTCCCTGCAATAAAGACAAGGCTTCTCTACGATGTGATTTTACATACTCTCTTCTACCCCAAGGTCAGCTCCTGACACAGCCCTTTACTTCCTCGTGGCAGACCTATTTCCTTCCAGCCAAGGTCTTTTGTATTTGTTGTCCCTTCTGCTTATACTTTTCCTGCTTATTTTTGATCATCCTTTAAATCTTGGCTGAATCATGACTTTTGTAGGGAAACCTTCCTTACATATCCGATCAAGTAAAGTCTTCCCTATTTTAAGTTACATGTGTAGCACTTTGTTACCTGTTGATACCAGGTAACAAAGTTTAATTAGTTTATCTATCCTAGAATATTAACAACACTTACTGAATATCATCTGACGCCAAATTCATACTCATGTATGCCTGATGATCGTGAATGAAAAAAACAAATCAATTTATTCTGATTAGTTAGAATCAAGATCATACAACAGTTTCATACTACACACCAAAAGTCATTAGTTATGTCTCTTGGGTTCTTTTCAATCTAGTGATTGGGTTTTTACAAGTTAAGTTTTATTCGAGCACAGCCATGCCCATTCGTTTGTGTATTTTCTGTGTCTGTTTCTCACAACAGTTTCAGAGTTAAGTAGTTGTAGGTGAAGCTGCATGGAGTGGAAATGTGTACCATCTAGAAAAAGAAAGTTGGTGATTAGAGTCTAGAGCACTGCCCTCCTCCTCCTCCTCCTCCTTTTTGTAATTCACATTTTCAGTTGATTAACAGGTCAGTTGTCTTTCAGAATATGCCATGTTGTGGATTTGTTTGGTTCTTCCTGTGTCTTTTCATTTGTTCTCCCTCATTGATCTCTCTGTAAACAGAAAGTTAACTCTAGAGGATAGATAGTTCAGATTCAGTTCTTTGGCAAATTAATTAATAAGCATTCTCATGCATTTCATAGTGCATCGTGTTAGGAGGTATATAATATCTAATTATACTGGAGATACTAAACTTGATCAATGAGTTCAGTGACAACCTAATCCCTTTAGTCTAAAGGGATCAGACCATTCTTTCATGTAATGGTCTCTTCTATTAATGATGTCGTCTGAGTTAGTTATTTCATTACAGGCTGCCAAGTGGCAATTTTCTGATTGTTATATTACATGCATGTTTGGTAGAATTCTTCTCTAAAGATTTTTCCTTCATCAACTATGATTAGTTATGGTTACTTGGAAAAGACAGTGATTAATTATTTTATTTTAAAAAACTATTTATTGGTTAGAGGGCACATAATCTTCAGAGAGAAGGGAACCCCCAGTGCACATGATCCTGCTGCAGTGCTTTTTCCTCCATTTCTCCATCCCGTCAGGATTTGGGGCAAATACACTCAGCACATTTTTCAAGACACTGGAGCCAAGATTTGAACTGTGGCTGGCCACGTCAGGTACAGTTCCCAATGCATAGGGCTTAACCATTATCCCACAGGACTGGTCCAATATTTTTATGTTTTATATTTTATTATTTTTTAATAGAGATTTTTGCTGTAGAGCACATGCGCTCACCAGAGAGACAGAAGACAAGAAATCCCCCCCCCCCCCCCCCAGGAGGGATGGCCACCCTGAGATCTTTTCTCCATTCTCCTCTTGGGATCTTGGGCACACATTCACACATGTCCAGCATGAGTTTCAAACCTTGGGGCCCAGGACTTGAACTACGGTCAACTACATGGGAGTCCAGTGGCAGAACCGTTAAGCCATCTGCTGGTCCCTGTATTTTATTTTTAGAAATAGAGATTGGTGCTTTTGTAGTAACTAATACATTTGGGGTTTTTGGCTTTTCATTTATTTTATTTTATTATGAACTCCTAAATTTATATATATATCTGTATGTTTCAATCATCTGCAGAGTAATTATTCTTTTTAAGTTCTGACTATTCCTTCTTTGACTACTGGGAGATCCCGTATTTTGTTTCGTGCCTTTGATAGTTTCCTGCTTCCTCGTTTCTAGGCCAACAGGATGTCTCAGGCTTATTTGTACATTTTCTGTCTTGGACCTAAAAACAGCCATTTCTCCAAGGAGCTCTGTTTTTGTTTGTTTGGTTGGTTGGTTGTTTTCTTAATTGAACAGTCACAGTTTGTGGGCCCACTCTCCAGCATAGCAGTTAAACACACTGTGCTGAGGTAGCTGGATTCCACATGGCTGATCAGGGTTTTTACAAGCTGGGTGTTCATGTGTGCCCAGGATCATTCTGACAAGTTGGAGGACTGAAAGAAAAGGGATTATGCCATGACTGGACCCTACTGGGAGGGGCTTCCACTTTCTCTCTCTTTCTTGTATGGCATAAAAAAAGAAAAAGAAAAGGAAAAGGAAAGGAAAGGAAAGAAACCACGATAATGTGGTTGATAGGTGATAGGGGTGCTGCTTCCTGAGGAGTTTGTCATTAGTGGCAACGTCAAGAAAGTATCAGTTCTGGAGGAGAAAAAAAGATCATCCCTGTTCTTAGTTCTAATTTAAATTTAAGATTGTTTTTAAAATTCTGATTTATATTTTGAACAACATTGATGTATTTTTCTTTTCATTCCACTGAGTATGTCTTTTTTTTTTTTTTTTTTTTTTTTTTTTTTTGGAGAGGTTTTTCGCTATAGGGCGCGTGCGCTCGCCAGACAGACAGAGAGAGACATAGAGACAGAAAGCGAGAAATCACCCCCCAGGGGGGATGGTCACGCCGCAATCCCTTCTCCTCCATTCTCCTCTCGGGATCTTGGGCACGCACGCACACGCGCCCGGCGTGAGTTGTAAGCCACTGGGTCCGAGACGCGAACCGCGGTCGACTACGTGGGAGTCCAGCGACATAGCCATTACGCTAACTGCTGGTTCCCAGTATGTCTTTATTGTATATATACATAAATAATTGTTTCACAGTAATATTAATATTACTACTAATGTTAAGTCCGTATAAACTTAGGATTTTTTTTTTTTTTGCCTCTGTCCTTAGAATATATCCCAGTGTGGTCAAATCTATATTTTAAAGTTATTCAAAATAACTCTTTGGTGTAGTTTTATCACCACTTGGTATACAGTTAAATTCATTTGTGAAAGTTTTCAATTTGAGAAAATTTGTTCCTTTTGGTATAGGTTCAGTTTTTGAATATGTATAATTTGAAGTTTCATTAATATACTATGACTTTCAGAACACTGCCTAAAACATGGCACATCTGGAATAAAATGTTTACTTCTTGTTACTGTATTTTAAGAATTACCAGTGTTGGGGCCAGCAGGTAGCCTAGTGGTTAAGGCGCTAGACTCCCACATGACCAACTGTTATTCAAGTCCCAGACCTGGTGGCTTGCTTTCTCACTTTCTCGCTCTCTGTCGCTATCTCTCGATTTCCCTCTCTCTCTCTCTCTCTCTCTCTCTTTCTCTCTCTGCATATCTCTCTCTGGTGAATGCACATGCCCTATAGCAAATTTTTTAAAATGATAATTCTTAAATTAAATAAAATAAATAAATCTAAAAAAAAATGACCAGCATTGTGCCAAAGGTGGGGTAGTATGAGTACTTCATCATGAATCTGGGCAAGCAGTAAGGGAAAATATTGTCTGTATGGAATTTAAAAAATGTAATAAAACCTACTGATAGTTGACCTGCTTTTTTTTTTTTTGATAGAGAAACATGTATCCCATTATTTTAATCATGTCTAAGCCCCATTACAAGTTTATTAATAAAACATATGTTAAATGATTGAGGAAACAAACACTAGTTGAAATCCTATGTATTGACAAAATAATTCCCAGAATCTACTTTTGGGTCTCAGTGCTAGTCCCTTATCTTTGCCCCATTGATTTCACTTTTGCATTTGTACGGAAGATGACTTGATAAGCCAAGAAAGCTATAAATGAAATATGTAAAAACTCAGATCTTAATTTTAGACCACAGGAAGTTAGTTGTTGTTTTGCCTCCCACTCCCATAAAACCAACGGGGTGACTAGAATAAAATAGAATGTGTAGTTTTATAAAAATGGGATTACTTGGTCAAAAGCAATTCTCAGTTTGTTGATTTACTGTATTACTTCCAGAAACATTGCCCAGTTTACACTTAATAAGGTTTGTATGATAACCTCCGTATTTCTGTATTTTAGCCATCTCTGTTACCTTTTTTTTAACAGCATCTTGCAATTTGATAGCCAGAAACATGTATTTCATTCTTAAAATTTAATTTTTTGTTTTACTTTATTAGTTTTTTTTTTTTTTTTTTTTTTTTTGGCCATAGTGTGCATGCACTTGCCAGAGAGAGACAGAGAGGGAAAGTGAGAAATCACCCCCTGGGGGAATGGCCACACCACAGTCCCTTCTCTTCCATCTCCTTTCGGGATTTCGGGCATGCTCACACACTCCTGGTGTGCCTTTCAAGCTGCCAGGTCTAGGACTCAAACCATAGTTGGTTGTGTGGGAATCCAGCTCCTTAACCACCATGACACCAACTGACCCCATAATTTTATCTTTCTAATCACTGGTGAAAGTAAATTGCTTTCCAAATATTTATTGTATGTATATTTTACAAATTACAAGTATGTGCACATTGTTCATTTCTGTTTTATATTTCATCTTTTACTGATTTCAAAGAGCTCTTTATAGATATAAGGAGAAATCGACTATCTGATATCATAAATAAATATCTTTTAATTTTGTTGGTGATGTTTTATGACGTTTTATATGTTTAGGTAGTCATATGGGTCAGTCTTTTTTCTTATGGCTACTACTGTCACTTCTTTTCTTCTTCTGTATTTCCATTTCTTTTTATATTCAACTCCAGTTCATTTAGAATTTAGTTTGATTTGCTGTGAAAGGTAGATATCTCACTGTTTTTTCCAAATATGTAACCAATTTTTCTAGAGATCCGTATGAAAAATCTTCTCCCAAAGTTTAAATGTAGCCTTTATCACTTACTAGAGTCTGTTTTGGGCTTTTCTGCTATTATGTTGATTGGTATAGTAACAATTACTTTAGTTTTATTAATTAAAAAAAAAATTTGCTTTAGGGGAACCAGTAGTTGCTGTAGTGGCTATGTCGCTGGACTCCCACGTAGTCAACTGCGGTTCGAGTCCTGGACCTGGTGGCTTGAACTCATGCCGGGTGCATGTGTGTGCGTGCCCAAGAGGAGAATGGAGGAGAAGGGATTGTGGTGTGACCATTGCCTTGGGGGTGATTTCTCGCTTTCTGCCTCTGTCTCTCTCTGTCTTTCTGGCAAATGCACGTGCCCTATAGCAAAAACCTCTCAAAAAAAAAAAAAAATTGCTATAGGGCATGTGCATTCACTAGAGAAAGAGAAAGAGGGAGAGTGAGAAAGCACCTCCACAGGAAGATAGTCATGCCACAGTCCTTTCTCTTCCATTCTCCTCTGGGGATTTTGGGCATATATGCATATGTGCCTGGTGTGTTTTTCAAGCTGCCAGATCTAGGAATCAAACTGCACAATCAGCCATGTGGGACCCAGCCTCCTTAACCACTAGCTGGCCCATCAATTATTTTTATTATTGTAGCCTTATGTATTTGAATAACGTAAGATTAAATCCCTCCTTACTACTCTTCTTTTTCAAAGTCGTCTTGGCCCTTTTTTAAAGTTTATTTTTCCCATGAGCACAGCAAAAAGAGAGAATATACACACATTCCAACAGAGTCTTGACATCATAATCTACTTCCAGCCTTAGCCAGCCCTGGGCGTGGGCACCGGGTGCCTGGTGTATTCAGGGTGGTCTTCAGCACAATCGCAGAACCTTCCCGTGAGAGTCAGCCTCTCAGAACACTGCATTTTATTTCTGTGCCACTACCCAAACTCTTCCTGGCACTTTTCACCTATTTTTTTTTTCTTCTATGCAGTGGTTCAATACCTGCTTTTTGAATCTGGGGCATGAAATAATATGAATTGAGTTTGAGGGGCTTTGTGAAGATCTAGAAATTTTAGTTAAAATTGTATGTATATGACTTAGTACATTTTTCTGTAAAGGCATCCCTGTCTTCTTTTTCCCTCTTTATTCATAGTAGGTAGAAGACGGTACACTTGCTAGGGATGGACACCCTCCACAGGATCAGTCATGCCATGGTACCCTTTCTCTCAGCCCAGAATTTGAACCACTGTTACCATGTGATCCAGCTTCTTGCAAGTGACGAATTACCACTGTGCCTGAAAGCCATGTCTTTTTTTTTTTTTTTTTTTTTTTTTTTTTGAGAGGTTTTTGCTATAGAGCACATGTGCTCGCCAGAAAGACAGAGAGAGGCAGAAAGTGAGAAATCAACCCCTCCCACAAACACCTCAATCTCTTCTCCTCCATTCTCTCATGATTTTGGGCACGCACACACACATGCCCAACGAGAATTTTAAGCCACCAGGTCTGGGATTCAAACCGTGGTTGACTACGTGGGAGTCCAACGTCATAACCGTTTCGCCGTCTGCTGGTCCCATGGAATCTATGTCTTTTATTGACCTTTGAGATGAACATCTAAAAAATTGGGGGATTGATGTAAGAGAATTATAGTTTCAAAATCCAATATTACTATTGAGATTTTTAGTCAATGAAGAATAATAGCACCCTTTACAAAATTTTATTTTCCCATCTCGAAACATGCTGATGTCTTTTCACTTATTTAATATTTCTTTGATGCCCAAAAGTAAACTTTTGTAATTTTTCTATGTCCTAAAGATTTATTACTAATTTAATTTCTTACTGTTTTGTGTCTATGAATGGATCTGCTAATGAACTTTCTCTAAGAAAGAAAAGGAGGAGAGGGAGAGAGGAAGGGAAGAAGAGGGAGGAAAGGAAGGGAAAAAAGAAGAGGGTGAGAGAAGGAAAGAAAAGAAAAGGAATGAAGGAGGGTAGAAAAGAATATACAGGGACCAGCAGTTAGCATAATGGCTATGTCGCTGGACACCCATGTAGTTGACCGTGGTTCGAGTCCCAGACCCGGTGGCTTAAGCTCATGCCGGGCGCATGTGCATGCGTGCCCAAGATCCTGAGAGGAGAATGGAGGAGAAGGGATTGCAGCGTGGCCATCCCCCCTGTGGGGTGATTTCTCGCTTTCTGTCTCTCTGTCTCTCTCTGTCTTTCTGGCAAGCACACGTGCCTTATAGCAAAATAGCAAAAACCTCTCCAAAAAAAGGAAAAAAAAAAGATATACAGAATATTCTGGATATTCCATATTCCCTCTTAATCTGATTTTTCTTTGAAATTTATTTAAGCATATAAATAAAGATATAAGTTAGGGCTAACCATATATCCTAGTAGCTGAGTGATCCTACATGAACAACCACAGTTCGAATCCCAGCCATGGTGGCTTGAAAAATCATGCTGGGTGCTTATTGCATGCCCCAAATTCCAACATGATGGAGAAATGGAAGAGAAGGGATTATGGTGTGACCACATCCCACTGCGGGTGCTTTCTCTCTTTAACTCTCTCTGTCTCTCCATCTCTGGCAAGCACAGGTGTCCTCTGACATGTAAAAATAAAAAGCAGATAAGTGAGTAAAAAGTTGCTATGAAATTGTGTTATAATTTTATTGTCAAAGTACTGTAGAATGCATTCTTAGAAAACGTGACTCCAGGGTCTTTTTTAAGCATTACTCTTTGGCTTGTGGTTTTTGGCATCTTTTCCAGACTTGAATGTTGTTCTAGGACAACATTTTCATACTTTGGTGAAGCATAACCATATCAAGTAACATTTCTGAACTATACATTGCATAATCTTGGGCATTTTCCTATAAGAAGGCACTAAGGAAATTTTATTTTTTTATGAAAGTGCAACTCTTAAGTAACAGTGACTGTTTTTTATGGGATAGCTCCAGACCACATTTGCTTACTTCCCACGTTCTAGTTTTTCTGATGTTCCCAACTTTAAGTATAGAGGTCAAAATGACATTTCAGGTCTCTAGATATGAATCTCATAATCTTAAAATAGGTATTACTCAGTTTATTGAAATAACCAGTTCTGTTTTCTTTTTTTGGGGGGTGGGGGGACGGAATGCAAATAAATTAGTTTCTTTGATGTTCTAATATTGCATTCATTTTTAAAAACTTTTTATCTCAAAATCATGGACTTATAAAAAAAACCATGGAACAAGTATGAAGAATTTTCATTTACCTTTTATAATACTTGGATTCCCAAATGTTAAAATTTTACCACATTTGCTTTATCATTGTGCATGTCTCCCAGTTTTGAAATGTTTATAAGTTTATAGATGTGATGTACCTTTACCACTAAGTACTTAAGGTTGTATTTCTTAAAAACAAAGACATTTATCAAAATCAGGAAATTAACATTATTAAATATCATTGTCTAATCTGCAGACATTCAGATTTTGTCATTTTTCCTCATTAATTTCCTCTGTAGAAAAAGAAAAAATACCCGTTTACCCCTGTTGTGGAGGATCCAGTATCAAAATCACAATTTAGTTATTCTCTGTTGTCTTCATTAATTGGAACCATCTCTTGGTCTTTTATGCCTTTAAGGGCCTTCATGATTTTAAGAATACAGAACAGGCTTTGTTTGTTTTTGCTGTTGGGCACATATATTCACTAGAGAGAGAGAGAAAGTGAGAAATCACCTCCCAGGGAGATGACCATGCTGCAATCCCTTCTCCTCAATCTCCTCTTGGGATTTTGGGCATGTACACACATGCACCTGGCATCATTTTTAAGCTGCTGGGTCTGGGACTTGAACTGTGACTAGCCATGTGGGAGTCCAACACCTTAATGACCACACCACCTGCTGGCCCCAGTGATTCACATTTTAAAGAACACAGTTTTTATAGTTTCTTAAGTTTTTGCTGTCTTTTGGTAGATTAAGTTCTTTCTAAGACTCAATAGAAATACCTATTTAAGTAGAAGCCTGTTTTGAAACATTTTTAAACTCTACTTTATCTTGGACAATATCAACTTCTCTCAACCTCTCTGACTATCAACATCCTATACGAGTGGTATATTTGTTGCAGTTGATGAACCTACATTGATATATCATTATAACCCAAGTCCATAGTTTATATTAGGGTTCGCTCTTGGTTTTGGACGTTCTGTAAGTTTGTTCTGACAAATGTATAATGATATGTATCCACCATTACCATATCATACAAAATACTTTCACTGCCCTAAAAATCCTCTGTGCTTTGCCAATTCATTCCTCCCTCCTCCACAACCCTTGTTGACCACTAATTTTTTGTATTGTCTCCATTGTTTTCCCTTTTCCAGAATGTCCATTGTTGAAATCACATATTATGTAGACTTTTCAGATGGGCTTCCTTCAGTTAATAAAATAGAGTTCCTTTATGTCTTTTCATTACTTCAAAGTTCATTTCTTCTTAGCACAATAATATTTTATTGTCTGGGTGTGCCACGGTTCATCCATTTTTTCTACTGAAGGACATCATGGTTGCTTGCAAGTTTTGCTAATTATGAATAAAGCTGCTATAAACAACTGTTTTAGGTTTTTGTATGGACATATATTTTCAATTTCTTTGGGTAAATTTTGAGAAGCACAATTGCTGGATTGCATGATAAGAGTTTGTTTAGTTTTGTAAGAAACTGCCAACCTGTCTTCCAAAGTGGCTGTACCATCTTACACTCCCACCAGCAATGAATGAGAGCCTGTCGCCCCTACCCTGTGCCAGCATTTGGTGTTATTGATGATCTAGCTATTTAGCTATTCTAATAGATCTTTAGTGGAATCTCACTGTAGTTTTTAATTCGCATTTTCCTAATCACATATGATACGAGCACCTTTCCATAGGCTTATTTGGCATCCAAATATCTCCTTTAGTGTAGTGTCTGTTCAGGTCTGTTGCCGCCCCCCCCCCCCTTTTTTTAATCAAAGTTGTTCATCTTTTTTATGTTTTTTTTTTTTTTTTTTTTATGTCCTCTTTTAACAGTTCTTTCTTGGGCATCATCTAGTGACAATACACAGAAAGCTTTGAGGACATAAGTAATGATTTATTTTCTTTTTCTTCAAAGGAAAACTCCTCTCTTTCTGTTTCTCTCCTTTTACCTTTGTCTTTCAGTTATACCTGCCGCC